>WOVY01014961.1:0-408419 GCA_013436015.1 Rhipicephalus annulatus
TCACATGAATTCATCTGCGCTTAAAGTGCCATACCTAAATATAAATCCGTAAGCAAAGGTCATGTGCTCTCTTCGACAAGTTTACTTGTCTTTTTCAAGGCAAAACCTAGAAGGCAAGTCTTAGAACTACAGGACCAGAAGAAAAGTTGGCCAGAAGACAAGTCTAATATGGTACATGCGTCCGATCAAGTAGAAAACCTCCGTTGCCTGTTTTTTTTTCCTATCGCAAGCCTCCATCTTCCCCTTTCAGCAGTTTTTTTTTTTTTGGGGGGGTGGGGGGTAGAGGGGTGGGCTTAGCTATGCCTATCAACACGACATGAAACGGACCTTTTTAGTGCGAGACCTTTCTAGCGACGTGGGAACACAATTTGCCAGTATATTGCAAGAGTTACCTGTCACATGGAAGAAGGTGTACAGAATAAACGCACCAAAAAAGGTATTTCACAGCTGGAAATAAGTTGTACATCGCAATCCTTTGAATTTAAACCAAGCGCTGCCTTGCCTTCGGCAAGTACGCCATTCTCACAAAAATCCGAGTTCATGACAAAAAAGAACCATAGAGAAAAATACATAGCAAACGCAGGTCGAGTAATCATTCTTGACTGCTTGCTCAGGTACAAGTTCACATTTTATTGATATCCACTGATCCTAAATTAGGGAAAAAGAATCATCGAAGGCTACATTATGAGAACTTAATTATTCAGCAGTATACTTTTGAAAACGAAAAGCAGAACAATTCATCTGAAGTGGGCTCTGAATTCATAGCGGCTGCAAAGCCTAATTATAGACGGTGCGCTACCATTCGTTGCCACCGTAAAAAAACAAAAAAAACGACTACTCGAAAAGGAAAAGAAAGCTTATGACAGCTGCATGAACTGTGCATTTGCCTATTTTTCCTGGCCTTACATTTTATGTAGCTATGGCAGGGTCATGGACATACAAATAGGACTTATATATACATAGTTTTTTCAGAAGCAAGTAACTGATTTGTGCGCAGTAGATCCGCTGCATGAACAGCAAGGACGTTCATTTTTTTTTCTCTTTCGTTACCTATGGCATATAATTCTGCGGCAAGGCTGATAGATAAATCATAGTACTGTCGTTCATGTCCAAGCTCCGTGTGCCGTTAATATAATATAGAATGGCGACATGTTTGACCAGTGTCTGCTACGGTTTTGTAATTAGCGTCAGTGTTGGCATGTTTTGATGATATTTCATTTAATCAAGCTTACATTGGGAGCCGTGAAGCGTTGTTTCTATGATGATAAAAAGCTTTGTCTGTTTATGTGCGTTGCTACTTCTAATATCGACGTCTTTAATTGCAAACTCTGACTATATATACGCTATACGTTCGGAACAAATTCAACGCACAGATGAATTCTCCGTTTGGAAACACAACCTCTTTCGTAGACAAAATTCGCTTTTTTGCCTACTTGTTCTAACTTTGAAAAAAAAGGTATATAATAAACATGCCAAGCGTAACTTTTGGAGCCTAAAATATTACTCCAAAAACTTGTACTACGTTTTTTAGTACTCCAAATGCTAACCCAAGCCTTATCGACTAAGAATTTGGCGTGCATTATCTAAAAAAAAGTCTGATTTGGTGCGATCGTGCTTGTTCGGAATGTCGCGATCGTGCTTGTTCAGAATCTTTTCGGAATATTCTAAATCAAAAGCCAACTCATCAAGACAATATTTGCAGCTATACATTATCACTCTACTCAAGGAACATGCACTTTCGGTAAAATTTGCTTGAACACAACTTGACCTGCATGCGTGTTTTCGCGGCGCTGCTGAAAACTTCCTGGTCCCAATTTACATTTCCTGGCTGCCTCAAGCATTCCGAACCAACAGTTTCGAATCGCTCACTTATATGTAGTGTATGTGACTCTGATTGGTTACTATAAGATATACTCACATTACCTTGTATGAGTACTACATCACAGTCACTCAAACAAAAACACCAAGACAACTTATCTCACCAAAAAAAAAAACTTGTCTCTGTGTGAATGTTGAGTGACACTGAAAAACAACAACCACAGAGCATTTTTACGTGCAGACAGCACAGGCTGGTGCAAACTTGCGGTTTACCTTCGTATCTGTCAAAACACGGTTCGGCATCTGAATCGGTTTCGTATACGATGTTGTGGCTTCTGCTGGAGCCTGTGCACGGAAGACACTGCAGACATCACACCTAATAGCAGCGCTTTGTTGGGAGCTGCGCTTTCATTTTTTAAGAATAGACCATTTTGCTTTGTTGAGCTTTTATTGGATGCCAGGAGCCTACCGATAGACTAGAAAGAGCGCAGACTGAAGGTGGCCAACGTACAGAAGCGGAAGTACGAGTGTACAGCAGTGACATTGAGCGTCGTTTCAGACAGAATCGACAATGCCTGAGACGAGGAAAAAAAAAAGAACGACAAAGACGAAGCCCACAAATGGGTCTGAAGAGCACCGCAAAGATCCGCCAACTGGTGTTAGGACCGGCGCCAGGTCTGACAATGGATCGGCGTTCCTTTTGATGTTCCTTTTGAGTCGCCAAACGGGTGGGCGGCCGGTGTCCGCCATGTATTGTTCCCACCTGGCCGGAGGGTGCGGCGTCCTGCCGCCGCGGCGCCGTGAGCAGTTCGGGAGACCACCGGTGCAGCTTCTTCTTTGGAAGATGACGGCGGCGGCGGCGGCCGGGAATCGTCCCGCTAATTGAACGAGTTGTTCGGCACCCTTTGAAGCTTGTTTACGGCGGCCCTTTCGATGGATGCAGTCATCAACTCCAGACCCCTCGCCCAGCGACACACCTTGACGGGGGGGGAGCCGCGTTCGTGCCACATGGCCGTGCGGTGACCACGCTTCAGTTTTGAACGTTCGCGTGGACCGTGCGTGCTCGTCACCCTCGCGGGTAATGTGTGGTCCGTGATTGGACGGTGCCATCTGTACGCGGTCCCCGATCTAGGGATCTGGGGAGGACAGACCCTTTATAATGAGCCCCCACGGCTCATTCGGTGCTTTTTCGAGTGGAGAACTCGCCATGTACGAAGAACGCCACTATATATCTAAACTTTCTTATTGACCTCTCTCTAATGTAAATAAACGTCTGTTCTCTGTTTTCCCATATAAGCATTGCTTCTCGCTATAAGGGACGAGTCCGATGGGAGCCAGCTACCAACGACGAGACCCACAGGACCCAGACCACAACAACTGGATGGCAGCGGTGGGATCGAGCTCATCGACCAGGAGGCAATGCTGAGACCTGCTGTCTGGAGGACCTAGAGTCGGACAAAACTGCTTCGTGGCATCTCTGACAACACGGGAAGGAACGCGTCCGAATTCATGACTGCATAGGGTGAGTGCACTGCTTTTCTTTGCTGAGATATCACCAGGCTTTGCGTGGGATTGTAAACAAAGCAGTGATTTGGTAACGGTTGACGGAAGTATTGATAGTACGTCAAAGTTTGCTGAGATATCACCAGGCTTTGCGTGGGATTGTAAACAAAGCAGTGATTTGGTAACGGTTGACGGAAGTATTGATAGTACGTCAAAGTTGTTTAGTTAAAAGAGTTAGCAGCACCAAGGACCGCCATGAATTTGAAGGGACTAAAAAAGCCAGAGTTGTTAGAGTTGGCCCGAGAGCTGGGCCAGGTAATTGCCGAGACGAAAAGAAAGCAGGAGATCATTGACGCCATCGAGAAGATCGGGGCAGATGACGATGAGCTGAGCGAATGCTTGGAGGCTATTACGCAAAGGAAAGAGGAGCAGAGGCTCCGTGAGGAAAAAGAGGAGCAGAGGCTCCGGGAGGAAAAAGAGGAACAGAGACGTCGTGAGGAGAAAGAGGAAAGAGAACGTATCGATCGTATGGAAATGAAACGCCTAGAAATTGAACTAGCAAAGGCTCAATCAATGAACGGAGCTAGCGCAGTGGCACGAGAAAGAGAGCGCCGAATGACAGATTTGATGCCATCCTACGCGGTAGGAGGGGACATGGGTCTTTTTCTGGTGCACTTTGAGCGCACGTGCGAGAGGGAAAATTTTGCTAAAAACACGTGGCCCCAGCGCTTGCTTACGCTGCTGCCGTGTGAAGTAGCTGACATTATAGCCCGTATGGGTAAAGAAGACGCAGACGACTATGACAGAGTCAAAGCGAGTCTGCTCAAAAAGTACAGACTGTCAGCGGAGGCGTTCAGGCGAAAATTTCGTGAGATCGAGAAAGCCAAAGACGAGTCATACCCAGAGTTTGCGTACACCTTAAAGGTAAATCTGGAGGAATGGCTTAGAGAGGAGGGTGCGCTTGGCGACGCGGAAAAGACTCTGCAGTGTTTTGCGTTGGAACAATTCTTTCGGCGTCTACCTGAAAACATTAGGTACTGGGTTCAGGATAGACAAGGAGTAGATACTATCACGAGAGCGGCAGAGCTCGCAGAGGAGTACGTAAATCGCCGTGCCCTCGAAGGCAAGGATGTCCCTAGGAGGGAGATTAGTAAATATCGGGCCGACAAGCCTCCGCGATGGACAAAGTCGGGTCGGTATATGCCGAAGGAGGGTTTAGACTCCAAAGGAAGCGGTGATGAGAAAAACAAGAGAAAGGAAGAAGCACCCGAGAAAAGGGCGGAAGGGCAACAGAAAAAGGCGTTCGAGGCCAAGAAGCCGATAGTTTGCTATAACTGCCAACAGACGGGGCATATTTCTTTGGGTTGTAAGAACCCGAAAGTTGTGTTAATGTCACTCTGTAGTAATGACGAAAACATGAAATTGCTAGAACCATACATCCGAGACCTAGTCGTGAATGGCCAACCGTGCCGCGTGCTCCGCGATTCGGCCGCCACTATGGATGTAGTGCACCCGTCCTATGTCGAGGAGAGTCAGTTTACAGGAGAATGCGCGTGGATAAGACAAGCAGTAGAGACAAACAGTGCCTGTCTCCCAGTAGCAAGAGTCCGCATCGAAGGCCCTTTCGGTGTTCTAGACACTGAAGCTGCCGTTTCGGCACATCTCCCAGTGCAGTACCCGTATTTGTTCTCAAATAAATCAGAGTACTTGCTGCGACAAAAAGGAATTGGGTTCAGTGAGGGTATCGTACAGGCCTTAACTCGATCCAAAGCAAGGGAGCTCGCCGCTCAGACAGTTTGTAAAGATCCGGTGGCAGACGAAACAGCTTCAGCGGCAGAGCCTTCTTTACCTGGCACGAAACTGGACCGCCCTATAATGGAGCCTCAAAACACAATATCTAAAGAAAGATGTAAGAAACCGGATGAATCCGAGGCATCTCGAGAAGTAGAATGCACTATAAAGCTGTTAAATGTAAGTCCTACAGAACTGATAGTGGAACAGGAAAATGACTCCACTCTCCGTAACTTAACGCCAGACGCGAAGGAAGGGGTGGCTAAGCAAAACATTCAGTTCACCAAGAAGGGGGGCGTCTTGTACAGAAAGTACACAAGTCGAAAAGGAGTTCGGTTTAATCAGCTAGTCGTACCGTATCCTTTCCGCGAGGAGCTGCTGCACCTGGTCCACGGAGGTTTGTGGTCAGGGCATCTCGGCATCAAAAAAACAAAAGAATGTTTGTTACGGGAGTTTTACTGGCCCGGCTGCTTTCGGGAGGTGGAGGCATTTGTAAGAAGCTGCGACACGTGCCAACGCGTTGGCAAGCCAGGGGATAAGGCTAAAGCACCTATGAAGCTGGTCCCCATTATCACAGAACCGTTTCGCAGGCTAGTTATAGACACAGTGGGTCCACTTCCTGTAACGCAGTCCGGGTACCGGCACATACTCACAGTGCTCTGCCCGGCCACGAAATTCCCGGAAGCAGTACCGTTAAAGGAGCTCAGCTCGGAGGAGGTAGTTAAAGCGCTTTTATCTATCTTTGCACGTGTAGGCTTCCCCGCAGAAATTCAGTCCGACCAGGGATCTGTTTTTACAAGTGCACTAACCTCGACATTTCTAGAAAAGTGTGGCGTTAAAATCATCCACAGTTCAGTGTACCACCCTCAGTCAAATGCTGTAGAAAAGGTACATTCAGTCATGAAACGGCTGCTACGCGCCCTTTGTTATGAGCAAAAAGAGGATTGGGAGGCTTGCTTGCCCGCAGCTATGTTCGCGCTTCGGATCGCTCCTCACGAATCAACAGGGTTTTCGCCTGCGGAGCTTGTTTACGGACGTGCTCTTCGCTCCCCACTTCGCATTGTTCGAGAATCTTGGGAGGGCCGGGCGGACGACCCTTCGGTAGTAGCATACGTGCTTGAGCTGTTAGACCGACTTCACGCAGCTCAAGAACTAGCGGAGCAGGAAATGCGCAGAGCTCAAAACAACGCTAAGCGCTATTATGACAAGACAGCCCGGACGCGAAGCTTTCGAGTAGGGGAAAAAGTGATGATACTGAAACCCTCACTGAAGAATAAACTTCAGGTCCAGTGGGAGGGACCTGTTGAGGTAGTTCAGAAATTGTCAGACACAAATTACTTGGTTACTGGACTGGGAAGGCGTAAAACGCAACAGGTGTACCACACTAATCTGCTCAAACCGTACCAGCAGAGGCATGCCGTTGTAAACATGTCGCTCAATCAACCGGAAGAAATGCCTATTGATTTCCCGGAGTTAACAACAGAAAACAAAGACATTGGCGAGACTATTAGTAACCTGGTAGAGCAGGCGGAGTTGGAGCCAGATCAGAAAGCGGAACTGAAGGAACTATTGTTTGACTTTAAAGAAACATTTTCAGACACACCTGGCAGAACCAAAGCCCTAGTTCATGATATTGAGCTGACATCTTCGGAACCAATTCGTTCTAAAGCTTACCGCGTTTCCCCGAGGCAACGGGAAATAATGGCCGCGGAGATAAACCGAATGCTCGAGCTAGGAGTGATCGAGCCAGGAGAGAGTGATTACACCTCGCCTCTGATCTTGGTTGAGGTCCCAGGGAAAGAGCCGCGACCGTGTATTGACTATCGGAGGCTCAACTCGATTACAAAGGACCAAACTTATCCAATTCCGCATATTGAGGAAAGGCTTGAGCAAGTCAGCAGTGCCAATTTCATCTCGACTTTGGATTTAGTCAGGGGATACTGGCAGGTGCCTCTAACTGAAAGGGCTAGTAGGCTTGCGGCGTTTATTTCCCCGATGGGAACATTTCGGCCGAAGGTCCTTAGTTTTGGATTAAAGAATGCCCCTTATTGCTTTTCTGGCCTAATGGACAAAGTGTTACAGGGTATGGAGGACTTTGCCCTCCCGTACCTAGATGATATTGCTATTTTTTCTTCTTCCTGGATAGACCACATGAAACACTTGCGAGCTGTGCTATGTCGTCTGCGTGAGGCCGGCTTAACAGTGAAGGTTGCGAAATGCCAATTGGGGCGCGCTGAGGTAGCTTATCTAGGGCATGTAATAGGCCAAGGCTACCGCCGGCCGTCAGAAGTAAAGCTGGCCGCAATAGACAACTTTCCCCAACCACGAACCAAGAAAGACATTCGGTCGTTTCTTGGATTGGCCGGTTATTATCAAAGGTATATCCCGCGTTACTCTGACATTGCAAGTTCCTTGACAGACGCTCTTAGAAAGACTGAACCCCAGACCGTAAAATGGGATGGGGCCAAGGAACATGCATTTTCTACGCTAAAGAAGGCACTAAAAAGTCAGCCAGTGTTGAGCGCGCCTGACTACTCTGAGCCGTTCATTCTTCAGTGTGACGCCAGCGACCGGGGTATGGGTGTCGTGCTTTGTCAGAGGGGAGAGAACGACCAGGAACACCCTGTACTGTATGCCAGTAGAAAGCTTTCTGTTCGTGAGGAAGCATACAGTGCCTCAGAAAAGGAATGTGCCTGCGTTGTTTGGGCTGTGCAGAAGCTAGCTTGCTACATCGCCGGTTCTAGGTTCACAATAGAGACTGACCACTGTCCCCTCACATGGCTACAGTCCATGTCATCGAAAAACGGCCGTCTTTTGCGCTGGAGCTTAGCTCTTCAACAATACACCTTTGATATCCATTACAAGAAGGGTAAACTCAACAGCAACGCAGATGGTCTGAGTCGTTGTCCCTAGTACCCCGAGGGCTTCAAAACGATTTTCTGCTTTCTATCCTCGATTTGAGGCCCACTAGTTTTCTGTATTTATCCAAACATGTGTCAAGTGTTTTGTTTAATGTCTTCAAAAGTGGCTGATGTGGTGTTGCGACTCGGCGGGGGCCACAGGAATAAAGTTGAGGTAGAAGGAAATGACTTCCACAGGTGAATCTAAGTCTGGTGATTCTGAGTAGGGAATTGCCGTGTGCTTGCTCGTGTGTGGGTGTGCTTTCGGCGCAGTTTCCGCAGTTCCTCATTGGTGGTGGGCGGAAGATATGGTGGAGAGGGGTCACCTCATCCCTGCGAGCAACGCCCTCTTGGTCAATGATCATCGGATCCAGTGTTCGGGACAAAAATAATAGAGGAAGAGCCGACAAGCTGCAATACAGATCCCGCTGCACAGTACCTGCTGGCCACTGCACCTCGGGATCTTCTTTCCCCGGCGGAGAGGCTGTTAGGACCGGCGCCAGGTCTGACAATGGATCGGCGTTCCTTTTGATGTTCCTTTTGAGTCGCCAAACGGGTGGGCGGCCGGTGTCCGCCATGTATTGTTCCCACCTGGCCGGAGGGTGCGGCGTCCTGCCGCCGCGGCGCCGTGAGCAGTTCGGGAGACCACCGGTGCAGCTTCTTCTTTGGAAGATGACGGCGGCGGCGGCGGCCGGGAATCGTCCCGCTAATTGAACGAGTTGTTCGGCACCCTTTGAAGCTTGTTTACGGCGGCCCTTTCGATGGATGCAGTCATCAACTCCAGACCCCTCGCCCAGCGACACACCTTGACGGGGGGGGGAGCCGCGTTCGTGCCACATGGCCGTGCGGTGACCACGCTTCAGTTTTGAACGTTCGCGTGGACCGTGCGTGCTCGTCACCCTCGCGGGTAATGTGTGGTCCGTGATTGGACGGTGCCATCTGTACGCGGTCCCCGATCTAGGGATCTGGGGAGGACAGACCCTTTATAATGAGCCCCCACGGCTCATTCGGTGCTTTTTCGAGTGGAGAACTCGCCATGTACGAAGAACGCCACTATATATCTAAACTTTCTTATTGACCTCTCTCTAATGTAAATAAACGTCTGTTCTCTGTTTTCCCATATAAGCATTGCTTCTCGCTATAAGGGACGAGTCCGATGGGAGCCAGCTACCAACGACGAGACCCACAGGACCCAGACCACAACACTGGTGCGTTTCCCATTTCCCCTAATACGCTGCTCTATTCGAGTGACCACCAGTGTTCTCATGTGTGGACCAGAAAAGCCATTCTTCGTCATGAGACGCCGAGCAGTCAGAGCACAGCAGCTTGGCTCACTCTTACGCGGGTAGGCAGGACGTTTTTTTTTTGGGGGGGGGGGGGAGGGCAGCGCGAGGCACGAACGACATCGCCGTCCCAACAAACCACTCACTTTTCCGATTTCCAAACGTCCCGCCGAAGCTGCCGCGAGCTACGTGCGCCAGCCTCGACGACGCCGTGGCAACCAAAGTGCTCCCTTCGCCGTCCCTTTTTTTTTCCCGTGGTTCCTTTTCCTTTGTTTTCACCAACCGCGGCGGCAGTCGCAAATGGGACAAAACAAAGCACGCCGTTTTCTGTCTTGGCTCGACGCAAAGAGACGCGAAGACCGCAGCGGCAACGCATATAAGAAGGCCGCGGCGGCAGCCACAGGATCGTTGCGTGAGTGGAAGTGCGCGTTTGTACGACGCAGGGCTTGCGGAAGGAGAAAGGAGGTGCAAAGATAATGCCGAGCCCGGTTTCCCGTATTTTTGTCTTTCTCTCTTTCTCTCTTTTATGGTGGGAACGAGGAACGCATGCCATCGACCCGATGCCTAGCCACTGGCTGCTGCTTTAGTTTTCTCCCGCAATGCACGCGATCCTCTGACACAAAGAGTGGGTGGGAGCGCTGGAAAGAGGAGAGGAAAGGGGGTCTAGAAAAGGCTGCACTGAAGGTAGGTTGGTGGGAGGAAAATAGGGAGCGAAGACTTGGCGGGAAAAGACATCCGCCAAATGGCGTCTCGTATACGACTCTCAGCCTGCGACAGTAAAAGCCGCTCCGGTAGTAACACCCGACAAGGCCTCCCGCAAGCCGAGGTGAAAAAAGACATCAGTGTTCGGCTGGAACGCCGTGCTCTCTCTTATTGCTGGTGTTTGTCTTTTTCTGAGAGTGTGTGTGGTAGGCAGTGGTAAGTGGGTGGAGTCGCAGTGTCACCGACTGTGCCTTTTGTGTCTTTGCGTATACGTAGACGAGGATTCCTCACCTGCAGTGTCCCTTCAGCTGATTAGGTTTTTTTGTTTTTTAAGGAAGGATACAGACTAGGTTTCGAGAATGCGGCGCGCCAGCTTTCTCTCCTGAGTGGCTACTGAACGACGCTCTCTTTTAGAGCCTTATTAAATTAAGGCCGGCTGTTTTACAACTGGGTGCATCCGAGGCGGCCGTCTTAAATTTGGGAGAAATTCGTACCACTCGGTGAATACTTGTACTTCTTCCTGTGCTGTCTTTAAAACCCTATACGTCTGCACGCCCTCTATGGACTTGTTTTCTGAGTATTCAGCTTGGCGGTCCTCTAACAGTCTTGGACGTTATTGGGCCAGGTGAAGCAGCGCACACGGAAGAGCACGCTTCAGTTTAGACACGCGTGCTGCCTTTAAAGCACAACTTCAAGTCTCCCGTTTCTGTGCTGAGCGACATCACCGTCGTGGTTGGTTGCGTAACGAACATGCAGGGAAAAATTAGATCAGAAAGAAATTCCCAGGATCGAATCGAATTTGAATACCTGCGTAGCAATAGACTATTTGGTACCAAAGCGATATGCTTGTGCTTGAAACTCATTAGCGAAGGGACCCTACACAGGCATCACGTAGGGCAAGGAATCGCGTTAACCTATTCAATGTAGGGTGGCAGACAGGCGAAATAACCAATCATCACATAACGCTAAATGCGCATCAAGTGTCTGGTTCACCCCCGGCAAAGTGCTCGGCCATAATTCTTCATCGTCATGAGGCGCGTGCCACATCGATGAAGTGCATGTAATAGCTTATAGAAGTGTAGCGTACATCTCGCTTATCCGTGGAAAAAACATTAACGGCATAGTGGGTGCTGTACTACTTCACCAAAACTATGATTCATGGCGTAATGGATAATATTTTCAAAATATGTGTGCCGAATTTTGTGAAGAATATGAGTGGGCGTGGCGTGGCGTTTAACCATGCGGATGCGTTCTGCAGAGAAAAGAATCACAGCATATCCACGGAGTGCATAATGATGAGTGGGGCGAAGCATCCGTCAGTCTGTGTGTGCTGCCGTCCGTCTGTTCGTTCTTGTTTTCGTCCTTCCCTGTGCCCGACTGCGCAACCGTCCGTTTGTGCGACGGTCCGTCAGCGCGTCCGTCCATATTTCCGTTCATTCGTGCACTCTCCAAGTACCGCCATCTCGCATCTTTTCATCATATATTCATCATATAGAAGTACCGCCATCCAGCAGACATTCCAAATACTAAAGGTGGCATGGCTGGACTAGAGGAGCGGCACGCGCGCACTTTCATACGGGCTGCGCTTCGTGTCTAGTTCCCACCTTTCGCCTCCTCTATTTCATGGAACTGCTGCCCAGCACTCGCTAAACCTTGCTAAAACCAAGGAGGTTACGCCCTGCGAGTTAAACGGGGACACCAGATAGTGTTTAAAGTGCGTCCTTCTGATAGTAGTTTTTTTTTTCCAGTAAGAATTGAATTCAAGGCAAATTTTATAGCAGATTCAGTCAGCGATACTCTTCTCTGTAGGGTACTTAATCAGAGAGAACTATCTTTTTATTCATGATTAACGTGCGTGGGTTTCCTCCTCAATTCAAATGAGTGCGCGCGTGCCGCTCCTCTAGTCCTGCTGTGGAGGTGGCTACGTACTACAACGACGCACTACTACTACTACTACTACTACTACTACTACTACTACTACTACTACTACTACTACTACTACTACTACTACTGCATACATAGCGGACGCACGACTTACGGCATAGGGAGCTCCGCCCCCAATATGGCCGACACCACCGCCTGAGTACAGTGCGGAAACGAAAATACTATCCAACGTGTCCTGTGCAGATGGGCGAAATATAGCGTGCTAGGACAATCTCTTTGTAAGGGACACAACAAGCCAGATGACCAGTCACTCTTACAGGAAAGAATATGACGCCATCGTCCATACTCGGCGTCGCAGAGAACGCCGTGCGAGTGCTATTCGCTTCCTACGACCTACTGGCCTGTGTGAAGGACCCTTGAGTGAAACGCTCTCGCGCGTGTGTTAGTCCCTGTTTTGTTTCTGCTTATTTTTCGTGTATTTCGCTTTCTAATCCTATATTTTTCCACCCCAGTGCAGTGGCGTGTAGTTATCGTATACCAGATCCTAGCATTTTGTTCATTTCTCTGCCTTCTTTTTTTTTTCTCTCTGTCTCTTGCGGTTAGCCAAAATTTCAAAACACACTTGGCCTCACCTCAACATAAAACTTCGCCCGGAAATCGCACTAGGCGACATCTAATCAGTGATGTCAACCGATGACAAAGTTTTATCCCTAAATTAACCTTCGAAAGTTTTATGGGTTACGAAAAAAAATTTCTGATTGTATTTTTTATCTTATCATTCAGACTAACTGACACTTATCGAAGAATTAGGATAGTGTGATCTGTGACGAAGTTCTGTTGAAACATTTCCAAATAGAAAGCACTACATTAACCACTCTTTAAAGTTTTTTTTTTTATAATTGTTCTTTTGAGTTCAACATATTTTCTTATTGATATGATATATAAGAAGATGTTAGCGCACAAGTACGACGCCGGCTACTCCTTAACTTTTGAGAGAAAGTTGAACACATCCTAAAAAAAGTCAAAAAGAGCAGTGCATGAAAAATAGAACACTTGAGCACAGATATGCAAAAACACACTCATATGCACATATCATGCCCCGCCGCGGTGGTCTAGTGGCTAAGGTACGCGGCTGCTGACTCGCAGGTCACGGGATTGAATCCCGGCTGCAGCGGCTGCATTTTCAATGGAGGCGAAAATGCTGTAGGCCGGTGTGATCAGATTTGGGTGCACGTTAAAGAACCCCAGGTGGTAGAAATTTCCGGAGCCCTCCACTACGGCGTCTCTCATAATCATGTGATGGTTTTCGGACGTTAAACCCCATATATCAATCAATCATTATGCACATATTAAACAACATCAACACAATAATAACGAAATGTTCAAAACCGCTCTCAGATGGCACCAGTTGCCATAGAAAAAAAAAAATGTCGATTGAAGGCATAGCTGTAACCCTTCGGGTCAACTGTGAAAGCGCATTTCTTGTACTTGCAGGTTTTGAGGTGGTGGCCTATTTCTAGTTTTCCACATTTGCAATCACTGTCGCGTTATGTTGAGTCGATGTGGGTGGTAGATGCACGTAACTTGCTCATAACTACACCTTTTCTTTGTATTTCCTCCTTTCTTTCCTCTGTACTTCCCTGTTTGACTAAATATTTTGGTCACTTTTATCTATCATGCAAACGGCACGACGGGAAGAGTGAAACCACCCGAACAGTCTACCTGTACTGTTCACCACACCGTTTCTTCAGTCCTACATTCGCTCCGTTCCTCTCTAAGCCTCGTGGTTAAGTTATGACAGCGAAAACTGTTATGCGACCACAAGAGTTGTGTGCGCCGTAGTTTTCCGCTACTGACAGTGTCTGTAACAACTATCGCGCGAATATAAGTAAAAAAACACCCAGGGCACAATGGCATTTATTCAAAGGTAGTCCTGCGTTTGAGCTCAGTATTCTACCACACAGCGACATCGCTGCTTGAAACTCTGTTGCAACTGGCCGACTTGATGTCGGGAAAGAGATGGCGTTAATATATAGGAGTAATGAAGCGTTTTACGCTGCGGTGAAAATCAATAAGCAGGCGTCACACAATGAGACTTGCGTAACGCGTGGGTCATCGATTGCTCAAACCTATTACAAAAGTTTCCGGCAGATTTTTTCATCTTCGTCAGCCACGGCATAAAAGAATTGCACAAAACTCCTTGCGAGTAAGTAGCGGGTACCATGCTTCTACGAAGAATGACGAAGGGTGATAAAGTGAATGCCTTCCTTTCAAACAAAAGTTAGGATGATTTATACAAGATGATTAGACGATTTGCTACAATCACACCACACAAGTGTGCTTGTAGCAATTACTCAACGGGTGTTTAACAAAGGCTTCGAAAGGCCGCTCTTCCAGCTTTCGCTGTGAAAAAGGTCAGTCACTGCTTTCACTGTGACTGGCCTGGTGGTTGCTTCACATGGAGACCTTGCCCGGCGAATACACTCAGTAAGCGTAAATATGGCACGTGTTTATGAGCACTACAAGACAAAATTTATCCTTGTTTTACAGGGCAGCAATCAATCAGGGCGCTCATATTATGCGCATTATGAAACTTTACGAGGACAGTTTATTTCCTCTGGTATTCAGCATATAATAGCCTCCCGTTACAGCGTTGCGAATTCTTTCACTTGGCTCACAAAGGTTTTTGAATAAGCAAAAAAAAACATTGAATGATCAGTGTTGTCATTTTTTGCAGCCTTTCTAGTTTATTGAGAGTGATTACTAAGTAATGCCTTCAATCCGACCGAGTAATGTGACATTTCCAGAGACTCGCGAGAATATCTACATTCAACAACCACAACAACAACAAAAAATCACCGCTCAAGCAATTCCTTGAAATTTTCACTAGCGAACGCTGAAATGTGCGGCCCTGGTGTTCATCAGTGGGTTAAACCTGACGTCCACTGAAGCCTTTCACAATTGTCGGTTACTTTTTCGTCTTCCTAATAAGGTTAGACACACCTTTGGCTTGGGTTTTCCACATATTTATTTGACATGCCGCACATTGTGTCTCGCATACTCACGGTCATGGAGGGGTGTATTGAACGGTTCAATTCGTTTCGCAATGCGTTAATCAAAGTGGTTGTTCTCGAACAACAGGCTGTCATAGACGTTGCAGCCTAAGCCAGACTGCCGCTTGAAAAACTTCCGCCAAATGCGGGTGTTCGCCACGTGCTCCCGAAATTATCACCCTGACGCCGCACCGACGAAAGCGTTTGAAATCGCGAGCGCACTCGGCGGCGTGGTTAGCAGGATCTGCCCGCTACTGGCGCCTGCATTCCCGCTCGCGACTTAGCGTGGCCTGGAAGGCTGCCGGATCATCGATGCGCAGTTGCTGCCGGCATTCGGCCTCCCAGGCCTGTTTTTTGTGCCCGACCTGCTTCTCACGTTTGCGCTTTCGACGCTCTCCTGTAGAGTTGTCTGTTGAATACACGTGTGGAAGGTTTTAGGAGAAACTGTTGCGCGCGCGCCCTATGGGCTGCGGCAGCGACGAGATGGGTGACGTCACTCACAACGCCGCCAGTTTGGCTTGCGGGCTTGTGTACGACGCTGCGAGCATTGTAACTTATAACACAGCCAATAGAGACCACTCGTGATACCCCTACCGGGTGAATTTTTCTTTGTTATACACAGCTATATCTGTAGAAAGACGCCAAGTCCTCGAAACACATGAAAAGTGCCCACATCTAGGGATGGATAAATTCTTAGGGTTGGCCTCACTGATCGTAAATTTAAGCGAATTTTTAAGGATATTGAGCACAGATTGAGAACGCTTTACGGCACTAACTGTGTTTAAAAAGATTTATTCGATCGAGGGACGCTACAAACATATAGAAATAGAAGGTGTGTATAGTTCAACAATACAGAGTACTTGGTACTCTACTATGAAAGCAGAAAGCCGTCCTAGTTAGGCAAATACAGTGTACCACCATCGCTTTACCACCCAGTGGCAATACTGATGGAAACAGTGTTGTTTAGAAAACAGATTATTTACATTATGTAAAAAGCAAAAAATTAGGACATTCCAGTAACAAGGAGTACACACAACTGTTTTACATCACTATGTGGTCGTGAACGCGTACTTACTCCAATATACATGGCAGACGTGACATGCATGTACAAAAGAACTTATGATGCAATGGATATCATGATGCAACGGATACAATGATCAAATAATAGAATAGGTACAACGAAAACAATTTTTTACAAGTGAAGTTATCATGAACAAGTCAACGGGTGCTGTTGAGCATCACGTTGGCCGAGAAATGAGTGTGTTTAAAACAAATGTTAGGCGATTTATAGTACAATGCACTCTACTAAGGGAGAGCATTAAGCTGTTTTACTATGTTTAGAAAACGCGTTTAGGTATCTAGTGAGCTGTGCCGATTGTAGTGCGTTGCGTCGCGCAAATCTCGAATCCGAGTGTGTTCAGAAAAAAAAATGTGTGATTTAGAGTACAATGTACTCTACTATGGGAGAAGACTAAGCTGTCCCGATCCTGGTACCAAATTGAAGAACCTCACGGATATCTTCGCTTACATAGAGATGCCTTCTTGCAAGTGGCATGCTTAGGCTTATTAAAGCCACCGACACCACAATGTGGGACTGTGTGCTTTGAAAAAATGTGTAACCATTCAGAGTACATGGTACTCTACTATGGCAGAGTTGAAAGCCGTCCCACATCCTGTGACTGAACAGGCAGAGAACTGAGATTGCGTGTTCAGAAAAAGTGTATTTTGACGTAGTA
Source organism: Rhipicephalus annulatus (assembly GCA_013436015.1). Lineage (NCBI taxonomy): Eukaryota > Metazoa > Arthropoda > Arachnida > Ixodida > Ixodidae > Rhipicephalus > Rhipicephalus annulatus. Next base: position 16,671 of record WOVY01014961.1, read on the forward strand.
CGCAAGAGACAATTGGACATGGTGTCAGATTGTGTGTTTGGAAAAAGTGGTTAGCGAATCTGAGTACTCGGTATTTTACTAGGGGAGAGCTGAAAGCCGTCCCTAGGGCCTTACACTTGACCACACCGCATCGACAAAAACCAGTGACGAAGCGGAGGACCTTTGTTTAGAAAAAGTGTTGAACAATTTAAAGCACTTCGTACTCTACTATGGGAGAGCACAATGCCGTCTCTTTGACGTACCACGGGCACTATTCAGTCTGTTTAGAAAATTTACTGTCAGAGACGTCAATAACATTTCACCAGAACCTTTTCTTCTTATACATATAGTGACGATGATGACAAAACAGACTTCATTTACATGAACATGTATAGAGATGACGTGGAAAAAACATGTACATTTGATGGTTGACACAAACACAGCCACACAGACATTTGTCACAAAAAGACATATGCACATATGAATATTGCAAGGTGAACAAGAGGCCCAAATAAATTATGAGTATGTACATTTCGCATACTTACATGTTTGCATTACATTTCTGCCATCACATAAAACATTAGCCTACCAATACCAGACCGACTGAAACACGAGTTTTACTCAACCGTCACAGACCGACACAAAAGAGTAAGACCAGTGCCGTAGGAATTCCTCTTTACCGAGAAAGAAGAGCTCCACCGACAAAGCAGCAGCTCCTAGTACAATCGCTCTAGGATCGGGAAGAGCGCGTGGCGGCGGCGGCCCGCTGCAACCGCCTCGCAGCGGTTGCGCCAGAAGCAGGAAGAACCGGCAACAATGAGAAGACAAGCGAAGTGTCCCCGAGAACAACGCCCAGAAGAAACGAAGTGATTTACTCTGAGGCAGCGAAATCCAGCATGTACGGCTCTCCAAAAAATACGAGCAATGACACAATGCCTCAGAAAATGATGTTTTGTTTCTCGAAGGAGGTAGTCCAGGCATGTTGCTGACTGGACCATTCTCCACCTTTCGAGGCGGTCAAGAGTGGGAAGCGCACCCCATCCCAGGCGCCACATGAACTCCCGGAGGTGTCCAGGCAGAAAAGAAGTCGTTAACGTGCTCCAAGACACCCGACTGGAGTGAGCACACCGGGCTTGAAGAACCAACGGAAGCAACAAAGCAGCAGTTGTCTCAACTATGTGGTTGTTCAACACATTTATGCCAGTACAAGTCGACTGGACATGACGAGAAAAATGCAACAGTTCGTTTAGAAAGAAGTGATTAACGATTTAGAAGAGCCCATCGTACTCTACTATGGGAGAGCTTAACGCCGTCCCGCGGGCCTCCCGCTGTGTGCTTGGAGATCCAATTTTAGCGCTCGAAAGCATCAGCAATTGTTTGCGCGGAATGATGAGCCAACTGTGTGTACAGATAAGTATGTATGTTCTAAATAGAGCCTCCAAAGGTGCGCTGATATCGTGCGCGTTTGGATGCACTGTTTTCCGATTATTAGCACTTTTTCGATTGAGATTTTGCCTTCGATCAGTTGTTCCCGATGCGGCATCAAATGTTTTATGAAGTTTGCTTGTGAATTCGCGTCACCACTATAAACTGCTGGCATTCATTGTTCCGATTCTTTAGTTACCCCATGAGAGTTTTTCTTGACTGTCGCGTGATTGCTGAGAGAGTGTAAGGGGGAGAGGCCACAGCCTCTCACACGGCCACTTACGTGGGCCGGAACACGCTAGCGCGTGGGCGCGTTCTGGCAGTGCTCGGGCCAGCTGTTGCACATGTGCACTGAGGGTGGCAACGCTGCTAACGAAATTGAACTCCGCCATAAGCTGCTTCGCATCTAAAATCTGTCGGCATGAGACCGCCGGTAGGCTTTCGAATGCATGAACAAAAGCCTAATGACACACTACGCACTCGGTAAAGGCTTCAGCACTTCTCGCCTTCCTTTGCTTTCGGAGCTCTCGTTTTTTGAAAGTAACACTATTATTCGCACTTGCACAACTTACAAACGTGGCGTGAGGCTTTGTAAAAGGACGGGCTCAAATTTTATATATAGGTGCGGGAACCACAACACTGACGCTACCTTGTTGCTTGGTTTATTCCCACTGAGGCGAATGTACTTCCAGGCTACGTCCAAAACTCCCAAACAACAAACCGCCTATGCACTACGCCCAAAACGTTTAAGCCTGCCGGCGTGATGAGCAAACTTACAGATTATAAACAAAGTTTGAATGCAAACAGATAAGGTGTGTACCAAGGTAGAATAAAAAAAATGCCCGCAGCTTCCCTTGGGGGAACACTGAGGAGGATGCGGAAGCATGTAATTGGTTAACGGGTGTTAAATTGCGACTTACTTGGGTCGATGGCTAAATTGGTTAACGTGGTTGTGAAATGGGGTGTTAAATGAGTGAACACGTACGGCACGTATGCGAAAGGGCGGTGTTTTATTTATTGCGACGAACCAACGGACGAGCGGCAACTGAGCGAGCGAGCGCCGACCTTGAGTATATATACAGCGCGACGGTGCATGCGCTGTCAGCTGTCGAATGTTCTCGAAGGAGAAGCGCGCGCGCGGCACAGATGGCGACGGCGCGACGGCGCATGCGCTGTCAGCTGTCGAATGTTCTCGAAGGAGAAGCGCGCGCGGCACAGATGGTGGGCGACGGCGCGACGGCGCATGCACGCGCGTCAGCTGTCGAATGTTCGAGAAGCGGTGCGGACGGCGCGGACGGCGCACTACAAGGCGCGAGTATAAGATGCTTCCGCATCTAAAAGAGAACGATGTTAACAGCGAGAACAACTAGTACATGGTTATCAAAAGAAAAGATTACAATAAAATTTCACGCCTTGAAAAAATATTATACTTCCTTTTCTCTCTTTCTCTTTTTTCTATTAATTATATGTGGAGTATAACGTCCCAAAACCACTATATAATTATGAGAAACACCGTGGTGGAGGGCTTTAGAAATTCTGACTATCTGGGGTCATTTAACGTGCACCCAAATCTGAGAACACGGGCCTATAGCATTTCCGTCTCCGCCGAAAATGCCGCCGCCACAGCAGGGATTCGATCCCGCAACCCTGCGGGTTAGCAGCCGAGTTCCTGAGCCACTAGAACACCGCGGCGTGGCTATCGCTTTTTTTCAGCGAAAGCTGTTATGAGATCACAACTCGGGTCACGCGCAGTTGTCCGTCGATGCCGGTGTCTGTAAGCACATTTCGCGAAATTAGGAAAAAAAAAACATAGCACCAATGACACAATGGGGCTCAAACCTGGCTGCCAGCCCTGTATTCTACCACTGAGCTACGCCGGTGCTTGTAACTTGTGTTCAAACTTGCCTTAGGCAGGCTTGACTTATCACCGATGGCACAGTGGGGCTCGAACCCGGGTACACTGGGTGCCAAGCCCAGTATTCTACCACTGAGCTACGCCAGTGCTTGTGACTTGTCGAACTTGCCTTAGGAAGGCTTGATGTCGGGAAAGCAATCGCGTTAATACGACTTACAAAGCGTTTTAAAACAGCGAAAGAACAACCAGTCGTCGCACAATGCGAATAGCGTATACCCGCTATTCGCATTGGCCGTCCAATGCTCCAACCCATTACAAAATCTTGTTTTTGTTCTTATATTGACTGTGGCGCATACCCACTACAGCCATAATTTCTTATCATCATCATCCACTGCATGAACAATTGGCACAAAATTCTTTACAAGTGTTTAGCGGATACTACGCTTCTCTGAAGAGTGACGAAAAATAGCATGCGAATGCCGGCCAACTTCCCAAATTTTTTTTATTAATGCCGTAGTGGGTATCAAGCAAGTGTGCTTGATGCAGTTAACCCATGAGTGTTCAGAAAAGGCTCTGAAAGGCCGCTATTGTAGCTTTGATTGTGACTGTGCTGCGCATTCCGCGCAGGCCTGGCATTTATTTTCCCTCGCACAGATGTTTTTTTTTTCTTTTAAGAGCAGTGGGACGGCATTGACAATACGATTACTCATTCATCAACCTAATATAAAAAGAAATAATTATTTATTCTTTATTATTTATTTATTTATTTATTTATTTATTTATTTATTTATTTATTTATTTATTTTACACATTTGTTCAGTTTACAATGGCCCAAGGGCGCAAGCACTATGAGTGGCCTTACTAGCACTGTTAAGCAGACTACGATGTAGCAACGCCATTAACAAGCATTGTGCAATGGTGACACGTCGTTGCTCTTTATTGTACCCGGGACGTGAAATGATGGTGTCATCATTTCTCGCACTTCCTCGCCTTCTCCGTGTTGCCGTGCGGCAGATAAGGCATTGACGAGTGCATCAACGATGCATCCAGTGTATACATAGCTTCTAGCGAAAAATAAAAGTATGCACTGACAAACCATTGCAGCCCGCAGAAAAAGACTACAGAAACCATTCTATACGCACGAGTAACGTGTTTAATGACTTCCGGCGCAAGCCCGATAAAGTCCCACGATTGAAAATGGTTTCCGACGCTCCCGTACCACACAAAGCACAATGGTGTTTCGTCAACTAAAAGCCCCGAGTGCCTCTTCAAGCGCCAGTGCTCGAAGCTGTACTCCAGCGTATTTAGCAAACGAAACAGTTTTCCCCGACTTTAGTGGGTGCGCGAATGCTTTCAATGCACGCACATAAAGATAGTATTCTCAGTTTTTTTTTGTTTTTTTTACGCGGTGGCAGTTGGGAAGATCCATTATGACGTAGAGGAAGATGCCAATTTGTACGCACGCTGTGCAGTCGACAGCCCACTGAGCCGTTGTAAAATATTACGCTCAGGCACTGATTAACGTCTAAATTTATCTCACGCGCGTCTGGCTCGCCGGGGCGCGAGCGAGAAGCTACGGGCCACCAAAAGAAAAAAAAGAAAAAAACGATGCCTTCGCAAGCACGAACAAAAGTGGTTAAGGTGCGACAGAAGCTGTCACGAGAGGTGTGTCTGATATAGGCACATTCCCAAGCCGATGCGTTGAAAAAAGTGTGAATTGAACGAGCAAACGGAGGAGAACGCACACGGAACCACGAGTGTTTTCAAGTACTGCCAGCCTCCTGCATTTGTTCATAAATATATTGAACTCACTATAGAGCATCTCATTCTACACTACTGCTCATCGTTTCTTTTTAAACTGACACTGGCAGTGAAGCTAATTAGCTCTTGGTACCAAAAGGTAAACGAGAACGCCGTGTAGCAGGTATGACACAAGTGATTACTCGTGGACAAGCCAGCTTTTTTTTTGCTTGACGTTGGACTAACGGTTATTCCCCGAGCTTACGCTGACAGTTTGCGCCTATGTTCGCTGTGATAAAATTTCACGGCTTGCGTTCTCGTTTTAGTTCCCTCCGATAAAGATCACCACTGTTTAACTCTCGATAAAGATCACCAATGTTCCACTATTCAAGGTGACAATGAAGTAAGTTCGTGTGAGAATCGGCTTCTTGATTATCGATGCTTGCATGAGCATATAACGAAATCAGGTAGAGATAGAGAATTCGTGTGAGAAAAAGACGGAGGAAAGAAAATTGGATAAATCGTGTGGCAGCTTACGTGTTATCTTGCAATAGAAAGATGGTATCTGGAAATGGGCCGAAAAGAAAAAAATATATATATAGACGGAAAAATAGAATAACTGAGCACACACACAATCCGTTCATCTACTAATTGTGACTGGTCTTGCCGTTTCATTGCAAATAAGAACTGCAGCTGTGTCTTTATGGTTATTGGAGCACTTGGCAGGCGAGGAGCATACGCATTTTTTAGTAAATGGCGTAACATTATGCTTACAGTGGTTTTGGGACGTTAAACCCCACATATCAATCAACATTATGCTTGCTTAGAGTGACACAGAACCCATAAACGAGAGTAGAAATTTTCGAGAAAAGGGGAAAAATATGATAGATTATTTCAACTTGCAAGAGTATAATGGCCACTAGGGAGTTTTCAAGGAGGAGCCTCAAAAGTTTGGATCCCCAAAGAAATAGCGTCAAGGCCACTGCGCATGAGCAAGACCCAAACCGCGCTTGTGTTTCGGGTTGGAGACGCTATATCTCAAACTTAGCGGGAGCCCCAAAGCGTGCACAAAAGCTTTACATCAGACAAACGTAATGGCACCCACTGTATATTTTATTCCCTGTAACATCCTTTCATGACATGATAATAAACTGATTGATTGATTGATTGATTGATTGATTGATTGATGATTGATTGATTGATTGATTGATTGATGATTGATTGAAGTGACATGACCAAGAATTATGTGAATATCCAAAGCGCCGCGTACCATAGTCCGAAACTCTTCGCTCCTGCTTGACCCAAAACGTGCATACCCAAAGGGCTTTGGGACCCTAAACTTTTGCGACCCCTATTCGAAAACTTCCTATACTGTCAGAGCTCTATTTATTAGATGTGTCTATTTCGCAACTGAAGTTCTGTCCTCTCCCAACGTTGCAGAGCAAAGACAGCAGCAGCTTTTTCAGATCACTTGCAAATTACTAGCCGTAAGCCATCACCTGGTGTGGTTATAAGTTAGAGTAAACAAGTTATAGCCGTGTCGTAGCAAAAGCGAATGTCTGCGTTGGCTTTACAGAAATTTTACGCATGCTTTCCAATCACCACTGCGTTCTGTGAAGGATCGGCACACGCTACAGTATACTAGGAAAGAGCATACAAGTTGTCCTGTCTTCAGCTTTTGCTGTCAAGACACGTAAATGCCTGTAATGTCATAGTTTCACTGAACTTTGCAATTAAAATATTATAACGTACCGAGCTTGGTATATAAACAAGGTAAATGTGGCTAAATAAACATGTACGACAATACTGGCAATACTATCGCGTGTGTTCCTTTCATGCTCGTCCTATGCAGCTGGTGTATCCTGCAAAGATGAGCCAACTCGCCCAGATAAAAGTATTGTTACACTTGTGAGTTTAGGTACTGTGAATGCAGTGATTTTCTTTTGAAATCATGGAAACCATATTACTAGCACTAAAGCATTGAAGAACTGGGCAATCATTTTCACGCAACATACAACGAGTTTGCTCTGTTTCAGCAAGCACATTGCTCGTAATGTAATGGTCTCAGTTTAACCTCAGCACAGAACTGTTTTTCACAAGAGTTTTTCTTCAAAATAAAAGAATGTTTTCACTCGGAGAACTGTGCAGTTTTCCTGGCAACGCTCAAATGATACGCCGACGTAGGTTCATGCCCAGAAGCACCATGCATGCATGCGTATGAAATTGGTTTCTACCATGTGGGTACTGGCTCACGTCTGAGCACAAAAGCGAAAATAGGGATCGATAGGCTCCATTAAAACAACACGAGGCAAATGTTTAATGCTTGATATCCTATTTTATTTAATATTGACTTGTTAAGGCACCTTTTAAAAGCTTGCTCTACGGTCCTTTGATGTCATCCAGCATCGGTGTACTTGTAAACAGGAGCCCATTAGTATTAGCATGTATTAACAAGTCTAGTAGTGCGTGTGCTGTATAAAACAGCACTTTTATGTACATGCCTCGGCAAGCACTTGCTTAGCGAGCTTCGTTTTCAGCGAGTTCTGCGAACTCTTCTTCGTGGGAAGCAGCTACGTACATGGGCCTAAACGTCGCGTAAACAGGAACTAGTGTCACAGAATATCGGTAGAAATTTGGGTTTGGGTTGGTCGATCTTCGCGTAAAAGCCCAGTCAACTGTGCCTCTGACAACGAACTATGAATACCAAAAAGCCATTCTAGATCTAGGTGGTATGGATTGTGGAGTGAGCATTTGTCTTGAACACAACCGCAGACCTCATTCATTTATATGTTGTCGATCTCCTACTCGGTGTATGCCTGCCCGCATTAAACAATAAACTACGTTTTCTGTGGCTCGTTTACAAAGTAGTTTGGTCTAAACAGCCAGAGAATTTACTATTTGGTAATACGTAAGTAGAAATTGATCACATTTCACATATCCTATACAAACTGCGAAACAATTACAGAAATAGAAACTCAGAGTGCGAGCTCCTGTGCTTTATGTTTTTCACTGTGTGCGTGTGTGTGTGCATGGTGTGTGTTACATACTTTATTGCATTAAGTTGTTAAACGAAGAGCCTTCCAACAAAATAAATATTTTTATGATTATTTTAAATATAATATAGTACTTGAATGCATATTTATTAATCTGAGGCTTTGATAATGCGGCCTTGCAAACCTCGCACATGATCCTCATGCATCAGAAGTCGAGCGAACAACGGCGAATTTTAAAACCCGCACGACGACACATTACACTTTAGGTGATGTGTACGAATATTAAATATCAGGTTGACAGAACAACACATGCTGGTCGAATAAGCCATGTGTACGAAGATAAAATTGCATGACACCAACCTTGACGTCGATGGACAACCATCAGATATATTGAGAAAGCTCCTGTCACCGTGCAAATCAGAATGCGAAGGTGTAACAATAGCATGCTGAACCACGCATAGCTTCCATTTTTTTTACTTTTTTAGCTACAAACCCTTGATAATTAAACAAAGAAAAACGTCAAGCACAATATCTGGCCTACGTCAAAGTTTGCAACTAAACCACTCCTGCCAGGGAAGCCATCCACCCGATTTTTTATGTCTGCTGTGAATAAACTAATAATTTTGTTTAAGTAGGCTTGTCAGATAGAAGTTGGCTGCAACTGCGTTTTTTCACCATTATCAAAAAGTTCTGTTTTTTCTGTTTTTCTTTCTGTCTGAATATTTACAGCGTGAATTTTGAATAAGGCCACGTTTTCTTAAAAATAAACAAGTATAAGAAAACAAAAGCATGTGATCAATAATCCGCAGTTTTGTAATTGAGTGGAATACACTTTCAAGCAAATTATGGGACTGAGTAATCCAAGAGTGTGCCTCACCATGCTAAGCATGAATTGCGGCACGCTATGTTTTCATTGTTTCTGTGATTGGTGAGTATGAGTAAAAAGAATGTGCGCGAAAAAAATGCGCAATCACCCAACTTAGTTTACCTGCGTGAATATTCAACAAAGATCAGTTGCAAGGATTCGTCGCACGACGGTCAAGGACACATCTCAATGAAAACAGTTCGCTGCGCTGTTCCTATTTCTTTCCTTGCCTTCTGTACAGCCCATTCCGATTGAGCGGCACACCAGGTGGCAAAACACAAGGAGTCGCATTCTCGTTGTTGACGCGCACTTAATGCGACGAGGGCGTCTGTCAAGCCTGGCGTTTTTCTGACAGCTTCTCTGCCCTCAATAGCGGGCTTTTTTTTTGCCGCTAAAACTTGTTTCCTGAACCATGTTCGCAGTACCTAATTGTATACCCGTGCTCCGTCTGTACTAGGATGCCTACAGTTTCCACAAAGTCGGTGGCTCTCAAGATGAAATTTCTCGCCACGATTGATTTCTATCTTTCTCTATTTTTTTGCTGTAGTTAACCTTAGCACTGCCGTTGACGGGACTTTCTAGTGAAACCATGTTGCAATAGCTAGAGCCAGCAGTAGCTGCAGTGAGCAAATCTTCACTCGTGCTGTGGTTGACAAGCCGCAGTATATTTATATTGCCGAACCAAGTTTGCCACCCACATACCAATGCAATGTGTGCAAGACGGCATTACATAAATTCGACGGTGTTGTTGTTTTTTTTTGTTGTTGTACATTTTTTTACATTCCACAGTGAAACGACTTGGTTGCACGTGTTCTCTCCTGCAAGGAGCACCACGGGGTGTGCCCCTGAGCGTCTCACATTTCTTTAATCCACTGGTAACGATGATATGAAAGTCTTTGCGTAGTGCTGAGGAAGCGCTAGAAATGAAACTCGTGGCACGAAATGAAAAAAAAACATGAAAACAACAAATGAACAAAAAAGCTAGATCCGTCGGCGCCGAGAACTCGCGTCGTGGCCAGGTTTCGCGGAAACCCTATCAAGTTCTTCGAGGCCGCGCAAGCGTGCTACCACGCTTGAATCACTACGCCGCGAGCTGCATTCGCGTGTAGTCGGACTGAATATCGAACGAAATGGAATTGAAGATAGATAAAAAAATCTAAATGAGAGAGAGAGAGAGATGTATAAGAAGGAGGCTGTGGGGAAAAAAACGTGATGCGAGGGATGAGAAGGCGGTAGGACGGGGCAGTGCGCTTAGAATAAATACGGCCGGGCGCTCCGAAAGATCGATGGGTCCTCGCGTGGCTTCACGTCGCGCGTGCTGGAGGAGTGAGGTGGAGAGAGAGCGTCGTCGTCCTGCGCTCCGATCGGGCGTCGGAGACGGGACGGCCGCTATCGCGCGGCGCGGTGGTGATTGCGAGACGCCACCCTCGCGTCTCTGCGAGCTCGTTTGCGAGCCGTGCGTTTCAATGGTAGCTGCTGGCCCCATAATCATGTTATACCGCCTTCTCCTCCCTTCTTTGCTTCCAAGCGCCCCGCGACGCGATGACAGCCCGCGTCATCAACACGGCTCGCTCGGACGCGCTTTTCTCTCTCGCAAACTGCGTCGGTGGTGCGCACGCTTGCGCGCTGGGGTCGAACAAGAGATGCACCCTCCCCAATAAAAAAAAAAAAACCTGCGTAGTTTGTTATTTTAATCTGTTAGCGTCGATGGACGTTCTTTTAATTTATAAGGTGAAGCGATAAGGCAGGAGGATGCCTGCGAGCTACAACAGGTTTCCTAACCTCTTGCATGGGCTTCAAGGAGGCTGCCAACTAAAACCATGTTCAGTAAATATCAAACGTTTCATGATAGCAGGCTTTGACCAAATTTTCACGCAGACAAATACCTTTAGATATATGCAGCCGTGAAAAATGACTCTTACAAACCGCTTTTCTGACTCAGCGCTTCCGTTATCTGCAAAACTTCTAATTTGACAGCTCCTCGTAGTAAAGATTTTTTTTTTTTACTGAACCTTAGGTGCTAATACTGTCTAAAGATGTGCTCAAAAAGCTACGTTATCCGTGTAAAAAGTGTCGCTAAAATGTGTCGGGGGTTAGTAAAAGTGTGTGTGCCACACTTCTACCAAGTTACAGGTCCCAGAAGGAGTTCATATATTTGGGCATTGTGCCCCTCAAGATCTGGGCGTTCGGGACGGGACCGAATAACATTTCAACGAAACTTTGTGTTTTCTTCAAACTGGAGGTTACTTTTACGTTTCTGATACTGCGCTAGTAGATGCAGCGTGGTCATGGCATGTATGTCAGTTTACTTGTGTTACGCATGCCACACACATTGCAACATCCTTCTTAAACAAATGACAACAGCATCTTGTCATTTGTATCACTCATAATATGGCCCACACAATGTGCCTATATTGTAAAGTACACTTTTATACCCTTAATCGTCGTCCAAAAACAATTATGAAAGACTGCAGTGTCTCTTTTTATTATATTAAAGACTCTATTCGAACACAAATCCTTGAACATACGCATTCAACGGAGAAAACTCTGCACATAACGCAGAGCCTAAATACGGGAACACAAAGCCGTGTTATTGAGCGTAACATTTAGTTTGGCCTAGAGGCTTGATCGGGTTTGCGCATCCTGTTACATCATCATGCTACAAGCTTGAAGACCTTCGAAATGATAAAAAGCGAAATCGAGACAGCTACGCAGAAAAGTGCGAAAACTGAGGAAAGAGTGGGGCTCGTGGCCCTATCCTCTTCCTTTTCCCCTCATCCTCACTTGCCTTTTCCACTTTTTTGTTAAGTATACAAGACTAGGCTATTATTTGCCCTTTTCCCCTTGTTCTCACCCTCGCTTCGCACCTCAGCCCACGCACTTCGCTTAACCACTGCAGTGAAGCGTATTATACGAGGCTATAGCCTTGTATAGTATGCTTCACTCTCTTTCTTTTCCTTCACCCTCCACTGTCTTCCTTTCTCTTCTCAACCTCGCTTCGCTTTCCCGTATTACTGTATCGTGCATGCCTATGCTACACTAGCAGATTCTTGGCACATACCCGTTTTCTGTGTCGCACACCCGCCCGATATTGTGCCTACGCTACCCGATGCCCCGCTGAGCTTGAACAGCCATTCTTTTAAAAGGTGAAAGCAGGAGTATCAATCGGCAGTACCAGCTCTCGCGATGACATTTAGCATAACTCCATGTTGGCAAAGCTCCCCGAGTCTGTAGAAGTGTGGCAGCTTGCGCTAGTTATTTGGTATGACATGACGGTAATTAGAGCGCGAGAACAGAACGAACACACAGACGCGTGTCCTTCGTGTACTTTCTGTCTCTGTGCTCGTTCTGTTCTCACGCTATAACTATCGTCACGCCCCGAGTCCGCATGAGATAACAGTTTGAAGGCTGAGCCTCCTTGTAAGCGTGCTTCACCTTTTAATCTTATGTCGTAGGAGAAGCGGAAAGGCTACACCTTTTTGTAAGCGTGCTTCACCTTTTGCCTGTCTATTGTAGGAGAAGCGAGCCTATACGCGGCAAAATTGGGAACGACCATAAAAAGCGGGAATGTATGAAAAATGGTGAACCTTTAATACAATCCCTAAACAGTGTAATAATTTAATAGTTTAGTTTCTCTTCACTTTCCAGCCTGTGCAGGACTGATTTAAAGACCTTGCACTAGCTTATCCGTAATATCGTAAAGGCATGTCTACCAGGATAGGAACAGACCACTTACGTAAAATGCGGAGAAATTTGGCCATAACAACTTTGTGTTGTATGACAGTGAGCACCTTATTTTTATTCAGTTCGTGTATAGTAACTTCTCAACTCCTAAATGAATGTTGTTGTTGTTTGTTGCCCCTTACCGGAAAACGAATGGATGGATGAAATAATTAAAATCCTCCGGTATGCGCTTTATTACGTAGCGGACCGCTCCCACACCAAATGTTGTAAATATACTTATCTTTGGGTCAACTGATTACGATGATGATTGATTGATGTGGGGTTTAACGTCCCAACACCACCATTTTGTTATGAGAGACGCCGAAGTGGAGGGCTCCGTAAATGTCGGCCCCTTGGGGTTCTTTAGCATGCACCGAAATCTGAGCACACGGACAGACAGCATTTTCGCCTACATTCGAAATGCAGCCGACGCAGCAGGAATTCAATCCAGTGACCTTAGTCACAACACCAACGCGGTGGGGCTCGAGGCACATGTTCGTTCACACACAATCTTGGTCGCAGAAATTAGTCTCGAGTCCGCTTAGCTCACCTGGTATGCAAACGAAGCACTCTTCTACGACCTAAATATTGATCAAAACGTGCCTAAGGCTTAAACCCTTGCTGGAAGCATTCCAGTCGCCCAGATGCACATATACTCTTAAGCTTGTCGAGACGATTTGTCGAAGCCCCTACGAAAAAACGTCGGTTGCGTGCAGTGGCTTGTTGATCATGAGTAACACGAGAAGGAAAGAAAAAAATGGAAGACGATCCACAACTTATGCTGGTGCGATCGATTGAAGTGATGAGAGAGCACTTTAGTTCCAGAGCTCAATGTATTCATCCACAAGTCAGTGGAACCACAAGCATGTTTTATTGCACGAAAGCATTATTCCGCTCATTAAATAAATATTCTGGTAAGTTCTTCTCTCTAACTTATCCTTCTAGTGTCCCGTTTTAAATAGCAAGAAGCATCCCCCTCTGCCATACTACTGGGCCTGACTAAGCAATGTTTTAGGGCAGGGGACTACGTTTCTCACACTTTAGAAAGAGTCGTGATCAGCTTTAATAATACTTCGATACGGAACTAGCAGCAAATAATATCCACTAGGCTTCTGATGGCTCCTCCACGTAAAATGCATACGTCTACGATAAAGGCGTAATATATTTGTAAAAATGCCTCTGCAGATAGGTAAATTCACCTTTGGTGCTAGGAACTCAAGACATCGTACGTAGCAAGTCACCGTGATTGCTGAGAAAGCAGTGAAGCGCGTGTGGAAAAGCCGTGCTTTGGCGTCTAAAGGTACCAATTAAGGGGAAACAAAAGATGCAAAGCTGAGCAGCCTTGTAGACGAGCGTGTTTTATTCCACTCAACATCATCTTCGTTCTCGGAGTCATTAGATGCGGGTGACTATCCCAAGGGAGCTTCAAACAATTTACAACATTGCCTGCTCCCCAAAGCGTCTACGGCTGCTCGCCAAGCGTCTGCTCGCCATTGCCTGCTCGCCAAGCGTCTACGATGCCTTGTGATGACCTCTCTCGGAAGGAACGCCTGATTAGTCATCCCTCAGTCTGTGCTCTTAGTCTTGCGCCGTTTCACAGTCATGTTTCCTTGATACATACCACTAGTTTTACGTCCCGTAAAGATAAATAATGCCATCTGCCTGCGATGATCATGGAAGCGGAGATTTCTAAGACTATAGGTAGTCCAATAAATCAGTTATTGTTTAACCTTCATATTCAATGTATGACTGTATTTCTATGTCACCGGAACGATAACCGAGTTCGTTCAGTGATGAGAGATAAAAATCGTCCCTGACTTTCCTTTCTACCAAGCTTTCGACTAGCGCCATAAGTGGTTTCGTCCGTATGTGTATATGTGTACTTCTGTTTTTGTCAGTCCTTACCTTTTGCGTGCCCCGCCGCGGTGGTCTAGTGGCTAAGGTACTCGGCTGCTGACCCGCAAGTCGCAAGTTCAAAACCCGGCTGCAGCGGCTGCATTTCCGATAGAGGCGGAAATGTTGTAGGCCCGTGTGCTCAGATTTGTGTGCACGTTAAAGAACCCCAGGTGGTCGAAATTTCCGGAGCCCTCCACTACGGCGTCTCTCATAATCATATGGTGGTTTTGGGACGTTAAACCCTACATATCAATCAATCAATCAATCAATCAATCAATTACCTTTTGCGTACACTGGGCCATCCACTTGGCAATTTGCCTTGTTTCTCGTCAGATGACTGCCACTGGTAATCATTTCTGCTCTTATGTGCTTTTACTACTCATTGTTATCCCTAAAAACGCCCTTATGCTCCACAACACGTAGTCTGTCTCGTGATCGGTCAGTTTTCGGCAAGATGACCGAAGTGCCAAACAAGCGGTGCCCTTCGACATCTTCGCGAATACTTTAACGATAAACGAGCTATCATTTTCCCGCGCTATAAATGAGTTGTCGAAGCTCATCGCGTGCTTCATACGTGACGTTGTTTAAAAAAAATGTTCAGCATTTTAAACTGCGAAGCAGTTCGAAGACAGAACGGCGAAATCTAGGCAAATACGTGCTCTGGAAATTATTTGTTAGCCTGCCGAAAGCCCGTGTTCTAAGCTCTCGTGAACGTGACGACAACATCCCTCAAGTATTTAGTCTGGGAAACTCTACGGAATAACTTCTTTTCATAATAGAGAGTTTCAAATTTCATACGTAGAGCTCTGCGTCCGCAAGGACCTCATTTCCTTTCGGCAGCGCATCCGCCACATGCTAATCACTATTTGTCGAGTGTTTCAGCCTCTACTCAAGGATAATAGCATGCACATCTCAGTCGCCACCGGAAGGGGCTTCTTCGCGAATTAGATTTTATTTGGTTTTGACGGTATTGTGATAGTTGTGATTTACACGAGCTCGTCCCAAACAGATGCTTCATAAACCAAGAGTTTTCAAGGCACCAGCGTTATTCTTTCTTTATCAATATTTCTGGCACCGTGCACAACAAAAACTCCAACGTTCCTTATGACATAAAAGTAGCATAAAAAAGACGAAGTCAAGAAACTGAACACCATACGCGCTTACTCACAAATGAAAGCTTTATTGTTTGAGCAGAATATATATATATATATATATATATATATATATATATATAGTATATATATATATATATATATATATATATATATATATATATATATATATAATCTAAATTTCGCGCTCGACTAAACCCATGCATGCGCATCGTGGGTGAGGCTAAAGGCAATGCGACAGTGCACCTATTTGAGTTCATTCAGCTTTACGGCAATGAAGCACTTATTGTGTATTATAATAGCAATTGTCGGTATTTAACATCTAAAACCCACTATATGAATATGACAAGCAGCATGGAAAGCAGGGAAAATTATTAAGTATTCATTTTCGTCATACTTTGGACAGTTTGACCGAAGTTATTATAAGCAACGCGTGGGTGAGGGCTTCGCAAGTTTTGACATCCTGGTACTCCTAAAAGTCAACCTCAGTGTAAGTGCAAGGGCAGCAAGCATTTTAACATCCATCGAAAACGCGGGCTCCACGACCTTCTGTTCAACATTCTAACCTCATAACCACTAGACCACCGTGGCAAGTGTTATTGTATATTGTTACATCGGTAAATATCATAATGTACTGTATATTGCATATTGTATATTGTGGATCTCACGTGCGTAAAAGGCAGGTAGACGCCATGAACACTATATATACACTGCCTGGGTTAAAAGGTTGGCGACTTTGTAATAATTTACGCTATATCAAGTTTTAGTCGGTGACCATCAATTGAATTCTATCGAAACATAGACGCTAAATGCGTGCGTCATGTATCTTGTTAAAGCTGAGCAAAATCAAGCAGTGTCATGCTGTCTTGTCAATTTTCGCAGCGAAGTTGTATACGTCTAACAGGTGAAAAATGTCGCGGTCCGCGAGTGCGAAGAAACTATAACAAAGAAGCGTTCCTACCTTAAGTGATCTCAAAAAGTATCCATGCTTCAACTAGATTATCTTCATGTTTTGACAAAAATGTATGACTAGGCGTAATACCTACCTCAGCAAAAATTGCTATCTATGGAAACCTAAGTCTTGATAAAATTGAATTAGCTAACGTCACCAAAGGCGAAGTGCGAAACGCGCTTCTTCATGTGGTGACAGAAAAATCAAAACCTAGGAGAGAAAACACTTCGGTAGATCCAAGTTTTGGATAAACACCGAGGCCATACATTTCGCATTCGCTGGTTGACCATCTGCACGGAATGCTCGTGCGGTGTTCATTTTTCTTGTCGCATGAGTATAAGTAATCAACGGCTACATTAAGCAAGCCAACAGAAGACACGCTTCAACTATCTCGCACAAGTTAGGTTGACTATAGTGAGACCGCTTGAGAAGTCGAATGTGAGTGCCGTAGGATCAGTGGTTAAGTTCAAGTAAGAAATAGCAAACTACTGGGCTCATGGAAAGACCGTTTCCTCTCACTGACACAAGCTGCCGGTGGGGCGGCGGCGATTTGATATGGGGAAACGGTGACGATCCACTGCGGTGTTGCTCTTACTTCCGACTCGGCGAGCAAACTTTGAAGTTTATGTAAACAACCATGAGATGGCAGACCGTAAGCAATCCGTATACTAATATGCGTCAGAGCAGGGGAAACGCTTATGCCAGGTGTGGAACGTGTTATATGGTTCTGGAAGGCGATTTTCATTGCCTTTACCGGTACCCAGTGGTTTAATATTGCCCCGCTTCAAGCGAGTGGCATTCCAGATGTTTATATCGAGACGTTTGTATCCCTTCATCGCTTCTGTTCGTTTTCAGCTAAGAAAATAATACTAAGACTCATCCTATGGCCTTAGTAATTGCAACAATTTTTCTCTCAAAAACTTAAACGCACGTTTCATTGTAAATGTCGGATAAGTAATGCTCCATTCAGTGACGATATTTCAGTGTTTTACATTGTCATAATGAATAGGTCTAAACGTCATGCTTAGGAACAAAATGTAAGATTCTTCAAGTTGTTAGCAAACAATTGATTCATCATTATATCACCTTATAAATCATTTATTTAGGTATTGCGTTATGGACGCTTTATTTGCGGCCTTATCGGTGTATTGGATCCAGGCGCGTCCTGTGAAGCTCAAGACTGCCATTTCCTACAATTTTAGTATCTACGGTTGCACTCGTAAGACAGAAAAATTCGTTGACTTTTGCGCTATGCCGAGTCTAAAACTGACGGAATTTAGTCTAGCACTAGAGCCGCGTAGAGCTGCGTGCAGTTTGAGTTCGCTGCACGGCTTTGATAACCAAAAAAATGCGATCACTCTTTTGTTTTTGTTCCTTTTTATTGCGATAGAAATTGTATCGACACAGTCGACAGATTTTCACTGTCGCCTTTATGTTCCGCATAAAGTTCAAATCGATCACGCCGTCCCATACACTGAATATTCCACCCTTGGGTAATAGTACTTTAGCACTAGAGATGAACCTGGATGAAACAGAGAATAAACCAGCCGGCTATCTCCATGGCGCGGAGCGCGCATGGGATAACATCGCCATGCCTGAAAGCACTGCCACCGATTACTCCTGAAGCAGCAAAATAAAACTCCCCGCCTTTTTTTCTTCGAGCCAAAAAGCGTAAAGGGACGCCAAAGCAAGAGAGGGGACGGCGTCGCTCAGTTGACAACTGGGAACCTTGATCATAAGAAAGGACGGAATCCGAAAGGCTATCTAGACAGACATCAGAGAACCTTTCTTGTGCCCATGTATGTGCTGGGACGACCAATTTCACAAAGACCACTTCTCTCCTTCGAGTATCCTCCTCATTTACACCGGTGTTTTGTAGAAGTACGCGAGACCGGATTTTTAGCTGCTAGCCTTACTTCGCATAACATTACCATTTGTTGCTGTCGCATTGGTTGCTTCACCCTTGAGATGAAACTAACTTTTCTCATTCCTTCGTCAATACTTTGTACCTTCTTTCTCAGTGCTTCGTCAATATCTCGAAGGTTGTACCAACGTCTTTATCATCTGAATCGCTTGGGTGATAGCGCATATCGAATAAAAAAAGAAAGGAATACGTCGCAGTAAGATAACTCAAGCTACCAACTATGCACTTATTCAGGAAAGTTTAAAGCACGGGTACTTAACGGCAGCGCTCTTTCAAATGAGTGTGTGAGTCTGAGGTGGAAGTGTTCGGTGCGGGGAGGTAATGGGAGGCGACCGCCTCCCTCCAAGTCATTTAAAGGGGGTTGCCAATTTTACCTCATAGCTTGCCCAAATTGGAGTTTGCATGTTTAATGATGCACAGCATTGTGGGCATGCATACTTTTTGACAATAACGGTAGCTGCGGACCTGTGATTTTGTACTGAAAACGCCTGTTACTTCCCATTTCTGCGCACTGAAAGTGGGGGACCAAAGCCAGGTCAATGTGAGAAGGACATCATCACTTCACTCACAATTATTCGTACAGTAATTGCAAAGCTTTGTTTTTTTACTTTCGGACTCCATCGATAAGAAGCAGGAGTGAGGGGGACGAGGACGCTGGGGTAAAACTTGGCTTCCCGTAGCGGAGAACCCGGTACATGACTATCATGAGCGTACCCCGTACAGAACGCCAGTCGCACTCTCTGTTGACGCAAGTCAGTGAATTGTGTTTGCTAGTGAAGATGCGGTACACCTTTGCGTCTACTGGCGCCTTGACCACGGCTTGCTGTTCTTTGTCTGCGCAGGAGCAGTTCGGGCTACAAAGAAAGGGCCGAGGAACAAGTGCGCTCAACCCCTGCGTCTCTCCTCTCGATGAAGACACGTCCCGGAGGAGCGAGCCCAGCTGCGCACTCTGTCCGCATGTGTCGCCGCCACTGAGAGGCCTCCGGCGTGGCGCGCTTGTCAACGCGGCGCGCCGGCCCGCAACAACTCGGTGAGTACCCCTTTTCTCATTTGTTTGTGCCTGTTCTGTTCGTTCATCACCAGCATACGAGCGACGGCTCAGATTCACCGCAGTGACAGGATGTACATTACCATGGCCACTAGAAAAGCAAGTTAGGCCACCCGCCTCCGTTTGTTCTTTAGGCTTCGCACTACGGGTCTCATAGTTTAAGTAGCGGAGTTGTTAGTAAAACACAAAAAAACGGCAGAGGTGTTTCGAATACTTGCGCGTTAGTGCTTAGTCACCGCCGAGTGCAGCACTGACTATGCGAGGCAGACCGTTGTGCATAGCGTTCTGTGACACTTTATTCGCTTATTGGCGTCAGAGCGCCCTACGGTATAAGTTAAATAACGATGAATAATTCCGTTTCCTGGATGATGTTTGATGCAATGGTCTATGTAGAGGACTGGGTGTCCAGTTGGATTGTCTGCCGGTGTGATAGCAAAGGATCCTTTAGGTGGGGATTGTGAAGGCCCAGACAGGTCCCCAATAGGTGACCTACCGTTGCCTCTTGAGCTGGCGCAACGCACAACGGGCATTTCATTGGGGAGGCTGTGTACCGGATGTCCATGTAGCCCGGGTGCCCGGATTAGAAATAAAACTCAAAAGAGCACAGCTAGTGTGCCGTCATGGAAAGCCGTGCTCGGCGATGGGGACCACCACGCAAGACGTTCCACGACAGTGTAAAGCAATGAGTGCAAAGAGAGAACAAGAAGAACAAAATAGGCCCTGTATCTGCATGTTTCACTGCAAATATCATCGAAGGACGGTAGTCTTGTATCTGGAGATAGTGAACAAAAGGTTTATTTGATGTTCTGCGCGAGAAAATTGGTGAATTGTATTCTGGAGGCGCTGTGTTAGTGTCTCAATCCGTGCAGTGAAGGTGAACAAGCGCATCAAGGTACGTTATACACGAGTGCTATATGGCAGTTATCTTCAAAAACAAAGACGGGGCGTGCACGCCTGTCTCAGAGGCGATAAGGTGTAAAACGCGAAGCGACAGGCAGGTGCCACCACCGTGTCTTAGGAAAGCGTTGTAAATACTTGCTTTTTTGTGCATAGCGTTGCATTATCAGCGCCGCGTGATGAACGCTACGGTCCTTAAAATTGCCTACGTATGCTTTCTGTGGTATAAAACCACACATACAGAATATTGACGTTTTATTATGGCGCCTGAGATATGCGCAATAATTACTCTTTAACGGCCATTCGCACAAGTCTGAACGCTGAAACTTGAGCAATATTGGTGGGTGCTACGGATAGGGTTAGCCGTTTTGGGTATCGTTCTGCGCAGTTTAGGGTATCGTTACCGCGGAAAAACAGATAAGCAGAAAAACAGGTGTCCTGAGAAAAATTGCGTACTTCCGAGGAGGACGCCACGCGTCTCTAAGCTAGGCGTGTCGCCCGACGGGGAGTACGAGCGGCGACTGGCCCAGGCGTCGCTGTACCTAGGTTTGCGCGATGTAGCGCAAACATCCCAATTTTTTTAGGACCGAGACTCTTTAGGCCCACGCCCCGCCGTCGCGGTTGAAGTGCTCCACCACATCACCACTCGCACTCCCCGCTCACCTGTCGTCTGCTTCCTCCTTCGTCTTTGACCACTCCCCTCAAACTGGCGAATGCGTTGACCGGGCTGGCTCACACTTTGCCGCGCGCGCCACACACTCACTCGCCTAGCCATTCCCGTCACCGAGCGCATCAGACGCTCTCCCCACCCGCTCCCATATCTAGGACCTTCATGAAAGCTAGCAGCAACATCAGGCGCATAGTCGCTTTCGTCCCATTTCTAAGGACCTTTGTTCAACGCTTGTCTTTGCACACGGAACCACCACAAGTTTAGTTATCTGGGTCTGTCTCTTTTACAAACACACACGCACGTGTGAATAAAAGCATGCGCACACGTACACATTAACACAACACACGTAAGCACGCCAGAACACACACGAAAGCACGCCAACGTTCATACACGCGCACAAACACACAAAACATGTGGTCACAAGCACATGCAGATAGCTCAGAGTTCTTCATTCATATGAGTTGCGAAACTCCCCATAGGCTCCATGTATCGAAATTCGGACACGTCGTTGCCCCTCCTCTTCCCTCCTCTGTCGGGGTGAGCAGCTTGTCGCGCCACCTGGTGATCCGCACGCCTTCTATCAATCGCATTATTTGTGTTTTGTGTCGTTGCTTCAAGGTGGAACGAACTTCAGCTCACTCGTAAATAATCGGGCCGACTGCTTGTCCGGATTTCGGAACACAGTTTCGCAATTCGTGTAATTGAATAACTCTGCACATAGCTGCATCTAGCATGGAGCATAGCTCACGCAAGACGGTAATGCGGGCGCCCTCGTTCGAGCTCGCGCACACGCCACCACTTCTACTGGAATCAAAGCAAAAAAAAAATCCGCCATATCCACGAAGTGAATGATGGTGAGTGGGCGAAGCTCCGGAGGTAAACCTGGTAAACCATGAATCCTCTGTACATTTTGCCCACTCGATTTTATTACATCGCTCCCCCTAGCATACGTCGCCGCACTAAATCGAACGATTGCCTTCAACCAATGACACGCGCCATATGTGACATCATTCCTATTTTATAAGATCTCGCGTCTTTCATCAACAAGTACCGCTTTCTAGTTTATAACATCTTGCATCTTTTTATCATCACCTACAAGTACCACCATCTAGTAAACACTACAAGAACTAAACGAGAGGTGGCTACATACAGGAAACGGCACCACCATCTAGTGAACACTGCAAGAACTAAACTACAGGTGGCTACATACAGGGGACAATACCGCCATCTAGTGAACACTGCAAGAACTAAACTAGAGGTGGCTACATACAGGCTACAGGGGACGCACAGCCCACGCCCTAAGGAGCTTCGCCCCTAAAAAGCCCAGTGCTTCGAAGAACAGGCGTGCCTCATCACGTTATTCCACGGCGGGCTCCTTTATGGACGCACTTTACGGCGACCTTCTCGTCGATGGCAACGTCGTCTGAGCTATTTAGAAAAAACAAAAATAACGAAGATATGGACGTCATATTTGCACTCCTTAGGGGGAAAATATCGAACAGAACACAATGAGGGTCTCGGTCAATACCGTCCGCGTGGCAGAAAGAAACACTTGATATAAAAAGAAAGCGTAAATAAGAATCACGCGCATTTTCGTTGAAAATATACTCTCCAGAACGACAAGTTTCACTCTTGTCAAACAAAGGCAACAACAACAACAACAACAACAACAACAACAACGACAACAACAAAACCAAGGTAAGAGAAACGCAGGTCATGTTGAAGCGGCAGCACTATCGAAGAACGGACGCTTGCACGGTGATATTTTGTGGCTGATGAGAATTTGGTGACGGTGACACACGTGACGAAGTCAGTGAGTGAGAGAGAGAAGAAAAAGAAAAGAAAGACGGACACCAACAGGAACAAAAGCAAGAGCCTCCACTTATTTTGCCACGAAAACTTTTTTTTTGCTTTTCCTTTTAAGTTTGACAAGATATCCATACTCTTTTGAGGGATACATTTTGTTCAGTGCTGCGATTTTATTTTTTCGTATTAGGCCCGTTCTTCTTGTTGCGAAGTTGCTATTATTACGCTGCGTCAAGAGAGAAGGGTAGGAGGGGTGTTTGGGTGGAGGAGTTTCTAAGAGTGAGGCACGAACACGGCAGCGGCCGAGCTGAAATCGATTGAGGAGTTCATAAAACGAGATGGTGCCCGGCCGCTCCCGTGGGGCAGTTTTGAGGAGGGCGACGCGCGAACCAGTATACGCCGAGAAAAGCGCACTCACGTGCGCACACGCTAGCGTTCGTAGGCAAACAACAGCCGTCAGTAAAAGTGTGAAATAAAGAGGCGGGAAGCCGTACAGAGGGGGTGAACAACACGAAGTGCGTATGATTTGAAGTCCCCGCTTGTCCATGCACAATCACGCTGCTGCTTCGCCTTTTTTTTATAAACCTTCATTCCTTAAGTTGTTTGCTTTCCCGAGCTTTTATTTTTGTACTTCCGCTCACAGAACGGTAGTAAAACGTTGAAGTCTCATTTTTTCCGGTCGGTTCCTCACTGGCTGCTTTCGTGAACGGAGTTCTCAGAACAGAACTTAAAGAGGCACTAATAAGCGTAACGAAAAAATAAACATAGATAGCAAAGAGTGTGTGTGTGGGGGGGGGGGGGGCAACGCGTCCTTACGAATATACAAAAGAATAAATAAAACGAGCGTCCAAATGAGACCCGATAAAGGGGGCGGTGCAGACGGGGTGATGGCGCTGTGATCTTGAAGGGAGTCGTTACTTCTTCGACCCGATTGTTGCGTCGTGAGCGAGCTGCTTCGAAGAGGACGACTTCTTTTGCCCAGTGCGTAGTGCTTCTAGTGTAGGAGGGATGGGGTGGCGTCCTTTTTTTACGAGTCACATCTCGCTGTTCATTACCGGACCATTCATGCGTGCGCTGGTTGTAAACTTTGGAGCGGTGCGCGGTATAGGTGCGCGCACTCGCCCGCTTCTTGCCGCCGTTTTTTCCGCCCGCAGTGTCGTTTGCGACTTGGTCCCGCGGTTGTCGTATACACCGTGCGCGTTGTTGTTGTTGCGGTCGCACGCAGCAGTGCTGTGGTTTTGTTCAGAAAAGAAAAAACTGTCCTGACTGAAGAAGTTGAAAATCGAGAAGTGAGAAACTAACACTTTGTGGAACAACGCACGCAATCTGGCGTTAGCTAGTTGTGTGAAAGAACAAACTCTTACTGTGCCATAGGATGAGAGCGTGCGTATGTGTTGGCTGACGGTCGTTTCAAGCCGGTATTTGCTCGCGTTTCTCGAGTCCCTTTTTATGGAAACTTTCGCAACGATGAAAAAAAAGAAAAAACGACAACAAGTGAATGAACAAATGGTGAGACAAAGAGTGTGGACCCGGTTGCGAGACAGGACTCCCACGCAGAAATAAAACTCTCGTTTTCCGTCGTCCTCGCCGCCGATGGCCGGCCTCGGCAATTTCGGGCGCTGTTTTTCGTCACCCCGTCGCATTTACGGGTTCATATTGTGGCGAAACCATCAAAGTGCGGTTTGCAGCTACCAGTGCAACAAACACTGCCTCGGCAAACGGAGTGTTCTTTTTCTAACGGCTTTTGCTTCTTTGTGTCGTTATTTGTTTTCTTCGGCTAGCACTTTTCTTTCAACTTACTTGCTGAGGTAAGCGGAGTCACTTCGGTGGTATCGCATTAAAAATGAGATTCAGGTTGCCCCTCACGTCAGGAAGGTTGCCCCTCACGTCAGGAAGCTGCGCAGGCGGTGCATTTTAGAAGCGTGTTTCTAAATTATAGCGTGCAGGATTATTGGGTGTACATGCTCTAGAGTTTCACCATTTTAATACCGAGTCTATGAAGGGGCAGCAATTAAATGTGCATGCTGGACTAATTGGCGCAAGCTTCGCTTACGTTTTCGATATGTGTACATAGGTGCCGTGGTTGAGCGGTAAAGGATAAACTCTGTTTTCCTTTCACTTTCACCTTTATCGATTTAAGATCCATTCGGGAGCTACTACATAAGGAGTGCGTTGCAAGATACAGGACATAGTGACCACGCTGTTACCGGGTGTATTCGGGTGTGACTGCTTCTATGAAGGTCGATTGGCTATTCGCAGCTTCGAGGTACCGTGGCGCCGCTGAGCGGTGGCAGCCCAAATCTTTGTTGAGATGATTGAAGTTTTGAACGTGATTCAAACAGCAGACGGTGCAGCTTGTTTTCACGCGTTTGTGGTCGTTTCTCAACGTTGTGAACGGTCTCGATATTACCGTAACCCTTTGAGATTATCAAGTTCAAGGGAAAGTAGAAATGAAAGAAAAGGCGGACTGATTTCATTGCGAGCCTCGATGCTCGCAGCCTATATGCACAGGAAGAAAAATAATTCGTACCCTCGTCTCCTTGGAATGGCGAGCACTTCGACATGCAACATCTGCGCCTGCGAGGAAACGCTTGAGCACATTCTATGTCATTGCCCAGCATACCAGACCAAACGACGTATTATGGAAGCCAAGCTCTGTCCGCTGGATTCACGGCCGCTTACAGAAGACAAGATCCTGGGACCTTGGCCGACGGCTTCCCATACGCGCAAAGCCACGAACGCCCTCTTGTACTTTTTATGGACCACCAAACTTCACGAAGCTTGTGAAAGAACTGTGCGAGGCCGTGCTGTGAAGTCTCGAGCTGACTATTTATGCTTCTCTTTCTTACTCCTCTTCTTTTCTGTCTCTTTCCGTTCTATTATTCTCCTTTTCCCCCACCCCAAGTGTAGGGTAGCCAACCGAGCCAAGCTTGGTTAACCTCCCTGCCTTTCCTCTCTATTGATCTCTCTCCCTATCTAGGCGTCCCGTTCAAATTACCCCGAAAAGCCAACAGGGCTTATGGGGGTTAAATTTAGCAGGCAAATAACCAGGGCCCGTGAATCTATGCAGCACCCATATTCTGCACGAGTACAGCCACTTCCAGGTTTGCAGTTCTCGCGCTTAGCTGGTCTGCTCGATTCGTTCCGCCTCTAGACCGGAATGAAAGGACCGGTTGGAAAACGTTCATCGCATCATTACACATATGAGGTGTCTGTGAAGTGCTTCCATGACCTTCGTAGCAGGAGCAATTTGTGCAGCATTGCGCACGATTACGTACAGCCAGCGATGTGAAAAGCGTAAGTGTGGGCGTTATTTACAATTTCCCGCATATTTATCATGTCAATATGCTACTCGGCACCAAATTACTTAGTACAGTATGTTAGCGCTCGCCTACTTTCTCAAAAATGTAATTCCAAGGACCACCAAAGCGCGAATGCTTGAAGTATTCGTCAAAATTGTAATTTCTGCTATCGTCTCTTTCGGGGTGATCATCTCAACGACTGCCATGTTGAATATATAGCCGTGCCACCAATGGGTCGTGAAAGTTGCGAATAGTTAGAAGCAGTGTCTGTGCAAGGTTGATCTGTTCTTTCGGCTACTCGAAGAAAAAAAAATAAGAAGATGCGAAGGTGACAGAACACATGCACGAGAATGAGGTACGTTAAGGAAGTGGCCAAAGGGACAGAATATGCGTGATTATGAAAAAACAATATGTGGGGCGTGATGAAGTGTCCTGAGATCGAACGTCTCAAATGACTAACTAATGGTAAACTAGCGGTGAAGACTATAGTAAAAATTAAAGGGTGATAGGTGTTGTAAGAGAGAGAGAGAATAACAGAATGGTAGAGAGGTTAACTAGACTAAGTCCAGTTTGCTAGCCTGCACGGGGGAGAGCAGAATGAAGGAGAAAAGGGAGAGGATAAGATACACATTGCACATAACACACACACACACACACCGCACACACAGTTCAGGTTTTCTATTATGCGGGAACTACCATCAGATGGTATCTCAAATCAATGAAATCTGCCATCGCGCCACTAATAAAGGACATGACATAGTCTTTCAATGGCTGCCTGGTGACTGTAGGTTTGGTGGTAACCACCTCATCAATCGAGGTGTTGATGAAGAGAATTCACCATCCGCCCAGTCTACAGAGGTTGGCGAAGCCAGCGTTATTGTCAAGTATGGTGTTTTCTTTTTTTTTAGCAAGGTATGGAAACTTTTGTCCGGAGGAAACCTCGCCACGCCGTCACCATATCAACCGTAACAGCTGGACTTGCCCGACTTTGCGCTCCTCGCTACCTGAACTTGCCGCGCCTCACTGCGTTAAGGTCACAATAAAGTCGAGCATGCGCCGTAGCCACCTCACCGCCAAGCCGTCAGAGGAGCCGCCACGCCTGACTATATACCGCAACGGCGGAGATGATGACAAACCAAGCCGTGCATGAGCTGCGCCCACAGCAGCTGTGTAGAGAACGCGCTAAGCTCAAGATTGGGGCCACCTAGCAATGATTTACGTCATAAAACACGTCATAAATAGATTTATGGCGCGCGTGCATGCTTCAGAACCGCTGTGCAGGATGTGCGCCTCGTCGTGCCGAGGCAGTTCTGGCCATGGGCAGCCCGAGAAAAGGATGCTTATCGACCAACGTCACTTATTTAATTTTGCGCGTCCAGTGCGATCTTTTTCATTTTTTTTTCTCACTTATTTAGTCATCAAAACCAGAGTTTTGTGGGCTCTGAAAAAGCTTAACCATTTCAGTGGTCTTACAGATATCGGTGTGTGTATGGCTGCATTCTGCGTTCATCGCAGTTTTTCTAGCGGCTGCGGGTTTCTTGTAAATTAAGTAAAGGGCAGATGGCTTTCACTCGACCGTAAACTAGGGAGGCTTTTACGAAGTCTGTTTGAAACAGGTCTGCTAACTTGATCAACTACCGAAAAAAAGAGAGCATTTATTGAGTCAGTCTTGGCGCTGTGCTCGTGTTACCCAGCCCCTAAGAGAGAGAAAAAAAATAGAAAAAGAAAATTTGCGTTTGATGATATTGTGACTAAACTGAATTGACGTTCCATTCTTGGCACACCCCTTCACATTCCCACTCATATGTCTGAGTGAGCGGACTGAAACCGACGCCACCGACACAGCAGCCCACTCGTCTCTCATTCACAATCTTTCCTGCTCTCTCTTTCTCTCTCTCTCGTAATTTTCTCTCGTTTTCCTGGTATATTATGAAGAAAGTAACAAAATAAATCCAAAATCACAGGCGAGCGCACAGAAATATTGCACCAGAGCATTAGAGGCACTTGGAGAAGGCCGAAAAGTGCGGCAAAACTCAAAGCTACGGGCTAGTGGATGTCAGAAAATAAAGAAGAAAGCACACCTTCCTTTTCTTGGTGTACTACGCCATCACAAAAGTGAAGTCTTTTCCACGCGGACGTAAAGAGAAGAAAGCAAGGGAAAAGGCATCGTGTGAGAAGAAATGACTGGCGTCACGACACTAGAGAGTCGCGGGAAACAAGGACAGAAAGAAGCAAAAACAAAAAGAAAGGAGACAACAAAGAGACATAAACAGGAAGGGCAAATAAAAGGCGGCGAGCTAAGCGCAGCCGAAACGAGCAACAACCGGCCGTCACAAGTGCCGGGGAAAGACGCAGAAAATCGAGAACAAAGACGAGAAGAAGAGAAAAAGAGAGACAGAGAGGAGGGGGCGCGACAGGCTGCTCATCTTTCCGTGCCTACAACCTGCGTCTCCTCGCAGGCCGATGTTCCACGGAGAAACGAGCTTTTACCACACCGGACCTTCCACCACGCACGATTCTTCGGACGCGATGGATGGATGAAGGAATAAAGGGAAGTGGGTTGTTAAGGGTGGAGGGGGAATGGTTGAGGGGGATGCGTCGCCGGCTGTCATTTCAAACGGCTCGCTCCGGTTTTCTCTCATCGATGTCCTTTGCTGCACGGGAGCAAGGGGGGGGGGGGTATCGGTATAACTGCTGCTACCCGCCTTGCCCGATACGCGGCTTGGCCCGGACGCACGCAGACAGACGTTTTTCGATGCACTACCAATTTCTTCGTTCTCGATTTATGAATTGGCCCTTTGCTACAGTCTTCAAATGAGATTATTACTTTGTACTCTTTATATCCCGATCTTTAGCGGGTTTTTTTTTTTTCTTCATACTTCGGCTTAACGTATCCACACGACTAGCAAGCGCTGCTTTGTCTGCTTGTTGCCCATTTTCGTATGTTCTTGAACTCCCATGTTCAAACGCTGCAAAGATTAAAAAAAATCGCAACAAATAGATAATCAGAGGATGTAAAAAAGCGGAATAAAAACGCTGGTTGGTTAGCGTGGTTTGTGAGGGGATGCTTTCTTCTTTTTTACCACCGCCATTCTGAAAGACCGACCTCAGAGAGATGATACCAGATGGCATTTCCAGCTGTCGCTAGGCTCTCTCCTTTTCCTTGGACCGTTCCTCCTTGTTCTGGCAGGTGATACGGCGTTCAACTCTTTTTTTTTTCTGGTCACACTTTCTCATTTCTGCGTTGTGCTAGATGGTAGCATGCACAAGAAACGGAGACGGGCTTTTATCCGCCCTTTTACTCAGAGGCGCTCGTCCAAAGAGATCAATAAGATGTGATTTCCTCATCAATATTCGCACCTTCCTTTCACCACATTTTTAAAGTGTATAGCGATTTAGAGCTCCCAAACCCATGCCTTGCCTTTGGCTCCATTGTCTGATTTTTTCAGCTAATGATGTTTTTTTTCTTTCTTTCTTTTTCCTGCGTGTGCCTGATTTGAAGATTTCTAACTCAAGATCTTATCACTTAACGCACATGCTAATCAGTGAACGGGTTAATAAAATGAAGTTCACGTTTGACAGCACAGCAGACACACGATTCTCTTACGATAGATGCATAAAAAAGAATAAATGAATCAAGTAGTTACATAGCGCTCAGGAAATGTTGATACAAGAGCTTCGACAGGAAGGCACAAGCTCAGTTTTTTGCCTATCCACGCGTGTCACTCAGTACTAGGTTTCCCACGCATTACAATCTATCAAAAGCATCTAGCTTTGTAACAGATTGGAAAGTTAGGCCAGTTGGATATTCACGGTATAACTGTCAGTTCAAGCGCATGAATAAACAGAAAGGAAGAGAGGACAAGCACTTTCTCGCAACTACACGATTTATTAGAAAGGGAAGAATATATAAACAGGCAATCAAAAAACAACGCATGCGTGTGCAGGCGAAAAGTACACCCGTGGCACTTCGAGAACACTGGGTAAAAGAGGAAATATTATCTCGGAACATAAGTTAGAAAGCGCTTGTCCTCTCTTCCTTTCTGTTTATTCGTGCGCTCAAACTGACGGTTTACCTCTGTCTTTACGGTATATTGTGTAGATAACACAAATGCATGAAAATTCCGCCTAACGTTACACTCTACATAACACTTGAAGGCGGAAGCGTACTTTATACTTGGTAAAACATTAAGCTATTCAATCGGAATCAGAGCTCTTTGCAAGAAATCGACAAGTACCAACATGAGCGCCACGCAATAAACTGCATTGATTACGGACAGCAGCAAAAATGCATACTTAATGGCATGATTTGGCCGCAAAAGAGACACATACAAGAAAAGGAACACTCAAACGACAAGCACAGGCGGCACTTCCAACTAAAGCAGACTGGGTGCAGACCCAGACTTAAGTACGAAAATATAGACATGCGCAGTCTTCATACAGCCCTACGCTATCCAACAATCAAACAATCTTGTCTCCGAAGCATACAACGTCACCGACGGTTCACTGATACACCTTTCACCTTTCTTTTTAATGTAATAGGCTTCCATCATCTCACGCGCAGTTTTGTACCTGCTTCTAAAACTGCGCGTGAGATGATGGAAGCCTATTACATTAAAAAGAAAGGTGAAAGGTGTATCAGTGAACCGTCGGTGACGTTGTATGCTTCGGAGACAAGATTGTTTGATTGTTGGATAGCGTAGGGCTGTATGAAGACTGCGCATGTCTATATTTTCGTACTTAAGTCTGGGTCTGCACCCAGTCTGCTTTAGTTGGAAGTGCCGCCTGTGCTTGTCGTTTGAGTGTTCCTTTTCTTGTATGTGTCTCTTTTGCGGCCAAATCATGCCATTAAGTAAATACCAACTAGGCCAACAATCAGTATTATTACAAAAATGCATACGCGTGGCTTGTCTTGGAAGCGCACACCATCAGGAAAAAAGTTTCAACTTCACTTGAGTATCGTCTTCAAGAGAACGTGATAACGTAATCGAACCCCTTGTACAATGCCTTCTGAAGGGCTAGCCTCGCTTTGGTTCTCAGTGCATTCCTCAACCGTTCTTCAAGAACCGACTGACTGTGCGCATAACATTGGCCCTTTCGAACTCTCCTAGAATGCTATGCTGCAAGTGCATTTGTTAAGAGTCCACTACGTCATAGTTATTCCCTTTGCGAACCACCGCAAGGCCCACTATATATGTGTCCTTAAGGCAACACGCTAACCTGCATACGCAGCTACTCCCTATGATGGTGATTTTGCAGCTGATTATGATTAAACGTGTCTGAGCGCAGTGCAATGGGTGGGCCTTTGAAATAACCACACTTGCGTGATTTACATATTTGGACTCCTGGCGTAATTGCACGTTTCTTTCACACATTATTACACGCGTCCATGGAGATTCCTTACGGTAAATAACATTCATATAGTGTTTTCTTTTTTACCAAAAGAGTTTGAAGCAATGGCATGTCTTCTTTACGTTTTTGCACCGCCGAGTGAAACAGCGGGGAACGCGTCCTCCGCCCAATGTTGACGGCGATTAGCGTTGGAATAATGGTCCATCACGTTCGCATAATATCTACTGAAAGGTTCGTGGCTAATGTATCTGAACATACGCGGATTTGTTAGTGTTATAGGTGTTAGGAAGAACATCCGTATACGACATCCTAGTGGTTAGGGCGTTTGACTGTTGACCCGAAGGTAGCGGCATCGAATCCCACCCGTGGTGGCTGCATATTCGAAGGTGGCTGATGCCGTCACTACCTGTGGCAAAAGTTTGATGGTCAAAACCTTTGAG
This sequence comes from Rhipicephalus annulatus, assembly GCA_013436015.1. Classification (NCBI taxonomy): domain Eukaryota; kingdom Metazoa; phylum Arthropoda; class Arachnida; order Ixodida; family Ixodidae; genus Rhipicephalus; species Rhipicephalus annulatus. Next base: position 48,650 of record WOVY01014961.1, read on the forward strand.
CAGCGAAGTTTCTTCTATGTTTTTTTTTCTTCTATGTTTAGCTGCCTGACTGCTTAGCTTATAATAGGTTCTAACTTTAGAGGCGCCATTTGAGTTTCTGTAACAGCGCATATATGAGCGCAGCGTAATTTATATAACATGCACTTCAATCTGCCCGCCAGTGGCTTTCCTGTCTCAAGTTTCACAAGCTATTAGCCATCACTTGTGCAGCGAGCTAATGCTTGGGAGACACTTCTGTCAAATGTTTTTCCGTGCGAACAGCTCACATTCGACACTATGCGCGCAGTATTGAAATAGCTCACTTATTTCGCTCTTCTTCGACAACTCAAATAAAAAATAAAAATAGGTTCTCGAGGGCATATAGTTTTTTGAGGAAGCGGCATGGCCACGCAAACAGATGCAGCACACTTCAGCTAAGTTATGTTCCTGCAGTAATTCCGGAAACGGAGGAACCACCACTAATTAGCAAATATTTATCTAATTTTCGACGCCGTCTTATATTACTCTGCCGGGAGTCTTCCTTGAAGTCAGCTTTCGCGTGGAGCACGTTCGAGAAGTTTTTTGAAATAAAGATCACCTTACGAAATAGTAGAGCGGTCCTAATACTTAAGGATAAACGTGCCTTGCTGCAGGCACACTTGGCCTGGCAAGTGAGGGTGAATGCAGCGCCCAATCACGACTAAGCAAGTGCGACGTGGAATCTCAAAGAAGCCTCACTGCTTCTTTCAAGTAACAACACAAAACCTTGTTTGGGGGGGGCGAATACTACGCACAATAAATATCGCATGTGGAACGCCCAAGTATATAAGTTCTCGACCTGACGTTTTAATGAGTCAGCTTCACGGAAAGTTCTGAGAACACGATAACGTTTTCACTCGAGTATTTTCTGACGACACCCGGTTCTATTATTTCTGTAAGGACGCGTTTTGACTACGTCAATGAGATTGAAGAAGCTATACAGACGAGGTGGCATGAAATTCAGAGTCATGAAATAATTTGATCGTTCTAAACACCTATTATATTATAGTAAAGCAGAGAGAATGCGGGAAAGACAGGGAAGGGACAACGCTCAAGGAGGTTTGGCACATTGAACGAAAATTGGGGCTATTTCTCACCTGCACTATTGCACATGAAAAAAAAAATTGGTGGATCTCGCATACCTTGGGAATCGATGTTATGCGAAGCATGTGGAGAAAAGGTCAGTGTGTTGTAATTGTTTTTTTTTTACAGCGAAAGCTGTTATGAGATCACAACTCGGGCCACGTGCAGTTGTCCGCCGCCGCCACCGCCGGTGTCTATAACCACATCGCACGAAAGTAGAAAAAAAACCTAGAATCAAAAACACAGTAGGGCTTGAAACCTGGGTCTGCTGGGATCCATGTCATTATTCTACCACTGAGCTGCGCCACTGCTTGTGGCTTGTTGGCAAACCTAGCACCAAAAACACAGTTGGGCTCGAAGCCTGGTCCACAGGGTGCCAGCCCAGTATTCTACCACTGAGCTATGCTGGTGCTTTGGACTTGTTGGCCAACTTGCCTTAGGCAGGCTTGATGTCACGAAAGCAATCGCGTTATACGACTTATAAAGAGTTTTAAAACAGCGAAAGAACAACCATTCGTCGCACAATGCGAATAGCGTAACGAGCGTGCCGTCCAATACTTCAACCTATTACAAAAGCTTGTTCTTATCCCCTATTAACTGTGGCTCATTCCCACTTCAGCCATAATTCCTCATCATCGTCAGCCACTGCATGAACAATTGGCACGGAATTCCTTGCAAGTGTTTAGCGGATACCACGCTTCTCAGAAGAATGACGAAAAATAGCATAGCAAATGCTGACCTACTACCCAAAAGTTTATTATTAATGCCCTAGTGGGTATCAAGCAAGTGTGCTTGCAGTAGTTACCCAATGAATGTTTTGAAAAGGCTCTGAAAGGCCACTCTTCAAGCTTTGGCTGTGAGTATGCTGCACCTTCTGCGCAGGGCTGGCGTTTTTTTTTTTTTCAGCGAAACGTTACGAAAAGGCGGCGAACTTATGTAAGGATGGTGTGCGCACAGACATATGTTAAACTGTCGCATATTTACTGTTGCGTAAGAGTGCCAACAGCAGCCTCAGAATTAACAAGACTATAGAAGTGGTAGGCTGATGTGAAGCGCTTGTGCCAGCGAGGATGGTGGTCTGGACACTGCTAGATAAATGCTCATAAGTGGGCGGCGCTTTAACAACATTATTATTAACGCGACGTGATGATTGTATGAGCACATATGTACTGTTTGCAAGATCGGATAGCCAGCACTTCAACCCTATTTGACATTTCACGAACATTGCGGTTTACTTGAAAAGCAGTTCCGAGACCTGGCGTGGCTCTGTGGTAGAATACTTGATTGGTATGCAGAATGCTCGGGTTGGATTCCTGCTGAGGCCATGATATTTATTCTGTGCGTTTGCTGGGTCAACGCTGCCGATGCCGGTTTTTAGGGACGACCTAGTTGGCGTCCATCACGCTTCACGATACTCAGACCAAAACTGAACAGCTGCACAACAAAGAACAAAAACGTATGTGGTAACAACCGACTTTATGGGTAATCGACCATACAATAGCACAATGCATGATCACTCGCGACGTCTGTCTGTCCGCCTGTTCATACATATGTCCATCCGTCCATCGGTCCGTGCATCCGTACATACCTGTCTATTTGTCCATGCGTCCCCTTCGTTCCTTTGTTCTTCCTTTGCAGCATAGTCGGCGACTTCAACGTACACATTATGGACCTTTGGACCTATAGCTTCGCCCAAATATCATAATTCACTTCGTGGAGATGCCCCAATTTTTCTTCACGCTCTCAATTAATATTACCAATGTCTGTTCGCGGCGTGCCTTGGTTGATATAAACTGTGAATTACCTTCAGTGCAAGGCGCTTACCTACCGTTTATCTTACCCCGACGTGACAGTTTTATCATACCGGGAGGACATTTGCAATGTTTATAAAATTACATAGCCATCACTGCATGCCCAATTGACGCTTCACGAGCATTACGGCCCATTTGAAAAGCAGTTACGAGACGTGTCATGGCTCTGAGGTAGAATACTTGGTTACCACGCAGAACGCTGGGGTTATATTCCTACTAGGACCCTGGAATTTTTTCATTATATTCGTCGGGTCAACGTACCCTCGTGTCAACTTTTTTTTAACGCTCAACCGCTAAAATTGTCCATGTGTGTCCTCGCCGTTTCTAGGTACTTAAGTAATGTCCGTCTGGGGGAATATGTTTGACGACGTACGTGACGGGATTGTGACATTATTCATGTCGTGCCCAGTGATTTGTATTCATCAAACCTTCTGACCTTCCAATATTATTAAAGACATGAGTCTTTCTTGGGGTACTTCGGCTCGAAAATTTTGGTGTGTCTTGCTGTCTGTCTTTCTGTACATTTGTCTGTTTGTCCATTGTAATGAAAGAGATACGCCAAACGGACAACCCCTTCCGCAGCGCCCGCCAATATTGCCCAAGTTTAATCGTTCATACTTCTGCGATTGTCAATCAAAAAGCCATTATTGCGCATATCTGAGGCACCTTAACAACACGCCAATATCTTGTATGTGTGGCTTTATACTACAGGAGGCACACATAAGTAATTATGAGGACCGTAGCGTTTATCACGCTACGCGGACAGTGGAACGCGATGCTCAAAAAGGCAAGTGTTTCCAACGTTTTGCTAAGACCACATTGTGGTGGCACCTGCCCATTGCTTTGCGTCCTACACCTCATCGCCCCCGAGACAGGTGCGCATCTTTCTGCGTGGGCGCGCACGCTTTCCTCCGTTTTCGAAGATAACTGCCAGATGGCGTTTACGTCTAACGTGCCTCGATGCGCACGTTTGCCTTCGCTGCACGGATCGAGACTCTCTAACGCAGCGCTTCCAGAATATAATTCATCAATTTTCTCGTTCAGAACATCAAATAAACATTTTGTTCACTCTCTCCACATGCATGACTATCGTCTTTCGACGACATTTGCAGTGAAACATGGAGATGCGGGGCCAATATTTTGATAGATAGATAGATAGATAGATAGATAGATAGATAGATAGATAGATAGATAGATAGATAGATAGATAGATAGATAGATAGATAGATAGATAGATAGATAGATAGATAGATAGATAGATAGATAGATAGATAGATAGATAGATTGATAGATTGATAGATTGATATGATTGATAGATAGATAGATAGATAGATAGATAGATAGATAGATAGATAGATAGATAGATAGATAGATAGATAGATAGATAGATAGATAGATAGATAGATAGATAGATAGATAGATAGATCATTCGTTTTCGAATTGATATTGAGATGCCTGCCAGGGAACTTGCCTTGAGCGAAATTGTATTAACGTGATAGTGTTAAATAGCTCGTTTCACAGTAATTCCGGCGTCGGCGCCATTGTTTGTGGGCGAAAAATTATCAAATCACCTTGTGTGTGACCGAGAAATTGAGGAAGATGCAGATAACACAAATAATCAAAAATTTTATTTCCAAATGGGAACTGAACCCAGGTCGCTAGCATGGCAAGCGGCTGTTCTACCACAGAGACACGAGCCTGCCTTAGAATACAGTGAAAAAAAAAAAAACCTCTGCTTGGGAATGCAGTGAAAGTGTTTTTTTATAATTTACACACACACAAACACACGTCCTGTGTACATGCTTCAGAATACAACATTAAATGTTGCAGTAATAATGCGTGGTACAAGCGTACATTGCCGTCGGGCCTCAGAACATGATATCAGCATAACGACTTCATTGTTTAAAGTCGGTAACTCACTACAAATCGCGCGCGCGTTACTGTGCCTATTCTATTAAGGCCATGTAGAAGGTGCATATCAAGTTCGAAAAGTTTTCATGCGCCAAGTGTTTGAATTAGGCACTAGTAACATGATATCGCTTTCGCGTTCAACTCTTAGAGAAGAAACTCAAGGATCCCCCGTTTTTTTTTTTACCGGAGAAGTACCAGTGCATAGGTGGTCGCACTACAGGAACGATTCGAATTAGTCATTGTTGATTATTTTTTATTTTTACATTAGCGGTTTCTTTCTTCTTGTTCACTCGTTCGTCTAGAATACTCGCTGAATATTTCATTAGCGCCATCTGGCGTTAGTGAAGCGTTAAGGGTGCTTCTCATCAACCCCTTATAACTAATTCCTCCCTGGAAATACCTGCTTCGTGAACTGCTGCTTTCGCCCGCAAACCGTGTGGCAGAGGTAAGCGCTACCGTTGAACGGATCTTTTTCTCGAAAGTATCCGCTGAAGAAAAAACGTAAACAAAGAAAGTGCGGCGCCAAGTCGATTCGGCATGCGCGCGCAATCAACACTGAAACTCTGTGACCTTCCGTGGTGGAGACCCCCCCTCTCGCCCACCGCCCGGGCAACTCGATCTTCCCGCTAACTTCGACTCCATCCAGAAGGAAAAGAACGAAGAGAACTGGCAGAGTGAGTAAAACGCATCAAGACCTTCAACAAGGAAAATAGTGACCAAGTTAAACTCCTGGCAGCGCCGGGCCCCGCTGGCTACATGAGCCAAGAAAAACGCGGGAAAAAAAGGAGAAATAACTCCCGCAAAGAGAGTCAGATACCTTAAACCGAAAACCGCTTGGAGAAGTCCGGCGTATGCGAAACCGACTGGAAGGCAAAGCGCACGCGAAGGCAGATAAACTGGGCCATCAGTCTTCTTCAACCGCAGCTTTCCCAGTCACTATCGCTCGAAAAAGGCTGCCGCTCGTCTCTTTAGGGTTGGCTCACCCGCGCACCCGCACTGTCAAACGGCGAAGCTGCAGCACGCCTTGGGAAGGGGAAGAAAAAGTGGGATGGTCGAGGAGAAGAAAAGAAAGCCGGTGCCCGCTGAATGCGCAGAGAAAACGAACGCCGAAGTAGTGGATTGAAGTAGTAAGGAATACAAAAGTCAGGGCAGAGTCAGTAGCAAAGAAAAAGGAAGCAGTGGAGGTGAAAAAAACGAGAAAAATCTCGCTGAAGCAGCGAAACAGTCGTAATATCATAACGAAAGAAAAAAAAATCTAAACGGACCGCCCCAGAAATGGGCCGCTCGAGGCAAAAAATATAAAGAGATCAGGAAGAGAAGATGACAAGGAGGGAGGGGGAGGTGTTTCCGGGAATGAGCTGTTTGGGGCAGCGCAAAAATTTGGTCCCGATAAGGCCCGACGCACTCGGTGCCCGACCGACCGACCGACCCAGGCACAGGCAAGAGACGACATACCTCCTTTAGGGCTGTGGCCCCCTAGGCAGCGACAGTCAATTTTCTGTGTTACCAAAGAAAACGTATTTCAGTCCATGTGTGCTTGCGCTTTCTTCGTGTTTTATCCGTCGTTGTCGGCAAGGACAAGACGTCCTTAGCACAGGCGACTGTCGGGCGGGTCCCTCGACTCGACGCTGCCTCTGATCGCACCGCCCCGTCCCCTTCTTTTAAAAGGCCGGTTCATTAAGATAGGCCCTCATGTGTGCGCGCAACACAGACACACACTGCGCAATCGCTTTGTGCGCTCCCTACGGAGACGAAAAGAGACCCTGCAGCCCCGGAGCGCTCTAGCCAAGCAAAAGAAGCTGCTACGTTAGTTAGTAGCCGTCTTATCGGTGCAGTAATTTGAACGAAACTCTCAACCCTCTTGCCACCCCCCACCCACCTCTAAACTCTCTTGCCACCCCGCGATCTCACTTGTTCCCTCATGTCGACTTGCTACCCTGCATCGTTTTGCACGCACACAGTGTTTTCTTTCTTTCTCTTTTGACGAGGTCGGGATTCATAGATGACCCCAGCTCGTTTCTCCTACGCCATCGAGCCTTCTTCGCGACCTTCTTCATTATCCTCGTTTGCTGTGAGCCATCTTATACGTGAAACTAGCGCTGAAGCACGGCGGAGCTTTTCAGAACGGCGATTGTAGTTTGTTCTTTCGTGTATTCTCGCTTTTCCGCCGTCTACGACTAAATATTCCGTGATTCATTTCGGACTCGCCCTATTTCTAGCTGATTTCAGCTTTGACTCTCGTTTTGGTTTCTGATGCGATTGAATAGCACCGGCGTCTCAGTTAGACTCCTTTTCCACTCTCTTACGCACTCTTTCAATAGCTTTAATGACGTTTTTGTTTTCAATAAATACCTAAACAAAGCGACAAGCCACCGAGCCCCTTTATATTCATTACAAGACGTCAGCTACTTTCATACTTCGTGTTATTGGTACATATGCTGGCGCTTGTCCACTTCTCTTTTCTCTCTAGTGTACTTTTCATTCTGCTCGATAGAGGGTAGCACGGTTGTCCGTGCGGTTAACGCTCCTCACTCACTCACTCACTCACTCACTCACTCACTCACACTCACTCGATCGTTAGCCTTTAATGTTTTTCCCACCATCTCAAGAACACAACTACTCAGAATTGCTGGCATTCGTTATTCACTTCCTGTCCTGCCTTCATCTTCTTGATCCCCAAAGGTTGGCTGTATTATCTAAGCCGGGTTGTCACGATAGCTTCGATTACCGACTCTCACTGAGACCTGTTAATTGTTACTGTTGCAATTTCCTTCACAGATTTTTTTTTATATACGTCGCTCTTCTTCCATCTCTGCAGTCTCGCACGTGCTGCCGGTTTCACTTCGCGTGCTCTGTTTTTTCGTCTTGGGACCAGCTCGGGTCCGATGTGCACCGGTCAGCCATGGCATTCGCTTTCGTGCGTTATCTGCCGACAGCGTCGTTTGACGTTGGCGGCCCCCGAGGCTCCGACCGCGGGGCGCGGCCTGATTTGTGTCGACGGGGCTGGCTTTCCATTAGTGAAATGGTCGCGCGGCTCACTCAAAATCGCCACGTAGCGCGACATGCGTGCGCTTCCTGCTGGGCAGTCGGTGAAGGCAGAAAAGGAAACAATGTGAAAAGCACAAACGCAAGTTTCGTCGTGGTTGTTGCTTCATCGAGCACATCGATACGACCGACATCTTTGGAACAAGAAAGTTAACGCTTCAAATGTGATCACGAAGGGAAGGCATCGTAAGGCACCGGCATCAATGTAACACTTCTTTTTTTTATACCTCCACTTGTTTTAACTAAGCACGTTATTGACGAGCTGAATTACCTTTGTAAATTGGTCATAGCTTTTTGTGTGTGTATGTGTGGTGATCATGCGCTTTCATTTACCTCGTCACAATTTTTTTACCTCCTAATAAGGAACCTGCTACCCTTAATTGTTCATATTTTGTTATTAGTTAAAGCGAAAAACATTTTCGCGCATGCTGTTTCGGTATTTTCAAAGCACTGGCAGCATCTGCACCGTAATTAAAGTGATAACTGTTTATTCGGGAAGTTCCAACAAAAACAAAGGCTTCTTATTGTGGCTTCATTTTTTCTGCCATGTTGAATTTTTTTTCATTGGAGCAGCAAATAGGAAGAGAAATAGCAACCAGAATTTCTCATTTGTGTACCGTGGCTAGTGCTTTGAGAGATGTGAAGAGAGAGGGGAAAAATGAAAACTTTTTTGCTGCCCTGTACTGCACAAGGAAAAAGGTGGCTAAAAATAGAGAAATATAAAAGGCTAGTAAACAACGCGGCCGTCCTTGGAAATTCTTTCACACTGCTCCTGAAGGTAACACGCAGTCACAGAGAGTACCTGTATATTAGAGAGGCGTACAAAACGCACGTTTACAAACACACACATGGCCACAATTGTCGCATCGTTCGGTATGTTTTGAATACCCCAGTGACACCTTCCCATTTGAGCTGCACCATTTTCCGTACAGACCATTGTCCAAGAACTCAGTTGCTCGCGTGTGGGTGTTTGCCTAGAATGTCGAGCGTGAATGACAACGCTTCTATTTGCCGGTAGAAACGATGTTACTCGCTATTATCCGCGAGCGTGTTTTTCTGCACCCGAAAAAGTCACAAGTTTGGAAGTTGACCGTTACATGGTACAGTAGCACTTTTTCGAAAATGCTACGCTAACTTATATGCATAATCTAAGTGTAGTGAGATGAAAGGTCGGATGGTAAGTAAAACTGTAAATTGGATTGAAGGGTATGAAAGCACGCAGTCGAGAATTTTCTTGAAAGACATGTGTGCTATTTTTATTGCTCTATAGAGTACGACTATATTTGGCTGCGTTGACTGTATAAAATATGGTGGTTTTGGGACGTTAATTTCCACATATCAATCAATCAATCAATCAATCGACTGTATAAAAAGGAGTGGCAACACACATGACAACATGCTGAAGACAGGGTATGTTGCGTTTTGTTGATCTTCTTTCTTCAGTACTACTTTGTCTAAGCAATCGCTGCAGTACGATATCTTGCTTCTTTCACCAAATATTTGATTTCACTAGCTCGATTGCGAGAGGGCGAGGCAAGAAAGAAAGGTGCTGCAAAAGTGAATTATACTGTCGTACTTTTGGCAAGCTTACAAGAATAAGTGCCTTGTCAGACGAACAGCATATGCATGTCTAACAAAACTCGCACTAAATTTGAAAAAAAAACGGCCTTCCATTTTTCAATAATGTTGTGTTGAATGAGAGAGAGAGTGTGTGTGTGTACTAAAGGTATGGATGGTAATTACACTGTGCGTCAAGTTGGCTACCCAGCGGATGGAGACGGAAATAAGAGAGTAAAAAGCGAGAGAAGGAAAGACGCATTTCACAACACACATACTGCAGAAAATTTGTAGGCGGTTGCTCATTGATGTAGCTACTTGCCGAAGAGTTGACTCTAGTGACACACTTCACTCAAGCATTTTGTAACGAAAGCTGTTATGAGATGACAACAGCGTCAATTCTGGCACTCTAGTAGCCCACCACCGCCGCCACCACCATCTGTAACCAATGTCTCACTAAAAAAAACTCAATGAATAGAAAATATCGTGGACAGTATAAAAATCAAACCCGGTCCTCTGCGTGGACGCTCAGTACTCTATATATACCACATATAGTTACGCCGGTGCTTTAAATTCTGTGGCGAACAGACCATGTGGAGGCTTCATGTCGGTTAAGGAATCGTGTTCCCAGTTGTACTAAGCGTTTTCAAACAGTAAGGTAACAACCACGCATCACACAATGCGAATTGCATAAAAGCCGCCAAGCCAGCGCGCACTGCACAGCACAGTGACAGCGGAAGCTGGAAGGGTGGCCTTTCAAAGCTTTTTCTGAACACTTTTCGGGTAACAGCTACAAGCACACTAGCTGGGTACCAACCACACCATAAATATTCACAATTTTTGTGTAGTCTATAGGCTATTTCTTATTCACTATACAATTCTTCACCACTAAGCGTTGTATTTACTACACACTTCCACGTAATTTTTGTCCTTTTTAGGGGCGAGGCTCCTTAAACTGGCAGCCGTTCGTCCCTCGTCGTAGTCGTAGTGCGTAACCAGCCTTACGTTTTCACCTGCAAGGTGGTGCCGGTGGGAGATTTCTCCTGTGCGTTGTTGAACAATAAAAAAATCGCAGCGTGCGCGTTCACTAAAAGCCGAATTCTCCTGTCTCTCATTCCCCATTAGCAGCCATTGGCATGTGCATTGCAGCACTATGTGACAAGAAAGGGTTGCTACGTTATACTCGCTGGGCGTAACCTTCTTGGTTTTAGAAAGGTTTAGCGAGCGTTGGGCCGCAGTGCCATGAATACAGTGAACTGGTATATACCATCAACTTGAAGTGGTTAAAGGTGGGAAGTAGACACGAAGCGCAAGCTGTAAGAAAGTGTGCGTGTGCCACCCCTCGTTTAGTCCTTGGAATGTCCACTGGATGTCGGTGCTTCTATATGCAGAATGTATGATGAAAAGATGCGAGATGGTGGTACTTGGAGTGTTGATTAGATGGACGAACGGACACGCAGACAGATGCATGGACGGACACATGGATGGCTGCATGGACGGATGGGCGCATGGACGGACGCAGGGGCAGATGCATGGACGGACGCAGGGACGGACGTGCGGACGCATGAACAGACGCACGCATGGATGGGCGGACGGTCACACAGACGGACGCACGGAAGCAAGAACGAATAGACGGACGGATGCTTCGCTCCACTCTCCATCATTCACCCCGTGGATATGCTGCAATTTTTTTTTGTAGTGATTGATGACAATGAATAATTATGCCTGAAGTGAATATGCCCCGCAGTTAATAGGTGATAAAGAACAAGTTTTCTAATGGGTTGGAGCTTTGGACAACCCTATCGCGTCTCTCATAATCATATCGTGGTTTTGAAAGGTTAAACCCCCCATATCATCATCATGGACGACCCAATCGATGATGATTGATACGTGCGGTTTAACGTCCCAAAACCACCATAGGATTATGAGAGACGCCGTAGTGGAGAGCTCCGGAAATTTTGATCATCTGGGTTTCTTTAACGTGTACCAAAATCTGAGCACATGGGCCTACGGCATTTTCGCCTCCATCGAAAATGCAGCCGCCGCAGCCGAGATTCGATCACGCGACATGCGGGTCAGCAGCCGAGTACTTTAGCCACTAGACCACCGAGGCGTGGCGGTGACCCACTCGTCATGTAATTCGCAGTATGTGGCGTCTGCTTGTTTCATTGCTGTTCTAAAACGCTTCTGTGCTCATGCTAAGGCGATAATTTTTTTTATATCAAGTGTGCCTAAGGCAAGTTTGCAACGAAGTTTTAAACACTGGCGTGGCTTTGTAGAATGTTGGGCTGGCACACAGAGGACACGTATTGGAGGGACGCTGTGTCCTTTATGTTTTATCTTCCTATTTTGTGCGATAGTGGTTACGGACACCAGTGGTGGCGGCGGACAACTACGTCGCCGCACGTAACCATTGTTGTAATCTCATAGCAGCTTTCGCTGCAAAAGAGTCGGTCGCATGCTCAAACCCATTACAAGAGCTCAGGCACAACTCTTCATTGTCGTAAGCGGCAGCCTAAACAAAGCGCATATCATGCCTTCCAAGTGTGTAGCGGGTACCAAACTGTTTGCACTTGTGTGCAACTTACTCCTTTGTAAGCTTAGCTTTTCTCGCTTCGTCCAGGCCTCTTTTGACTTTACGCTATGAGACTCGCATTTTCCTACGCCATGTGGCAGCTGACGTGCTTTCAGCTCGATCAAAAGTCAGTAAGGATTCGCAAAGAAACTCTGATGGCGCGTTCTCACAGCGTCTTTTTGCACGCTTTGCAAACCTGTGTAATTTTAACGGAATAAAACAGAAAGACGTTATTTTTTATTGCGCCATCACCGTCTGAACTCTGATGCTGTGCGGACCGAAATGTGTTGCCCACGACGGTGCTCCCATTCGAGTGGGCCATTTCGACCTTCACAGACATCCATACAAGCGAGCGCAAAAAAGCGTACGTAGAAAAAAAAGTTTGGAACCTATTCCAGCAGACCCATCGGATGTTGAATTATATTTGAAGACAAAAAAGCTAAGAGGCTCAAGCCCGAACCAGTGGGACGCCCCACAATGCACCAGGGGAGCCACAATGTGTAGGGAAAAGCGAGAGAACTACAAGACCACATATATTGCTCCCGTTATTGCGATCGTTCAGCTCGTTTGGAGGCCGTAGCGTGGGCTGTTTCTTTTCCGTTTTGTCCCTCGCTGGTGGCTGTGCTTGATTTATTTTTTCTGCTTCCTCTGATGCGCATGTTTCAAACAATCTTCAAGCTTGTTGCACAAGAGCCATCTCCCTCCAATTCGCTCAGCGTAGGCTGCCATTTTGTGATTTTTCATTCGGATTGCGATAGAATTGGCGTTTTTATTGTGATCCGTAAGGTGGTGGTACGTGATTCGTCAGTGTTTCACTTTCTTCCTCTTTCTCTCTCTCGCTCATACAGATGTTTGGCAAGAACGAGGGTCACGTACGACCGACGTGAGTGCAGAAAATGCTGAAAAAATGAAACAAATATCACATGGGTGGCCTTGAATCCGAGTGCGCGGACCAGCTGAACAAGGAACGCCTTTTTTTTTACTGTTATAAGTATACCTGACCTCGTCCCGCGGGCCATCTAACCATAGTTAAGTTCGACTACTGTAAACTCTGCTTCAGAGCTGCAGCATCGCATTAGGACCAGCATGACATTGCGTTACTACTGTGTCACGTGTCGGCAAAGGCAAAACATTCAATGATAATTAGTTTTATTAATAAGTGGCTCTTAGTTGCGACGTGTACGACCGAATCCGACACAAACGCTAGCAAGTGCCAAGTATCATTCTCGCAGTGAGTAGTTTGTGCGTCATGGCCGTACATCATGACGCGATACTGTTAGATGACATTTGAATGTCACGGCACGCAAATATGGACAAATGAAACGGCACTACACATTATTTTCTGGTGCTATTTGCCACGTAACTTCGTTTTTGGCGACGAAAGTGGCAGTTGACCAAGGTAACTTTAAGACGGGTTTTGCATGCTTGTCGAATAGTTTCCCGCACCGAGGTCGGTGAAATAGCCCGGATCAGCAACGCGTGAGCTGCCGCTTCAAGTTATCACGCTCGCAAGATGCATAAATGAAATATGAAGCTTGGTTCGTGGTCATTATGCATCAACGCACAGCTAGGCGATGTGACCGCCTGTGCTCGCTTTGGGTCCACTCACCATATGCCTCACAAAGGGTGATGTTATGAGTGAAGGACCTTTCGGATCACCATTTCTGCTTTACGTTAAATCATCACTTTTCTTAGATTCTGTGTAGCCCTATGTGAATTCGTTCAAAATTTATTACGCATCCCCGTTACACCTCACGAAAACATCTCATATGAATCAATCAATCAAACAATCAAACAGTTTTTTTTTTCTGTGACACAAACGGACGTTACAGATCATGAAATAGGGAGACGAGGGGCCCAAAGTACAAAACTGCTACGGCCCCCTCGATTTCTGTATCGTTACACCTCACGCATTTGTCAATGGCATCTTGCTTGCATCTCTCTTCAGTATGCCCTCAATAATCGTCCAGGGACCAGCTTAGTGCTCCGTATTAGGCCGACGCACCTATATAAGCTACATGGTGACGTATATGCGTGTGACATCGCACGTCCTTAGACGAAGCTCCATATAAGCCTGCTACACCATGCCATTACCAGAAACCTTCGAAATCTGTAGAGCGAACACGGGACCCATGTCCGCTTGCAGATTATGTGAAATATTGCACTATTGGAAAAATATCATCATAATCTCCATCATCATCATCATCATCATCAGCCTGAGTACGTCCACTGCAGGATAAAGGTCTCTCCCATGTTCCGCCAGTTAACCCGGTCCTGTGCCTGCTGGAAAAGGATCGAGGTGTCCTAAATTTCATAACTGCTGAAAGTTTTTCCGTTGACGTCATCATTGAGTTTCATTGAGTTTCATGTCCCACCATTCTGAATTTTCTTTATCCAAGAAATACAACGTAAATATTTTGTAGCAAACAAACAAATGACAAGTTATATGAAATAATTACTAAGTCCTTACTCCGCCGTGGTAATCTAGTGGGTATGGCGCTTGACTACTATCCAGAAGGTCGTGGGATCGAATACCGGCTGTGGCAGCTGCATTTCCGATGAGGCCGAATATGTTTGATGCCCATGTACCTTTATAGATTTAGGTGCACGTTACAACCCAGGTTGTTGAAATTTCCAGAGCCCTCAAAAATGGCATCTCTCATAATAATATCGTGGTTTTGTAAGTTTAAACCTTATATGCTGCTAGTTTCGAAGGCCCTTTAGCGATACAGATACTGCGGCGATAGGCTTCTACGTTTGTAGTTCTCTATTCTTGGATATAGAGTACCATCGAAGCAGGACTTCATCTGCATCTGAGCATCTTGTTCTTGGTGTTCCTGTTAGCCTGTAGTGACTCAGCGGTGGTTAGTAAACCACCGTAGGCGCAGAAGTCGACCCTCGCGACAATTTCCAAGGCTGTCGCTTGCATGCGACCCCAGAACCAGCTGTGAGGATAAAGAAGGTGCGAGAGCTGTCTTCGAAGACAGCGTTTTCTTTTCGTACGCCCTCCCAGTGTCCTTTGCTCTTTCCTCGAAAGCTACATCTGGAGATGTTAGTGCTCGCGTTCCAGCGTGCTGGTAGCAGCATAGCGCCGACTTTTCCTTAGTTAGTCGCCCGAGCGCCACCCGTGGTCCCTCTAATCTACGCTGCGGATCAACTCTTCCACAAAGTGCATTAACTGGCTTAGCATTGAACTCCTACTGCGTACGTGCACTGCGTGTAATGAACGACCTCGTGGGAATTTTCGCCCTGTTTTCCCGCGAAAGGAAACGAGTCTCGAAGCAAAAATGCACATGCACTAAGAATATAAGAAAAGGAAGAGGAGTATTTTGAGCCTACCTCTGCGGGGCTGCTTATAGTAACGTCACGATGTAAAGCTATACCTCTCAAAACGGGAGCCAAAGCCGTGTTGTGGAGCCCGGGGTGCCGACGCTTGCGGGGGTGGAGCGCCAACCGACGTAATGCTCGCATGGCGTGACCCGCGCCATGTACTGCGCATCTACTCCCAGAGCCGTAGCACGGCGCCCAATGGTGCGAACGCGTTCGTGGCGGCGCATTTATTTGATTTTTCTTTCTTTGTGTGTGTTCTCTCTCCTTCCGTGCCTCTCAGTTATCCTGAGCACCGTGTGGCTCTGCTAACGGCAGCTGGAACCCATCTCATGGAACTCACCGGGAACGCCCGTGGCTGGATGAAGGGTCATGCCGCACTAAGCGCGTCGATCGCCGCGAAACGGCGTCGCGGTCAGACGAGGAAGTTCTGCAGTTGGGGCGCGTACAGCTTTCTACAAAAATTACTAAAGAGAACTCGGAGTAAAAAAGAAATAATAGTTTTAGTTACAGCTTCACCAAACAATCAATACATTGGTTGAAACAAGATCTAGGAAGGAGAGAGATAGTATTTGTAAAATGATGTAGCGCATAATTTTATTTTAACCCGGTACCAGTAGTTTATTGAACCATTACAGCTTGAATTTTTCCGAGGTGATTTTGGGGCGCCGAACCTTTGTTGTTAGGTGAGCTTCTCAATTATCGAGATTTCTGTTTCTGCCCTCACTGCCTTTAGGTAATTAATGCTAAAATATTTACCAGAGTTTGTCGGAAATCTATTTCCACATTAACCGCAAGTCTCGAACGCCAACCCGCCTTATTCGAAAGCATGCATGCTTTCCTTATCACTCACGCACACTTTCTTTGTGGAAGCTAATACACCTGAGGCAATAATGGCCTCTCTGCTCTCATTGGTTGTCCGAGCTTGGTAGTTTTCTTTTTTTATGGATTGTATATCGAGAGTGGATTTTCTGCCAGTCAGCCATTGATAATCGGTTCACACTTGTTCTGCTTAACACGTAAAAAATTCACGAGGAAAATATACCGTCATTCTGTTTAACAGACTGCAAGAAAGATGGTATTGTGAAGCCCACCAAAATAGAGGACTGCTGATTAGCTTTGATATCTTAGAATTCCCCATGGTACAGGTAAATTTACGCACAATAGCGCTTTTGTATTTACTTCACATCGCAATATGAATTCTATGGCTGACAATCGCACAGGTACGCTCACGCTGAGCGGCGTGAGGTCGCAGCTACTGAGCGCACCAATTGATTGATTGACTGATTGATTGATTCATTTGTGTGGTTTAACGTCCTAAAACCGCCATATGATTATGAGAGACGCCGTAGTGGAGGGCTCCGGAAATTTTGACCACCTGGGGTTTTTTAACGTGCACCCAAATCTGAGCACACGGGCCTACGACATTTCCGCCTCCATCGGAAATGCAGCCGCCGAAGCCGGGATTTGAACCCGCGACCTGCGGGTCAGCAGCCGAGTGCCTTAGCCACTAGACCACCGCGGCGGGGCCTACTGAGCGCATCACAGCTTGTCGTAGCGAAAAAAAAATATGCGAAGATTGTCTACACCTTCTAAATGAAGCCATGCCTGACGCACAGCACGACAGCAACTGTCTCCTAAAATGCTAGAGTGAAGAATTTGACTACTCTTCCATTACAATCTTTGCCATCACACGGTACGGGGTTATACGGCACCTCTTACACCACTTTCACCGGCATCACCAGTACAGTGGCACCCCCTACGTGGAGACCATACCAGGTGACTCTCCCCTCTTTGTGCACGTCTTCACTAACGTGAAACAATGACTTTGTTTACATTGAGAAATTGTACTCTGAGAGCTCTAATGAAGCAAGTTTCACCATCATAAGTCCATCATTACGAGAGAAAATGTAGGTTGAATTTTCATTTTTATATTTTGCGACGAGACCTGCGCACGTCACATCACTAATTTCAAAATGTATTTTTTGTATTTTTGCGCAATTACCACAATTACGTTTTCTGAAACTTTATATGTTAGGTCTATGGTACCCATAGATGACAACGTATTGCCTTTTCCTCGATTAGGAACAACGCAGGCTCGGAAGACGCCGTCCAAATCTTCTACGTCACGGTGTTTCGTGGGAGAATCTCACGATGGCGTCTTCACCCGCATTCTCTTTTCGTGAGTTTTCTCGCTTACCAAACATCATCTCACGGCAAGAATGGTGTTTTCGGGACTGCGGATATGGTTGCTTACTAATACGCAAAAAAGTCGTTTTCCTATTTGGTGTCTCTTTAAGCTGCATTATCTTCTGTTCAGTGATTTCGGGATAGCCTGGGCATGCTTAGCCCACATAAAATGATGAAGACAACTCAGTGAACAAGGCGTCTTCAAATAAGATCTACGGTTTTACATGGCGAAATCACGATGTGACTATAAGGGACGCTGTAGTGGAGAGCTCCGAGAATTTCGACCATCTGGCGTTCTTTAACGCGCGCTGACCTCACACAGTACATGGGGCCACTATCATTTCACCTCCGTCGAAATACCACAGTTGCGCTTGGAATCGAACCCGTGACCTTTCGGTCGTACGTACACCCCAGAAAACGCAAGTTTTTGCCATTTCGCTTTTCTCGAAGTGCGACCACCGTGATTGGGAATGAATGTGAGACATTTGGGACAGAAACAAAGCACTGCATCCACTGTTCAGCTCATGTGGAGTGCTCCTTGAAGAGAACTTCTCCGTAATGCCCTAAAAACTACATGGTTGGTTTCTTGACCGAAATTTTTGCACGTGTGTAAATCAATTCTCCGTTATTCGTCGAACGAAGGCGGAGATTTCCGAAACACTATTCACCTTACCACCAATAGCATTCTTTACTACTAACCTTTAGCGTGCATTCTAAACGACACTGCATTGCGAAACTGGCAAGCGCTACCACAGGGAGACGAATGTTCTCAAAGCCAATAGGCGCACCCGGCAACAATAGGCATACCGGATAATGCAACCACGTTACTCGGGCAGTCAACGCGTTGTCGATGTCTATTCGGTCAGAGGGGGCCTTCCTCCCCCATCCTCTACGCAGCCAGCGTCCTTCTATTGCATTCGGAGACTGTCGCCGTGCTGGTGCGCGTATAACAATTAGCTCGATAAATCGATAAAGGGTAAACCGTCGATTTGCACGGAGGCCCTTTGTGCGCTCGTATTGGGACCTGTGCGGTGAAGGCAGCGATGGGCGAAAGCGGCTGCGCCGTAGTACGCGTCTCACGGAAGCACTGCGCCAGCTGCGGCACACGCAGCCCCTGATTGCCGCGGTGGCGCGAGATGCGTTTATGCGAGCGCGCCTCTGATCGGGTTAGCGGACCGATAGATTCCCCGGCGCTCTACTCGGTGGTCGTTCCTGCAGGTCGCCGAGCAGATAAACGAACGAATAGCGGGAAGAGGCACGCGATTGGATTGCCGACGCCGCTATAGAACCCGTGCAGTAAGCGCTTCGCGAAATATTCCTTTGGGTGTATTAGGCTGATCTCTTGCGACAGGTGTACGAGTCAAATAAAACACAGCAGAGTCTTGACGAGAGAGCTACACATCAGTGTCTATGCTTTTACGAATTTGCGCGAGTTCGCGTATACTTGTTCATTAATATGCCTTAGCGACATAGATTAGTTCTATTGTTTAAATTAAGTACGGTGCGCTGAAGGCGATGAATACCTCAACTGGCTTCTTCCCGGTGTAATGAGCAAAGTAAATATTTATTACATTTGACTAAATACGCAATGTCGGAGAAAAAAAGGATCGGCCTACACAGTCTGCCATCACGGCCTATTCTGACGCATCAGAACTTTATGAGCGTTATGGTATTTAGCGGTCAGGCGTTCCTTCAATTTATTGTGGTTTCAGAGCATGAAACTCGGGAAGTTAACTATAATGTCACGCGAAAAAAAATTATAAACCCTGACAGCGGCACGATCGCTTTTCTTAACGTCTTGCTCCTGAAGTGGAAGGGAGAGCCGTTTTGGGTACTTATGCGACGAGCTTCACGAAGTGTCCGCGGCCACTAGCCTTTCTAGCGCTCAACGCAACTACGTGCACCATACTCGCACCTGTTGAAAATTCTGAGCCTCCACCACTCGCGTACGTGATGAGAAAACCCAGGAGCCTCTTTTCGCGACGCTGGCGCCAGGCGTCGCACATATCACGCTTCGCGCTTTCAGCGAGCCTCTCCCCTTCTTGTCCATGCAATGTTTACAACGAGTCTTTCGACTCGCCATGTCATAAAATTTGGCGCTGTATACCCCATATCGCAATAAATGCATTCGCTTTGCTGAAGCTCATTGAACAAAAAAGAAAGGTGCAAGCGCTTTAGAGACAACGAATAAGAAAGAAGAAGAGTCTCAAAACCAAACAGGTGTGAGGATGCAAGCAGAGTGAGAGACGAACAACGCCGATGTAGATTTAAGTGCTTGTGCATGCGTATAAGAGACCGCAGCCTCTGGCTCGAGCGCGAATCAGTAGGGAGGCCGCCACGGGTAATACAAGCGGCCAGTCAGTTTTTCCTTCTGTTTTTTTTTCTCTCGCTAAAGCGATCGATCTGGAGACGCTTATAAATAATTCACGCTACGTTGTCGGAGGCGAGCGTTTGAAAGAAGAATTGGAGGAGGACGACGCGTCTAAAAAAAGGACCAAGGAACCGCATTCGCGCGCACACAGAGGAGACATTGGTGTGGAGAGTTGCATGAACTAAAGTGCCCTCGCATCACTTGAATCGATCGTACCAGCGTCAGTTGTGGATTGTCTCTCCGCCCCCCCCCACCTTTTTTTTCTTTCCTTCTCGTGTTACTCGTGATCAACAAGCCGCTGCGCGCGACCGACGTTCTTTCCTGGCGCTTCGACGGTGCGTCTCGACAAGGTTAAAAGAACACGAGCATCTAGGCGATTGGAATGCTTTTAGTGAGGGATTAAGTCGTAGGCACTTTTTCATCCATATTTAGGTCATGGAAGAAGGCTTTGTTTGCTTATTGTGTAAGCTAAGTAGACTCGAGACTATTTCTTGCAACCAAGATTGTGTGTGAATGAATATGCGCCTCAAAGGCGCATGGAAGCCATGAAAGCGCTGCTGAAAAAAAAACAACTGCCCTGTACAACGGCTTAACTACTATGTGATCCCCCAAGGGGGCGCGTGGCTCTGTATTTCACTTTTCTTTTGTCTCTATTTCTTACCCTTTGTTTTTCCCCAGTGCAAAATAGCAAACCGGCTATGCACGTAATTAGGCTCCCTGCATTTCTCTGATTATCTTTCTTCATGGTGTGTCACCTAACCGAAAGCATGTCAACCGAAGTTCAAGTTTCAAGACTGTCCGCTGAGCGTATACTACGCGCAATGCGGTAACTTGGCGAACGTTTCCCGGGGAGAGTTTTCTTCGCGCCGAAGGACTGCATCTTCTGACTTGCAACACTCTGAACTATGTTGTCCGGCATGGGAACATGTGTTAATGTTTTGAACGCCTCCTGACGTCAAATAACGGGGCAGCAGTTTCAATAACCATCGGCATCTATCGATACTGTTCTCTGCGGGCCCGATCGACGTACGAAGAGCTGACAAACAAACCAGAAATATAATATGTAGGGAGCCAGAAGGTTTTTCGGCCCACCGCAGCGGAACAATGCATTACGGTGCTTGCATGTTGAGCCGCAGGATGCGGCGGTCGCAATCAGGTGGCGTCGAAAGGCTAGATACTTGTGTGCGGTGCGGAATCAGTGTACCTTGAAGAACGCCAGATGGTATCAATTTCCGGATGGCTCTACTGTGGCGGATGCCGTAATAATTTTTGAGTTTTCACCCTTGAAAGCACATCTTATTAATATTATTATTATTATTATTATTATTATTATTATTATTATTATTATTATTATTATTATTATTATTATTATTATTATTATTATATTCCCAGTATTGGCGCGTGACCTGCTTTTTACGTATGCCCCGCCGCGGTGATCTAGTGGCTAAGGTACTCGGATGCTGACTCGCAGGTCGTGGGATCGAATCCCGGCTGTGGCGGCTGCATTTCCGATGGAGGCGGAAATGTTGTAGGCCCGTGTGCTCAGATTTGGGGACACGTTAAAGAACCCCAGGTGGTCGAAAGTTCTGGAACCCTCCACTACGGCGTCTATCATAATCATATGGTGGTTTCGGGGCGTTAAACTTCACATATCAAATCAATTTTTACATATTCGGGCTGATGCATCGGTCTGTGCCTCAAGCATACACTTTGCTATGAGGTACTGCGAATGGTAAAGCTGCGTTCTACACGTAGCCGAAAACAATTATTACAAGCATCTTCTACATTCGGACATGCTCCAGTTCAAATCACTGCCAGAAAAGTGTCACAGATTCATGTAGCCGCAAGCGAATTGAAGTATTCGCACATGGAAACGCAAACCATATTCATGCACCAGCAGTTACACTAGAAAAATTCTGTACCTTGTAGATGCGGATTGGAAAATCCCGCTCGAACCAGTCAACAGCGTTTGTTTGCTTGGTGTCTTTTGTCGACGTTCAGTTGGACTTTTGCTCTACGCAGATATTGAAACAAACTTTTCTATTGCTGATAAAACTTGTAAATTCTTTGAGATAGTACTTGAAAAAAAAGCGCGGTTTATTAATACGGTACCCTAAAGACGTATCTTCTTTGTGTCGTTTTACCCGTGGTGAGCAAAACGCTGCGTCCTTATGCAAGAATTTCCAAGAGAAGCAGTCCAGGCAATTTAGTCGAGAGCTAAACTTTCTCGTTCACACATTTTATCATCCTTTTTTTTCATGCATCTTCCTTGTCACTGACGCTTTATTTTCTCATATTTCCTGCGTCCGACCACCATTTCGCTCGAGTGACAGCTGAGAAGTTGTCAGACCCGCATAGCATTTCAAACGCGCCGACGTGCTTCCCTCCCGAATGGCACTCATACTCGGCAGCGCAGCTCAAGAGTACGCGCGTTCGCGTTTTCTTCCTCACAGAATTGAGTCGGTGCCCCCGAACTGCGAGCACGTCACCAGGTCACGGCCGTCGCAATCGTCAAAAACGTGGCATCAGTGCAAACGGGTATATTCTCCCCCTGCCGGGATCGTCTGCGGCTAAGCTCGGCTCGGCCAGTGGCGAGCCGCGTCGGGTCGAGCAGGGAAGATGGAAAGTAACGCAAGAGGTTCAAGCACGTATTTACGATCTTGCCTGCTGGAGCCCTACGCGTCAGCTCCTTCCGACGAACCCGTCTCCTCCGTGTTGTACGTGCGCAACGTTTTTATGGCGCAGCCTTCTACCGGATTCCCCCCCCTTTTTTTATGTGCCTCGTCGCTAATGCCCTCTCGTCACTTTCGCACCATCTCTACTATACGAGCTCCTAATTCCTGCCGTTACTGCTACCACCGCTGGCGAAAACGCTGCGTCTGTCAAGCGCAATCTCTGCCTTAGGCGCTAGAAACATAGCGGCCAGTGACGAAGTCGCAAAGTACGGCTCGCGGGGGCCTCACTAAGGCGAACATCTTTTGGTCGTGCCACCGATGACTTAGTACTTTTTGACCTACCTGTGCCCCACAAAGCCGCAAACTGCTTTGTTTGGGGATGTTTACGTGTGCAGGGGGGGGGGGGATAAACAACAAGAGGGAAGGCGGGGAGGTTAACCAGGCACATGCCCGGTTTGCTACCCTACGCTGGGGGAATAGGAAGGGGGCATAAAGATGAGAGAGAGAGAGACGTGTGCTCGTAAAAGGGAAGTGGGTGCGCGGCATTGGTGTAAAACACTTGTATTTCATGGTCGAGAGCCTACGCGGATGTCCTTGCGGCTTAATTATGTCACTCCGATTTCGTGTCCTTTCATTGCTGTTAATTTCCGCTGCCATACGGTGAGTGCTATGGCTAACAACCTCCTCTAGCTGTTTGCGCAGATGTCAGTTGCCTTCCCTTAGAGTCTGCCAACGCCTTTGATTTATGGATTAGGCCATCTATATATTGTGTATACCCCTATCGGCGTTCCTTTCACCGCTGATTCATTCAGTAAAACAACCTTTATTATTAAAACACCAATTCGCCGATTTGCAACAATCAAATTCTTGAGGCCTAGTCAGGTGACGTTTCTTTTAACGTCACATTTTGCCATCAGTACCATCACAGTCTTGTACTGTTGCACAAACGAAGAAATAAATAAATAAATAAGTGAACTATTTCATTAGAAGGCTAGCATAGATATTCATTATCTGTAATTACCTTAGGGGGGGGGGGTGTGCTTATGGTGGTGGCTAGCATATTTACTTCTGTAACTTTCAAAAGTTTACCAATAAGAAAGGTAGTACTTACTATTACAATGCCCCAGTATCGAACAATGAGCCAACGCAGGTAGTTCTCAAGACATCTCGCTGCCCCCCCCCCTCTGGCTCTTTTATATATACAAATATGAGGCTATACTTCAGTAACGTTGATTGTCGCTAATCATCCTCATTCTGTGACGTCATTGCAATTGTCCCATGTTGGCTGTTTACCACATAACTTCCCATGGAAAGACAGAAATAATTTTGCTTATTGTGATAGCAATCATATGGACACCGTCGGCTAACGCATATATACATATATATATATATATATATATAGATATATATATATATGATATAGATAGATTAATATAGATATATATATATATATATATATATATATATATATAATATATATATATATATATATATATATATATATATATATATATTTAAGTACAAGTTAAAATTAATCGGCAGAAAAAAGTTTCAAGGCACCCACCGGCCGGGAATTCACATTCGCACCAGCATCCCCTCACTCCTCAGCGTAGTGTGCTCACCAACTACGCCGAGCCACTCAGGCTATCCATCTCCCTAACGGTGGCGTATATGTATACACCATTCCCCACTGGCTTACTGCCAATGGATTTAAAATAAACCAGCTTAAAGCTTCTTTGTCTCGCTTGTAGTTATGCCGCACGAAAAATTAATTCTCTTTTTAACACATTTTTTATATCAACCACTGGTTTAATGGCTGAACCCCGTGGTGCGTCGGAGCGATATATCGAAGAACGAGCAAGCAAGCTTCTCCGATCGTCCAGCCCGCTGCTGCGGGCGTAGAAGCCCACACTGCAATGTGTGAGAGAATTTAATGTGAATGTTTTCATGAAGTGCATTGGACCTGTACTTTTTGCTATCGCACCCACATCGTCGACCTTGACTGACGTCAAGGAAGGAAATGTAACTCAGTAAACAATTGTATCGGGCCAGTTGGTATAAATCCATCTTGGTAGGAAAGGCCGGAAAAACGCTGGCGAAAACTCTGCATGTAGTTCGGGCTTTGTAATGCCACCATGTGTCGTACGAACAGCTCCAACGGAATGCTGGTCGTGCTGAAGCATGGCGGGCTCTCATACGTTCCCACGCACAGGAGGAACGGGCTGCTGTGCATTCGAGAAACGCTGCAGCTCAACGCACATTCGGCCATGTGCATTACACTTTATATGGTTTCTAAATCTCCTAGCTTGACTTCGTGTAACAGTCCAATGTGTCGAAATCGCATTCATTGCCTCGGCAATGTGCGGAAACCGTGACTTTTTTTTTCTTTGTCGCATTATTTATAAGCTTTTTATTTGTTACTTATGTGGAGCGTAACGTCCCGAAATGTTGAAATGATTATGAGACACGCCTAAGTGGAGGGCTCCAAAAATTTTGCCACCTGGAGTTCTTTAACGTACACCCAAATTGGAGCATAAGGACATGCAGCATTAGGAATTTTTATTTATCTTTCCGATGTTTCCCACCACAGGTGCTCGCGTCTATTATGAAATTGTTCTATGTCGTACACAGTTACTCACCACGTTTATTGTTCTTCGGTGTTGTACTTATTATTATTGTTTAGTTTAATTGTCGTTGCTTTTTCTTTTTGTATAACAGTGTTCCATTGACACTACTGTCAATTAAAATTATTCTTACATGCTGTTTTCATGATTGGTCCCCTTCAGTTTTCTTACTGAGGGACCCTACTATGCAATACATCCCCTTCACTTTGTGTATCGCCACTTTGTTAACAATAAACTTTCCCCTTCAAACAAACTTCACATGACAGAGAGCCAGGCTTCGTCACTCGGCTTCTATGAGTTCTTCAGTTCTTCCTGGCATGCACTAAAGCAATATGGAGTATTCAGCGATTGTTTTTACCGAATGAGCAGTTTACGAATCAACAAATATAACTGGCGAAAAAAAATTCACCACGTGAACTTACGATAGCCCGAATCAAAAACTGCCGACGCAGGTGTTTTTTGCTGTAGACCTAGCGCGTACAAACATTGTTCGTTCTTCTTGCGACGACTTTGCTTCTGCTTGGTCGCGACGATGCAGCCTCATAAAAAATCGTCAGATCCTTCAGTTTATTACACGCTCGAGTTAACATGCCTTCCTCTTTAGTTCTTGCGATGACAAAGAAAAAAGGCAAACAGTAAAAAAAGAAGACACTGAAAAAATTTGCGCGAGAGTGATTTACTGAAGTGCAAAGAAAATTATGGAACGCTGTGCCAAGAAAAGATCAACCGAGAGTCGACGCTCTCTGCTGCACTGTCTGACCGAATATACTCTACTGAACTTTTGTCTTCGGGCGATGGTAGATACCCTTTATTTTGTAACATCTTTTATTTGTTGCCCACGCTCTGTGTATCCACCTAAAATCTATGTGCGCGCCTGACTGCTTCGCGCAGCGTTCATTTTGAAGACGAAAGCTGCTTCGTTGTGTTAAGTCAGATGCGAGTTTTGTGACGCGTCGCTCGTTGGGCTCTGTTTGCCCCACATCGTGTGTTTGTTTAGGAAGGCGAGGAGAGAGTGTGGGAATAGAGTAAGTCTAGGGTGAGCAAAGAGTGGCGGAATTTTTTTTCTCCTCTATAGCTTTTGCCTCTACAGTTTAGAAAATGTCACCGCACTTACTCGCCTTCTTTTTTTTTATTTTGTGTTTTGCACCCGTACTGAAAAGTACACAAGACGCGCCCGGGAGAAGACCGTAACCTGAACACAGCCGTACGCTATACGACGAAGACTGACTGCCAAATGAGCTCAGCCATCCGTGGAACAGTGATCATTCATCCGTACTGGCAGTGAAGTGACAAAAAGCAGACAAGTGGCGACGGTGGCAAATAATAGAGAGCGGGGAGGGCAGTCTATATGGAGGGAGAGCATAGTTTAAGCAAGTGGAGAAAGTGCTAGCGAAGAAATGCAAAATCAGAAACTGAAGCTAACACTAAGAAAGTGAGCACTAAGACTAACAACCGCTGAGGATGGGGGAGGAGGTTTTAGGGAATGAGGGGTAAAGAAGGCCATCGTTGAGGGCTTCGTCCGTTTCCGCTCCAGCGACCCTGCCGGGCCGGCTTCACCGTTCGACCGCACGCTGCTGGCTTGGCGAGTAGCGCTGCGCAGATTGGCTTAGATGGGTGGCGGCTTGATTTGGGCTTAGGCTGGCGTCTCCTCGAAGCGCTGCCCGGAACGGACGGAGGTGGTCCGCGTAGGAGGAGACGCGTAGAAGCGGAGAAAGAAAGGGAATTGGGAAGACTTTAGGGAAGGTTGCATTCAGATGGGGATGGAGGAGAGGGAATGCAGCGGCAGGAAAGGATCTGTTTGCTCCGAGGTGCTGCTCCCCCCTCCCCCTCTCCAGCAAACACCCACTCGCAGAGTTTCTTTCGAGCCGTTTTGGTTGCGTGGCGTCGGAAAGCCTTTCGCCGGTCCGCACGAACGAAAGTTGCTGCGCTCCGAGCTTGGCGGTGAAGAGCCGCGAGTCAGCAAAGTCTCTGCGCAGTGCGTCAAGAGAGCGTTCGCACGCATCTGTGTGCACAGACAATGGGTGCGTGAAAAAAGGCTTGTTCGCTTCATTTTTCTTTTTTTCTCTCACTTAGTCTTAGCACTGTGCGCCGGAGTCTGCAAAACGCTCCGGCAGTGCGCATCGAGCCACCGTTCGCGAATCTTCGCAAAGAATAATCGCATTTTTTGCTGACTCGCTTCGAGAAGCCACTTAAACGAGCTAAGTAAAGCGGACGAGCAGAGGAGCTCTCGAGTTTGCACGGGGCGTTCTTTATTTTCGTCTTTGCCCCTTTTAGTTTCGAAGCGTAAGGAAAAACCTCTTTCGTCGATGGTGGCTATCGCCTTGCTGACTAGGGCGAAAAAAATTGGCCTCCGTGTTGCACATTTTCATTCATTCGATTTTACTCCTCACTTGTACAGCTTGATTAGCCCCTTCTGCTCGTCAATGCGAAAAAGTTGGACAGTGCTCTCGCGCAAATGGCGAATGACTAACACTATAGCTGAACAAGTTCCGTAGAATAGTAGCCATAGACCACTAAAGCAAGAGAGGCAATAGAAACGAAGTGAAACGGCTAAATTACGGAGAGTGGTCAAAAATTAGAAATAGTGGAACTGAAAAGGTGTGTTTTTATGTTTGCTTGACTTCAATGGCTTTTTTTTCTTACTCGTTTTCAATCGTGTGGTGGAAAAGGCAAATGAAAACCGTCGAAGAGTTATTTTTGGAGTTTCTTTTTTTAGAGTTTGACAGTGTACGCGCTAACGAAACGCTTTTTACGAGCGATAAGTTCGAATGTAGAAATACCGTTCTGCACTTCGCATATGCCACGAACTTTCATTATGAACTGCTCCAAGCGACTCGAATGAAATGTCGCCGAGTCAGCGAGCGCAGACAAATAGCGGATCAAAAGCTCCTATGAAAGCCGGTATGTCCCTGCAATCTCGCCTCCCCCCCCCCTCTTTACCCATACACACACACACCCTTTTTTTTTTTCTTCGCAGAGAAACGTTTCGTGCGGTCTATACCTCGAGGACACGTGCCGAAATTAGTTCGGAGTTCTCCTTTCTTTATTTTTTGTGTTTTTAGGGCTCTTTCAGAACAAAATTTTTTAGTTTTTTTTTTCACTATTGTACAGAGAATAGTATTTCCTATTCTCTTTCGAAAGGGTAGAGTTGCCGTCAGACTGGCTAAACAAACGAGCAAATAAGGGCAAACAAACAAAGTAAAAATAAATAGGCATTTTGACTGTGGGTAAGAGAGCACTACGAAACGTCACAGCGCATAACGTGCTGAAAAAGAGAATTCTGCTTGAACGTGAGCTTGAGGAGCTTAGTGGGAATTCAAAACCGGGGCACGCAGGAGGACCGCACAAGTGGGAGAGGCCTCGACAGTGCGCTAAGTAATCAAAAATCGTGAAAAATGAAAATGAAGAAAAAAATAACCTTAGAAGAAAGGTTGAACAAGAAATGGTCTCAAAGTAAATTACGCGCAGAGAGCCAAAAGTAAAGAAGAAAAACAGAATCGTAAGCCCGTATAAATTTTAACGGAGATGTAAGGAAAAGCACACCATTCAGCCTCAAACGTGTACTCAGCGCTGCGTTTCGCTTTCTACTCGCACCTCGTCCTGTATAGCCTCAGGCAAGTGAGGTCTCTTTATTTATTTATTTTTTCATTGCTTCCAGAGACGTTGGCGTGCCTGTCGGAATAAGGCATGTATTTTTTATTAGAACGTTGCATAGCTAGAATGTCCTCCCCTCCTTCGCACCTATCTTCGGTAAGCCGCGTGCCTTAATCCGCCGCAATAGACCCCTTGATCGCCTTTTTATTCCTCGTTTCTCCCCCGTGAGCATTTGTTTTTATATATTCCGAGCTGCCGTGTCTCGCTATCACTGCGTTGCGCTTTTCGCTGGGTGCGCTTGTCGTGCGTGGAATGGGTTTCCCGACGTCAAATTTGTTGTTTTTTATGACTTCCAGTTCTTCCTTGTTTGTATTTATCCCACGTGAAGCACGAAGAGGTGATTTCACACAGGACACAGTCAGTCGATCGGTTTACATCGGAGTTTAGGTTGTTCCTGTTCTAGGAAATTATTCGATCATTCCAGCGACCGAGGTGGCGCCGTGTAGCCGTGCTCTGAAGCTGTCACACGCTGATAATCTGCGACGCAGTTCGGTCTCTCAGTCGCCAGAAACGCGTCTTCACGCTCTACGACGCTGACGTGCACGCTTGCGACATCACCGCCTCGTCCACCATTTTGACCTATCGATGCGCCGCCTATACTCGCTGGAATGGTCGTATAGGAGAGTCCCAATGATAGACAAAACATTAGGCGGCTTGTTTTGAAACGAGAGAACAGGAAATTATTTCAAGAAGTGACGCCCTTTGAAGGTTTAAAACTTCTGACTCAAGTAAAAAAGAAATGGCAGCATATCCACGGAGTAAATGATGGAGAGTGGGGCGAAGCAATCGTCCGTCCATTCGTTCTTGCTTCCGTCCATCCATGCGTCCGTCTGTGTGACCGTCCATATGTCCATCCGCCCGTCCGTGCGTGCGTCTGTTCGCACGTACATCTGTGCGTCCGTCCCGGCGTTCGTCCATGCATCCACCCCTGCGTCCGTCCATGCGTCCATCTGTTCGTACAGTCATCCGTGCGTCCGTCCATTCATCTGTCTGTGTGTCCGTTTGTCCATCTATTCAACATTCCTAGTACCACCATCTCGCATCTTTTCGTCATACAGTCCCCATATAGAAGCACCGCCATCCAGCGGACATTCCAAGGACTAAACTAGAGGTGGTACACGCACACTTTCTTATACGGCTTGTGCTTCGTGTCTACTTCCCACCTTTAACCACCTCGAGTCCATGATATATACTAGTTCACTGTATTCATGGCGTTGCGGCTCAACGATCGCTAAACTTTTCTAAAACCAAGAAGGTTACGCCTAGCGAGTATAACGTTGCAACCCTTTCTTGCCAGATAGTGCTCAATGTACATGCCAATGGCTGCTAATGGGGAATGAGGGACATGAGAATTTGGCTTTTAGTTAATGCGCACGCTGCGAATTTTTTATTCAACAACGCACAGGAGAAATCACCCACCGGCACCATCTTGCAGGTCAAAACGTAAGACTGGTTACACACTACGACTACGACTACTACGAGGGACGAACGGGTGCCGCTTTAAGGAGCTGCACTTCTAAAAATCACAGCTTTGCCGAAAAGGCCAAGGAATGAACGCGATAGCAACAAATTTGAAGGTCACGCACCGAATGGCAAGCAGATATAAACGTGTCCCGCGTTTCTCACGCACAAATTACGCACAAAACGTACTCACAGGTACAGATGAACGCGAATAAGCGTGTCAGTTGTTACTTCGCAGTTACTTCACTGTGTCTGAAAAGCGCGCCGTTTTCGCAAACGGAGAGAGCGTTACGATTGCAGTGACTTTTTTGCGCCCCTTAACTACAACAGAATCGTTCCAGTGCAAGCCCAACGCCAGCCAAGCCGTATGATCCTCCCCACCGAAAGATAAGAGCGCGCGAGAGATCGTCCGCTCTCCTCCTCTCCACGGGCCAAAGTACGCGTCAGATGAGAGCCACCGAGCACTCGTTGCGCCATCATGCTGATAATGCTGAAAACACGATAGTTCTTCCCTCCCTGAGTTGCCTGTCAACAGTGGTAAGTGGTAGATATAAATAGCTTGCTGTTTGAACTTCCGAAGGGTGGTTCTCGGTTGCTCAGTGGTTAACGCCTCGCATTCACAACTTGGAGCATGCATATACGGTGAGTGACGTAGACGCCGTCGATGGCTCAGTAGTTAACGCCGCGCATTGACGACGCAGTGGTCCAATGTTCGATTACGCTCGCAGGAGTCCTTTTCTGGGTCTTTTTTTTTCTTTCTTGCGTTATTATACATACAGATACGCATGCATATACGGTGAGTGACGTCGACGCCGACGTCAGCGGCAAAATACATCCGAGAGTGTTAATATATTTGCTACCGCAATTAGAAACACTCAATCGATTCTCCGTATCCATCATACTATAGAGATAGAATCGCTTCATAGCGGAAAACGTGTTACGCCACCACCGCGTCTAGATGTCACATATTCGGTGCATATTTTGCGAACATTGGCAGAGTCTGCATGAGTGTTAATTTCCAACTACAAACGAATACAAACGAAGAACACTTTGTTAACGCTTCTTACACAGCTTTTAAAAGTAAGTACGCTTTATGGTTTTGAAGTGTAATGCCACCGCGGAAGCTCGGTAGTTACAGGACTCCTCTAGTGACCCGAAGGATGCGGGTTCGTTCTTAGCCGAGGAGGTCGGATAGAGGTTTTCCAGCCATCGTTGGCGAAAGGCTAGACACCCGCACACTATGGGATCTCAGTGGACGTTAAACAATCTAAGGATTCAACATTATCCGGAAATATCTTCAGTAACTCCTTTCATAGTCATTTTACCGACGAACCGACTACCTTTCTGGAGCACAGTGATGGTATAAATGCTCGTGATACCCAGTGCAAGAAGCATGGAAGCTATGAAAGCTGATTTATTAAACTATTCAGTACACAACCGTTTGTGGGCTATTCAGCTTTAGTTGGCGAATTTTATATACCGTGGCTTCCAGTTACACCAACTGTCCCTAAATTTAAAGAGTCGAGAGAGAGGAGTGCACGGCGTAGATTTTTTTTAGCGACATCGTGAAAGGTAACTTACCTCTGCTTTCGCGTACATTTCAAGTAGCGTAAGGTATTTTATAAAACGGATGTATTCGATCAAAAAATCCGTAAACAGGGGCTGTATGCTCGAGCCTGCCTTTCGGTAGGTGCGCTCGTCTTCTTTGAGACTAGTTCTAAATGTGAAGAAGGCGAGTCCCTTTGTAGAACATAGGGCACATAATTGCTGTTTGTGAGTTTTAAGTATGTTAAGTAACTTAAGCATGTCTGAGTGTCATGTAGTTACCCGACGTGGGCTGTCGTTGACATATGTATATGGTCATTTGTGCATATTTAAGCACGGCCTGTCCTCCCCGGCTACGTATCTTGATGTGCACTCGTATTCATAACGGGTCTTCAATGATAGAAGCAAGCACGTTTGTTTGCAAGGCTGACTCTTGAGTTTTATATGGAATCTTCATTTCTGTCACTGCTGTAAAGAATATGCCGGCGGAGTCATCCGCGAAGATACCGCAGGAAACAGGTCTATTTAAGGAGTGGATGCCATAAAATCTTCAGGCGAGAACCTTCGGCAGGATACGAAGAGTGGAGCGGGGGGAAAAGTTAGAGAGAGGGAGAAAGAAAGTTCAATTGTTACTTTTCCGAGTCTTTTTTTTTCTGGGAGAGGAAAAGATCGAGTCTGTTCCCGCGGCCCGTGACTGCGATTCCGCCCAAACGGTGTAGCTTGCGCCAGGCCTCATCCTGCACAGCGGCTGCTTTTCGTGCGTCGGCCTCGGGGCCGCACCAGGCTTCGATCCGAGCGGGGAGCTTATAACGATGTCGATGTGGTTCGGCCACGTTTAAATCCGATCGCTCCAATTTCGCGTTCTCCTTTCCTCTGAATCCATAGATGCCGTTCCGCCGGGTAGCTTCCTACGAGCACATCGTTCTATGCGTCGGACTCAATCTTCTTGATGTGGTTCTTTTTTTTATGACTTCATTTTAAATTCCCCGCAGGTGGCGCAACTTTTGTATTGAAGAAAAACAAATTCACGAGCAGTATCGAGCGTTGCATCTTTCGGAAATACAGATACAGTGAGGTACGATACACGAAGCCTTCTCAAAGCATCTTCGTTACAATACTGATCTTCATTGAGGCTTGATAAATTCGATGCGGTTGTCCCGCGGTGTTTGTTCTGTATTTTTGCCTGGATACGGTGATATTGGGGAGAGTAGAGCTGTATCTGACAGTCTGTGCACGCAAACCGATTCTGGAGTAATGTATTGACTACATCGGGGCTTTTTTTCTTCTTTCTCAACTAGTAAGGAGGAACGCATTGAAAAAAGAAGCAAAAAAATCCCTTCAATTGGCAATGTTTTACTGATCTTTAATAGTCATCTATACAACGTAATTTTATTAGAATCAGTATATTTGTATTACAGAAAACATGTCCACAGCTAAATTTGGCACAGCTCACGTTCTGCATTTTAACATATTTGATGTTTTCACACTGGATAATTTACGTGCTAGACGAAGATTGCCTGCGCCGTACAATTCTAAATGCAGGCTACAAATTGCCGCAGTCAATTGGGTTATAAGCAAGGGCGCGAGTTTGTAAATTCCGTTTTACAAGTATATGCTTTTTTACTTAGGTAGAATGAGTGTGCCACGATATTTCGTGAGCCACATGGTAATGAGCGTTGAAAATCTTGTTTCGTAGAAATTCCGGCAGAAGGCGTCGTTGATCGTGACTGGAAAATCATCACCTTTTGCGTGACCGAGATATTGAGAAAGATGCATCTAAAATAAATTAGAAAAATTCTGGATTTCAGTTGGTATCGAACCCGGGTTGCTTACGTGGGAAGCGGCTGTTCTGCCACACAGCCAGGCGTCTTTTCGTGAATGCACTGAAAACAACTTCCTCTGCTTGGAAATGCTGTGAAACTAACTTGCAGGCTTCGATATCATACAAGGGGTTAAACTTCTCAAAACGACCATGTGATCATGAAATGCGCCGTATATAGTGGAGGACTCCGGAAATTTCGACCCGCTGGGCTTTCATGCTCTACAAACACACGCGCCCTGCAGACATATTTCACAATACAAAATCAAATATTTGCTGTAATATTGCGTGGTACACACGTGCATTACCATCAGGCATCAGAACATCAAATTATCGTTATCTTGATCATGATCACTTCATGATTTAGAGCCGGTCACCCACTACACGAGGCACACGTTACTGAGCGTATTTCCTTGAGGCCACGTAGCGGGTGCATGTTAACTTCATAAAGATTTCATGCACTAAGTTTTTGAAGTGCGCACTAGGGACAAAATGTCGCTATTGCGTTCAACTCTTAAAGGCTAGTCTTAAGGTTCCCCTAATTCTTTCTCTACTCGCATAACTACGGCCCCTAATCGAGTCGGGCTCCTGTTTGACTAACAGGTGAGATAAATCCAGTAACATCCCCGATCCCTGCCTTGTCTTAGATCCTCTGAACATCTCAACATCTCAACGCTCAAATAAAGCATGGAGTGAACTGAATAGCAATCGTCACAAAACTGAGACAAGAAAATCTATTCCGTGAGATGGTGCAATAGGAGCAATTATGTGCGCCCAAGTGTGACACCATTTACGCTAGCACCAGTCCACCTCATGCCCCCCCCCCCCCCCCGCGTGGCGCAAGAACCAGAAGCACGGTAGGTTTAGGACTTAGTCCAGGGCGTCTATTGATGTCTTGGCAGAGCCGCCTTCCCCGGACTGCGGACTGCGTCAGTATACAATGGGTGACTACAAAGGGTGTGCCCCAGCAAATTAATTGGTACCGCAAGCACGGCTCACTTAACATCTAGCACCAGCTGCGCAGCCTATGCACGGGTTGGCCTCCGCTGTCGCACTAAATGCGTGCGTCTAGCGCAGATGGGCTTCCTTCGCTTCAAACAAGAGCGCAAACCTACTGAAGTTCAAGCTACTTCCGCCCGCGTACACTGGGAGATTCTCGAGTGAATCCAAAGAGCGGACAAGCAGCGGCCGCGACCTTCTTTAAGCCGCCGAACCACTTGAGTCTTTTGGGAGAAAGCTCTCGAAAGTTTGCTCCCGCCCGTCCGCCACCTTCCCTCGCGTTGTCATGGCAACTGCGTGAAGCGGATTGCGCCATACGTCTCCAGTGTCTGGCGTATGCCTCTCCTGCTTAGTTGTTGTGGTTGTGTTTGAGAACAACTCGGTTTATCTGGGCACATTAGTTTAAGCCCACCGATAACGATAAGGATCACCACAAATTTAAGTGGCATGCCCCATCGAGCGATGCACGACTGCTTTTATTATCAAAGCTTCTGCTGTGAGAATTACGCTTCAGATTACAGAATTGGACAATCTATTATTCTTGGTTATCGCAAAATGTCTCATTTGGATTAGAAAGAAGACGCGAAAAAAGGATAAGAAATTATCCTCTAATCGCGCATCTTCCTTCCCGCTAATCTGGAATTCAACAAAGCAGTTTATATGAGGCGTATCAGCCAGCCGTTGCGTCTCCATAAAAAAAGCAGAAAAAGCTTAAAACGTGCATGGCTATCTTGATGTCTGTTTCAGACTTATTCTTACGCGACATTTTTTTGTGATGTTATAAAAGACTGAAGTTATTTCTTAGAGATCTTTTTTATCGGTTTAAGGTTTTTCGTTTCAACACAGGATTGTCATCCCCTTGATAATGCAGCGGCCGAATCCCCGGACATCCCGGCTTTGCAACGAATAAGCCATAACCAGCAGCAACAGCGTCAAGGAGAGTCTCGTAAAATTCTTATATCGAGCATAAGCCTTGCGTCATCACACGTGTCGCGAGAGCTAAAGTGCCACCACAGCAAAAAAAATAAAAGGAAACAAAACAAGGCCATCAACAAGAAGACAGGAAATCAAGGAAAGAAACGCAGAGGCTAGTGACAAAAAAAGGAACAAACTTCCCCTAGACAACAGATTTATCTCCCTATGCGCTGCCTGAGTGCAGGGCCATCAGCTCTCGGCTTTTGCCGACTTCCTGCATCTCGTCAGGCACTGGTACACGGCGCTCCCTCTACTTCTTCCCTTTTCCGGTTCGCCGATGGCGGCGCGACAAAGAACCCTAAAGGTGCACCAGGCGCACTCTCGCGGCGTGGCCCTCTCGTTTTTTTTTTCCTTATAGTATTTGGTGTGGCATACAATGTTGCACGCTACCTATAAAGCATCTTTTCTTGCAGCGAATTGTGTTGTTCCTTGAACGCCTCCCTGTTTGTCGCTTTGTCGTGTTTCTCACCGAAGCGGCTAGCTACGCGGCTTACCTCTGCCAGGTGCCTCCCCCCTTCTCCACCTCTCCTTCGGTTACAATGGCCGTGCATCCCGTATCTTCCGGGCGTGTTCCGACGGCGCAGCGCTGCAGCTCCCGGAGATTCCATCTTTCGGGCACGCAAATCAGTTTCCTATTCCCCGACGAGACGAGTCGCAATGCGAAACCTGAATCAACCCGGGAACTTATACTGCGCCACTGCACACAGCGAGGCTCTTCACTGAGGCCCTCGACCAAAGCGAGGAAGTAATGAAGAAAAAGCACACAAAAGCGTCGACCCTTCCGCCCATGAGCGTCGGGGCAATATCGATGATGCCGTGTCGCTGTGTACGCAGGCTCACCTGAAGGTGCCCCCGGTCTTTCAAAATATCGGCTTTGCGTGTCCATGAAAAGCAACGCAATCTATCTCGCGGCTTGCTTTGTTGCTTTTTTTGCGCTATTTGGTTTCCAGGGCACTTCCTCGATTCGAATTCGTCACGCTCACTTTGAGGAGCCAGTGCGGCACTCCGTGTCCGAATTGGTCTGCAGCACATCCTTGGCAGGCACTGCCGGAATCGACGCACGCATTTGTGCGTTAGTTTCAGCGCTTCCTTGCGATATGCCTCCTCCGTACGTAAAGGTGCCTCTCGGTGACCCGTAATGTGTCCCATTTGTCACTGCAAACAATGGTGTGTTTCATATCTTCATACCAGGTAATTTCAAAGCAATATATTCACCGAGGTGATCTCGCGAAAAAACTTGCCTACAGCCTCAGTGGGAGAATCGTCCTAGGTTCTCATTTTCTGTATGGCAGCTAATGGTACCTACAAAATATTCAGCGAGGAAAATCAGAGGGGTTATATTTTGTGGCCTATTTAACTGAGTTGCAAAACCTTTCACTTAAACCGAAAAGAATTAAAGTGGACGAAAAAACGTCCTTTACTATTTCTGTCTGGGGGATCGGAGCCCCATACATCATTCCTTAGGCCGACTTAGCTAAAGGGGAAAGATGGGCTAGTTGATATTGAGCCTAACAATACACGATCAGTGATCTCTTTGTTCATTCAAACGGCAAGCGCCTAACCAGTTATCCAATCAGCACATGAGAAGTACAATTAGATTAACTTTCCAATGCCGTCACGCCATTTTTATGTAGATGCAGCGTAAGGTCTACAAAGAATCGTCCTCATTAGCGGCTCTATTAATTAATACTGTATTCACATTTTACAGTCAAAACTGTTATGAGATCACAACAGTGGTCGCTTGCACCATAGTTATCCGCCGCCGACGGAGTCCGTAGCCACTATCACGCTGAATAACAAAAAATAGATAATAAACGAAAGCACCAAGGGCACAATAAGATTCGAACCCATGTCCCCTGCGTGCCTGCCCAGTATTTTACCACTGAGTCACGCCAGTGCTAGGAACTCGTTTCTAAACTTACCTTAGGCAGGCTTGATGTCTGGAAAGAAATCGCGTTAATATGAATAATGAAGAGTTTCAGAGCAGCAATGAAACCGCCAGACGTCACACAATGCAATTTACGTAACGAGTAGATAGTCGAATGGTCCAACCCATTACAAAACCTTCAGGCATAATTGTTCACCATCGTCAGCCTGAGCACGAAAAAATGCACAAAATTTCTTTCAAGGATGTAGCGGGTACTACGCTTCTCCGAAGAATGACGAAGTATGGCATAGTGATTGTCTGGCAGACCCCGCACAGTGGGTGTGAGCCACAAGAGATGGTGCACAAGAACAAGAATGTCTATAGCTACTACACAAACTTTATGATGATTTATGATGTAGAGCGTACCCAGCAAGTAGACTTGTAGCAGCTTCCTGAACGTCTAGTTCACACTGAAGAATACACTTTCTACAGCGAGTGGAATCCTCCTGTCGCCAAAACACAGCGTTATTCGCACTGAACGGGATCCGAGCCGTTGAATATATCATCTACCACGGGCGAACGTGGCATAGATGCACTGTCACCTGGTTGTTGTAGCAGCTCGCAGGCGCCACTGCGTTATCCAGTCGTGTAGATTTCAATAGGGCTCGCGCACTTTCGCAATATTGAACGACTATGCTGATGACTCAGCAAGAAAAAGCAGTGCCGCTTACTTTACTGGCAAGCCGTTGTCTTGGAGTGAATGAAGAGCAGAAAAAACTGTCGATGCTAGCTGCGTGGATTGGTAGCGCGAAAAGCTCGGCCGCGCCAACTGCTTCCATGAAATCTGGACGTGAAGTATAGGCTACTACGCAGCGTGAGCTAAACTACCTTTGGTTAAAACATACGGTTCCATGCAGTACGACATGAAAGGTGAGTCGGGCTTGGCCACCATTTCTTGAAATTTCTCGAGTAGCGTGCTTATTGGGTCGCGGCGACTGATCCGGCAGCAGACGCCGCTTAATTCGGTACGCGAAACAATCGGCGCGGAGAGGGCCCTTTTAGCGGATGTCACCGCCGCGGGACCAGATTCGGTGGCCGGAATGCTCAGTGTGAACGAGCCATAAGAGTGTTACGAAAAGGCTCTGAAAAGCCACTCTTTCAGCTTTCGCTGTTACAGTGTTGCGCGTTTCGCAGAGGCCTGGCGCTTTTTTCATCGTGCATCACGTAAGGTCTGGTTGCAGGTATGTCGATGCAAGCTGTGAATGCAGTTGCAAGATAAACCTTCAGTTTTACGCTTACCAGAAATCTTTGCCCTTCTGTGCATACGTAATTACTCTAATAGTTATCCTCGGTCCCGACAGTCCTGAATAACGTGTAATTTACTGTTTATTTATTTTGTTTTTTATATGGTTGTTCTTCCTCTGGGAACAATGAGCTGCCTCGTTGGTTTTTTTTTTTCGGTTCTATAGCCCGCGCTGCTACAATATATCTAATGTAATCAAGATTTCGCGGAAAGATCGTCTAGTGACGCATAAAATAAAACAAAATAAGGTCAGTGACCAAGTCTGAAGAAATACGAGGTGTTGCAAAACCGTGAATATATTCTTTCTTTTTTACACTGGAAACGTCTATTTTTTCAGACCTGGTCAGCAACCGTGTCTCATTGCATTGCGTCTTAAATTATGTATTTATATTGCAATTTTTATTTTTATGTGCTGTTACTTGGTGTTTCATTATCCGTTTTAATTATGCACCAATGAGCCGAAACATCCACTTTTATGCGATAATAAACAAAGTTCTAGAAAGAAATAATTGGTCGGAATATAATCAGGGCTTCACATCGAGATGCTTATGCATCTGACAATTACGTATGCTACAAGCAGCCGGGGTGTTCTTTCTTGCAACTGTACTTTATTGATTGTACCTATTGCTTACATATATCCCATCAACACGAGCTTGTATTTTGAAGCCATGCTACTCGCTGGTTTATCGGTAGTGTTTGAATGAAAACGGTTAACCAGAAGTATTTTATGAAAGTCGTAAAAACTACGTTTATGAGTGTAAAGTTTTGTGAGATTATAAAAACCTCGGTATGATTTCTTTAGGAATTTTTATGGTCTCTGATCAGTATTTCAGGAGATTGACACGAAAGCTGAATCTGATCGTTTTTTCTTCTTCTTCTTCCAGCGGGCATTCTACTCAGGGTCTCATTCTCTACCACAATTCTGAGGTTCCTTCTAACGTAAGTGCCTACCTGCTTCTACCATATATCGTTATTGACTGCCACCTATGGCTCTTAAAGAGTGGTTCTTTGTACGTCTATGATATATTCAAAACAATGTAATAATAATAATAATAATAATAATAATAATAATAATAATAATAATAATAATAATAATAATTATATTATAATAAATCCGTTCTAGGTTTATGTAGGCTCCTTGGTCTCTCCTGACTTTAAAATAATGACATTCTGTTGCTAGACTAAGCAATCATCATCCCTCATTAGTCTCAATTGAGACTTCACCACTCATCAATGTGACAACAATCAAAGGGTGACGTGATTGTTTACTAATGCTCAAATAAGTTGCGCCATTCAATGAAATAATTATTTAGCATATTTTAATTTTTCATTAGGAAAGAGCAAAAAGACCGCAGACCAAAAGCAATAAAACTGTAGATTGAAAGCATCTGTGGCCCAAAAAATACATTCATACTACGTAAATGGAGGAGAAACTGAAACACAGTCATCAAGCACCGTACATGCAGTTGTAAGAAAAAGCTGAAACATTTAGGCTCGTTCTTTTGTTGTAAGACGCACTAATAGTTTCAACTAGCACACGATGATAACGCTCACTGTAATGGCCACAGGTGGCGCTGACTGACGCTATGATGTTTGACGCTATGATTTTTAATGGCAATGAAGGTAGTCAGCTTAGAATACAGGAGGTCACGCTAGAGATAACAGATAAATACAAATATCTGGGTGTATGGATAAGCAATGGGGCCGAGTACCTAAGGGAACACTAAATATACGTGACGACTAAAGTTAACAGGAATGCAGCGGTAATGAAAAACAGGGCACTGTGGAATTACAATAGGTATGATGTTGTCAGAGGAATATCGAAAGGGGTCATGGTTCCTGGTCTGACGTTCGGCAATACGGTCTTGTGCATGAGATCAGAAGTTCAAGCAAGATTAGAAATTAAACAACGTGGAATAGGTAAGCTTGCCTTAGGAGCTCACGGGAATACATCAAATCAGGGAGTACAAGGTGATATGGGATGGACATCATTTGAGGGCAGGGAAGCTAGCAGCAAGATAAAATTTGAGAAGCGATTGGGAGAAATGGTGGAAGAGCGTTGGGCTAGGAAGGTATTCAGCTACTTGTACATGAAGAATGTCGATACAAAATGGAGGAAGCGAACCAGAAAATTGACTGCTAAATACTTGGAAAACAGCAGGGGGCCAAACCAAAAAGAATTATTGGTTAAGAAGAAGGCGAAGGAAGCTGAGACCGATATGTAGAGAATTGGCATGATTAAGAAATCCGCACTAGAGGTCTATCGAACTTTCAAGCAGGAAATTGCCAAGGAAAGTATCTATGATAATACTCGGGGGTAGTTATCTACTGTTTGAGGCCAGGACGGGAGTATTGCGAACCAAGACATATCGGACCAAATACGAAGGAGTAGACACGGTATACAGTGCGTGTGGAGAGGAAGAAGAAACTGCCGAACACTTGATAATGTTCTGTAAAGGGCTTCACCCTATAGTTCAGGATGATGGCGGAGAGTTTTTCAAAGCAGTTGGGTTTAGGGACAGGGAGGGCGAAATAGACTTTTAGCGGGTAGAATTAACTAGAAGGAAGTTATATGATTGGTGGCTAAAGTCAAGGCACGAGTGAAAATTAAACGCTTCACTGCGAAGTACGAATCCTCAACCTCACTTTTTAAAAGGAAAAAAAATAAATCTAGTCTTTGGTTCATTAAGTATTACGGCTTGGTGGCACTAGCCACCGCCGGTCTAAAGGGTACAGCCATATCCATTCATCCATCCTTCCATCCATCTAGGTTTAAATGTACACTTACACCATATGAAATGGACGAAGGGATGACCGCCTGTGTAGTTCAGTGATAGCACATCGGACGCGTCATTCGAAGGTCGCAGGTTCAAATTCTGTCGGTGGCAATTAATCTTTTCCTACGCTTTTGTTTTCTTCACATTTTCACTACAATTACTTCTAATAACATCTCCTATACTTTTCCAGGCATTCCTGTATGTTAGTTCTCAATTG
Source organism: Rhipicephalus annulatus (assembly GCA_013436015.1). Classification (NCBI taxonomy): domain Eukaryota; kingdom Metazoa; phylum Arthropoda; class Arachnida; order Ixodida; family Ixodidae; genus Rhipicephalus; species Rhipicephalus annulatus. The sequence goes on from WOVY01014961.1 coordinate 90,454, forward strand.
TGCAATTGTAGGCTTACGTTAAAAAAGCCAGAACTGTGGAACTTGTGACAAATATAAAATTTTCATCAGCATGACATACTTATACAAATAAAATTATACACTGCATGGTGTAAAATATTTTTATACTCCTACTGTGTTGAGTGTGCATACGAAAAAAATAAGGCAGTTGTTTGCTTTCGTTCATTTTTATTTAATGACAGTTACAATACAATTGCTTCTAACACAATCACCTATACTTTTCATGGCAAGATTGCCTGTAATATCTCAATAATATTGCGTCTAACGAAGGAAAACGAGCCCTCACGTGTATACTTCTCTCCTGAATTTGTTTACCTGCACGGCGAATCATGGCGTTAGGCAAAGGCCAAATGTTTACGTTGGGTTATTACTATACTGCTTGTTATTTGGAGACACGACAGACTACACTAGCCGCTCTGCAAGCATAGTGTTTATGAAAATGTGCAGTGCAAGGTAGCCAATCTACTTCACACTTAAAATACTTTGCACCTTTTTCTTCTGTTTTTTTTTTCATCTCCTTCACCGAGAGCAATCTATTTTGCACGAAGGTAAAGTTGGGGAACATTGGATGTTTTAAAAAAAATAAAGAAAATGTTCGGAGAAGTGTGTCACACCAGTGCTTGAGGTTCATACTATAAAATGCAATCAACACGTTCTAAGATCCAAGTATAATTTACGAGTAATTTAATAAGAACGTGAACATAGAACTCAACAAATTATAATCTTCAAATTTCACTACGTCTAGGGGTAAACTGAGGGTTATGTCCCATCTAATATAAATTGAATAAAGTCAGTTTTTTTTAGTTTATCTATAGGTTATAAAGAAAGACTTTCCTTTGATGGCATTCCTATCCTAGAGAAACAAGGAGGATGAACGAAGGAAAACTTCCAGCAGCGTCGATTAAGAAAAAAGGACAGGTCAATATTTGTTACATATTCAGCGCCTTGAAAATGGCGCACTCAAATCTCTGGCTCATTGTGTTATTTTATATTCCTTGAAATATATTTACTGTACAAAAACTGTTGGCAGTGTGGTATGTGTGGTACGAAGGAAAAAGAAATCCTTCCTGGTTCTGATACTATTACCTGAGCAAAATTAGCATTAGTAGTTAGTGAAGTTCATAAAAATATAAATCCTTAAATGCTGGTGCAGTTCATAGTTTTTGTCGTTTTCCTCATTTAAAATTATGGAGAAGACTCAAATAGTCTCATTATTTACTGCCTTCGTCATCACGGAAAAGAGTGCGCTGTAGATTAGACAGCGTTCATAAACAAAAGCAACACTATATTCTTAGTGTGACAATCGTCCTACTGAGGACATACAGCTTACCTGTACGAAAGTTTCGAGAAACAAACATCCCGCGAAATTCTAAAATGGGCTTTCTTCTTACCTGACAACATGAAAAAATTCAATTTGTGGTTCTCCCCCTTTTCAGAAATACCGTAGCGCTTGCACCGCTTTATGTGAAAAATTTTCCCCGTGTATTGATGCTTTCGTAGCCACAAACAAACGTTTCAACTGCCCTTCCGAAAATGTTCTGTTCTGGAAAAGTTAAGCATATGACTCTGATCCAAAAAAGAAAGCTCCGCTACAGCATTCGGCTCTAACGCCATTGTTCCATTTAAAAGATCTTTACATCCATTGCGTAAAGAGCTTCCTGTACGCCCTGATTTTTTAAACACTTGGGCGTGAACGGAAACAAACATTGATGCAGCGTCTTTAATTGTGGTGCATCTTCCATAAGCGTACGTGGCAGGGACAAAAGAAGAGGAAGCCAAAAATAGAAGACCCACACTGCCGAGAGCACGTCGTTCTGAGAAAGACCTTCCCATCTATTCGGAGAATCAAGCCAGCGCAATTTCGATTAGCGAAGCTGCAACGAAATAGCAGGTGCAGGAGTAAGTGTGCCGATAGCATCGTCTGCGGGTATCGCGTACTCAACGGGAAGTGGTGCCCATGCGCTTGCTTTTCCTACCTCGAACTCGCCAAAAAAGAAAGCACAAATGAACCTGGGCCTTCTACTTGAAACTTCCGTCCGTGTTGCCTGCAAGAATAGGAATGCTGCCTACCTTGGCTAGCAGGGTCGGTCTCCCTCCGGGAGGTTTGTAATGATTGCCTGAATGGGGACTTCGTTTTGCCGTCCATTCAAGAGGGGACACCCACGGTGCAGAACCAGCGTATAGTTCACCCGCTATTCAGAGACGAAAGGAAGATTCGCCGTTGTGCCGTGGGCGAGGAGCCATTCTCACTGGAGAGGCAAGGTTTTTTTCTGCGGGCCCCGCCCACTCTCATTTCTTTCCTGGCCTTCGCTCGTGTTCCTGGACGTTCTGATTGCCTTATATATACAGTTTCTCTCGCGTAAGTTCTTCTGAATGTGTTGCGTTTTCGTTTGCCTATTCTGAGCTAGATACATAAAATAAGAAGAAATACTCCATCAGGAAACCTTGGTCTTCTTAAGGCCAGGCCTGTTTGAATACCGAATCTATGTTTCCCCCCTTTTATTCTTCATCCATTTGCGTGAAAATTGCCACTTTCAAAGTGCACCATATAAAAAAGAAAACAAAGAAAAGGAGCAACGGCACACCTGCGTCCACAGTCTGTTCACCCACAGTACCCACAGTGCATACGTAATGTAGTTCACTGCGATTGCTTCCGATGGAAGCAGGATGATTTGTGGGGCAGTGGTCATGTACTTTAATCTGATAAAAAATGTGAAAACCCTAGGCGCAACTACACAGTTCTACATTGAAGCCCGTCCTGCTTTCCTTCAGAAGCGGATCTACTTGATGGGGCTGTGATCGAACCCTGGACGACTGAAACGACTGCCTTTTGCGAGGAACCTCTGCTACCATGAACACTATAGATGTCGAAACTTGAGAACATAATTTTTATGCCACCTAAGATACAAATCCGGTAAGACAGACGCAAGACTAAACAAAACTGTGCCCGCCATTGTGGATAGTATTTACGTTGCTGGGTTGCTGACCTGAGGGTCGCTTGTTTAGTCCTGGCCACAGCGATCGCTTTTCGGTGGAAGCAAAATTGGGTAGGCCAGTGTACTACGTGATGTCGGTGCATGTTAGAGAGCTCTGGAAGGAAGGATTTTGCAGAATAACACTCCACTACTGCGTTCCTCTTTGTCACTTCACAGTTTTCGGACTTCGATCCCCAGAGAGTAACTGTTAAAATATTACTGTATTTAGTCAGGGGAGAAATAGAGCAGCCTATACTGAGAGGTGTGTGCTCTACTAGGTCTCTGTACCTAGATATCAACTGCTTGTGAAAATTTGAAGAAATTACAGGAAATTCTGTACATGAGCAAGTAAAATTTTGCATCGCTCTTCGCTCTCCAAGTCTCCAGACTGTCCCAAGTAGATAAATAAGAATATATTTACAAAACATGTAGGTGCACAATCTCATAGTACAAAAATAGGGTGAAAAAACTGCCGATTAAAACTAAAACAACCTCCACTTCTTTGTGTGTGCCATCGAGGTTCTGAGCGCTGTGGAATGAATAAACTCGATGCTTTCGAACATCACCAGGCGCATAACATTCTTATGTCGACATATTCTTTGCAAGTGAGCTTGTTCGTTGATGCACATGCGGGCGTGCACGTGTGTGTGTGTGTGTGTGTGTGTGTGTGTGTGTGTGTGTGTGTGTGTGTGTGTGTGTGTGTGTGTGTGTGTGTGTGTGTGTGTGTGTGTGTGTGTGTGTGTGTTTCAGAGAGAGAGCATGTGTAGGTGGCATGTTGGGAGGGGAGGGAGTTTGAGAATTCAGCTATACATTCTATATGGCAAGTAGTCAACAATTGTTCTGTTTATACCGAGAGACTTGTTAGGCTAAAATTATCTTCATTCAGGACTGCTTTGAGGGCGTTTATTCACCGTAATTAATAAGGTTGAGAAATTGTTTGTCTTTTTAGAAGTGTTGTAGCTGGGAGTTGCCCTTTGACGGTTTCGTGTATTAGTTTTCAGGATGTCTTAAAATTTTTAACCGCCGCTCACGTTCAGTTCAGTGGTCCTACGGTAAAACAAATGTTTCATTCGGTTAGTTTTCCTGTAAAGCGTGCACTGCCGCAGTAAGCGTCTTTATGTAACAAAGCTACCGTAAAAAAGAAAAGCAAGCAGGTGTGCTTTTTGCATCATGTTTTGCATTCAAACTTCTGTGTTATCGGTGGGACTTCTTAACAAACTACTTCTCATAAATCTTTATTTAGTTTAAGGGTATGTATGTTAAATGCATTTTCTCTGCTTTGTGTATCTGAATAGGTACGCCGTACAGAAATGTTGCGTCGCTTGTTAACCATTGCTACGTAACGAATTTTTAACCGCAGTGGCCGAGCTTGTTTTATTTTTATTAATGAATCTGCTTATTCTAGCCGCTCTTCGTAATCAGCAAGCAGAAAACTATCATCATCATCACAAACCGGCATAGACTGTCTTCGTCACCTACTTTCTGATTTGATCCCGGAACACATGAAGCGGTTGGTCAGGTGTGGGGTAAAATATCTCTGACTGAGAAGAGAAAAGGCGCAGATAAATAGAAACAAAGAAATAAAGGAAAAAAATAAACACAGAAACTTTTGTCTAAATTATTTTTGACGAATCGGCATTCAAACACGCTTACGAAGATCCGAAGTTGGAAATCACACCCACCCGCCAATCCAACCACGCTAACACAGCTTTGCGTGGCAAAGTATACCGTGGAGCTGAGCAAGAAAGTGAGGATGAGGTAGATGGAGAGAAAGGGAGGGGAGCCTTAAAGTGTAGCATGAAAAGTAATGAAAGAGACTCAGAAATAGAGAGAAAGAAGGAAGGTAAAAAAAGTAGGAAGTTACCTGAACTCGTTCAGCTTGATCACCTACCCGTATAGAGAGGAAAAAAGGAAGAGAAGAAGAAGATGCTATATATATATATATATATATATATATATATATATATATATATATATATATATATATATATGTATGTATGTGTGTGTGTGTGTGTGTGTGTGTGTGTGTGTGTGTGTTTGGCACTGCTCAGGTGATAACTCTTAAGATCAGCAATATATAGACGCGCTCTTTATCTTTTTACATGAGAATTTTTTAGATGCAGCAAGCTTTATCAAGCTATTTGCAAAATATTGCCGCTTGATGTTTATATGAGTGAACCGCGCGCGGAAGACTAAGGTCTTATTGAGCCGCTTCTTTGCTTGACGAAACTAATGGGCCGTTGAACCCAATCTTCACATTGTCCTTAAATGTCCGCCTTGGTGGACCAGTGGCTACCCTGCACGGTTGCTGACCCAAAGCTGGAAGGCTCGATCACAGCTGCAGCGGTCGTTTTTCCGTGGAGGTGAAATGACAGAGACCGTGTGCTGTGCCATGTCAGTGGGTACGTTAAACAACATCAGATGGTAAAATTTTTCACAGCCCTTCACCACGGCGTCTCTCATAATCATAGCGCATATTTGGGACGTAAAACCATCGTTATTATTATTATTATTATTATTATTATTATTATTATTATTATTATTATTATTATTATTATTATTATTATTATTATTATTATTATTATTATTATTATTATCCAGAAACTGCGTCACAATATTGCCGGTAAAACAGTTTCTTCAGTGGCATCGTTACCGTGTAATTAATCCCCTAAATATTCAAAGCTGACAACATGGGTTTCTAGTTTTCAGCTGATAATTTAAGCCTTCCATATTTGCAATTTGCGGGAGATTCTCGCAAGATACACCGTTTTGATTCCCCACTATTTGTCCCGTGTCGTGCCAAAAAGATAAACTTTCGGACAAGTTAGAAGAGTCGGCCTCCGCGGTGTTGTCCTCTTTGTGACTCCCGACGTTGCAAAAACGTCAACGCACTGGCATCAGTATGGAAGGCACCAGCAAGGACAGTGTTTTTGTTGTTGTTTTTGTTGTTGTTGTTATTGTTGTTTTACTCTGTGATACTGTACTACTTACTTTAAAGAAGGACAGCAGAGACAGGACTAAAAAACCGAACAGGAATGAGTCTAGTCCTTTGTGTACGGTCGCTGTAATCCGGGTGTGGGGCGAGATCGCGTCTCTGGTCGGCGTCTGAAATCCATCTATCACGTCCTTCGCTGGGCGGACAAGGCGGACCTGCACGATGCTTGATGACCCAGACTAAGAAGGTTCAGGATGAAAGTGTGGCTTTTCCTCCCTATTTTTTTCGAGGATTCGAATACAGTCTTGTCTGACAAGAGTGGTAGCGGAAGCAGCGACTCAATTTCCAAGCAACACGCGACAAGATCAGTCTTTAAGATACGCAGGAAATCAACGGTGGGTGCACCCCACGCTGACGGACAATGATATAGCGTTTGTTCGTCGAATCCTCAATTTTTCCTCCAGAGGAAGCAGGAAGTGGATTGGGGTCTCTAGTGGATTGGCGGCCACGTTGTTGATGAAACTGGAAATATGACGTACGTATGTACATTTTTAAGGGATCGTGTGTTGTCGTGGTTATACAACGCATTGGAAGGAGCTTTATTCCCGCTTTGTTTCAAGATTGGAAAGCAGCTAGAAAAGAGAGAGAGAGGGAGAGAGAGAAACAACCGTGAGTGACGAACCACTGAAAATAATGAGCTCGAGCGCTCGGGCACATAAAACTCCCATATTTTTCAGTCACGAATAGCGCCAGTTCTGAAGTATTAACTTTTGTATGTGCTCATAGTCGTATTGCTTCGTAAGTCGTCAATTCTTTCATTTCCGAGTGCTTTAGGAGCATTTTATGACTTCATTCGTTTACTGAAACAACTTCAGTCTGATGCAATGGGTGCTGCTGTTGAAAATACGCCGGGTGTTTATTTAAATAGTGTGATTTGGTTAAGGTGCCTCCTTCAGTTACTGAATGATCACTGAATCTATTGAACTTCTACTTGAAGCTCTTAAAAGGCTCGTTTGTTAAATGTGTGCTCTTATGAGCCAGGAAGCTGTTCAAAACTAAATGCTCGCCCATGCGAAGTTGGACCGATGCTGTCAAATCCACCTCTCTTAAAATCCTGCTAGCATGACGATGTCATACGATGACGTCATCTCACACATCATCACTTTTCAACACTAGGCTGATTACAAAGGCATTACGATACCACGTGGAAATGAGGAAGTCTTTAGAACTAAACCAGTATAATCTACTGAGAGGGAAATTAATGTGCTTTACAGTCGTTCAAGGCCAGTGCACAAAGTACTTTGTGATATCTTTTTTTTTGGAATGCCTGCGCACGCACATATATGTGTGTAAATCTACGAGTGAGTGAGTGTATGCCCCTCCATAAGAGAGAGATTCATTGATTTATTGATTGATTTGTGGTGTGTAACGTCCCAAAACAACCATATGATTATGAGAGACACCGTAGTGAAGGGCTCCGGAAATTTCGACCACCTGGGGTTCTTTAACGTGGACCCAAACCTGAGCACACGAGCCTACAGCATTTTCACTTCCATCAAAAATGCAACCATCACAGCCGGAATTTAATCCCGCGACCTGCAGGCCAGCAGCCGAGTACCTTAGCCACTAGACCACCATGGCGGGACAGAGGCAGATTGAACAACTAGAAGAAGAGCCACAGAATTAATGTTTAGGCAACGAAGACCGAGCACGAAGAAAACAAAAATAACGAACTAAAACGGAGTCATAAAACAATGGCTTATCGACTGGTCATGAGGGCAGGCCGGCACGTCGGGCCGAGTGTCCATCGAAGCCGTAGTTAGGGAGGACGACCAAATGCGCTTCTTTCACGATATCTGGTCAGGTCTCGTTACGCTCAATAGTGCACGCCTTAGCTCATCTGGCACCTACGGGAAGCGCAGACGGAAAAAGTTTTCATGGTTATGCCCTAACACACGCTAAGTTGTCCTTTCAAGGTGGCCTCATCATGGCGCCGAATACCTTTCGTCGTAGAGAAAGCGCTAGATATGAGACAGTGTACAAGAGGCACGCTTCCACACTTCTCTTAAGCGTACTTTCCAAGACAGTCATTTATAAAGATTTGTTGGGCGACTATCAAAAACTTGTTGCTTATTCTCACAAAAAAGACAGACCACAACAAATCAACAACAGCACGTCTTGAAGTGGCAGTGGACATTACATTCCTGCGCACTCAATTCATTATATAGTAGCCGTTATGCTTGGAAGATCGCATACTTCAAAAGGTGTGTGCAAGGCAATTTCTTGGTTCTTGGGGGCTACTAATCACTAGCTTTTATTCTCTCCTATATCAGATGAAAAAACGCCAACACAGGCGTCACTTAAAGCAGCTGACATGTCTTTGGCACGTGACACAGACTTGAAGAACAGCGATGCAAGCAAGCGACGCAAAAGAACGATAACGCGGAAGAAAGCCAAGGAGGTTTTTGCCTTCAAGTCATCACAAGTGGATGAATAAGGTGTTCAGAACATATGGCCAACGATTTATTATGGCATATGTAGGTGACCACGGAAGAACAGTTAGCTGTCCGTGATCTGGAAATTCGCCCAACCATCCATGGAACAAACTAAACGGCTAAAAATAAAATTGGTGGCTGGCGTGCTTCGAAGTGCTCGCAATGCGAATATCTCGCTGCACGGAATGCAGCCATTGACCGAGCATCCCACGAAGATGCCGCTCCGACTGAAAAGAACGCAACGCAAGCAACGGAAAACCGAAATCGCAGCGCCATCCCGAGGATTAGCTTTTCTAAAGAAAACGCGAAAAAAAAGGGGGGGAAGCGTTGGCGGCCTCTCCGAGAGTCGTAGTGCAGGGGAGTGGTATCTATAGGAACGCTGATCAAAACAACTCGGCATAAAGTTGAGGAGAGAATCGAGAACAAAATAAACAGTCCAGTAAAGCAGAGTAGAAGGATGTGGAGGGGGCGGGGGATTTCGGCGAGGTTCGATTGAAGGCCTGGCGGCGGCATTCAGCTGCAGCGGCAAACTTGGCTGGTCAGTGTGCTTTCGCCTGACCGCGGACGGCTGAAAAGACTCGGTCCACCAATGCAGCACGCGCCGCCGGCTAGCGCGCCCCATTCTTGCCTCTCTCTTTCTTTATTTCATCGACGCCCGCTTGCTCCAGCGCCCACGAAAAGATGGCGAAAACGGCAGCAGCTCCCGGATTCCCTGTGCCCTCTCTCCTTTTGTGCGGGCCCTGATCTCATTCAGCGCAGGTGCATGTGCCCAACCCGTTTTGCGCCACACGCAGAAACCCGCGCTAAGGCTCTTGTGCCTTCCTTCACCGCAGTCTTTCTTCACTTGATGTATTTTTTTTTCTTTTTTTCTTTATAAGCTACGCGTCTTCGACGTCCCTTCGTCTTATACACGTGGGCAGCAGATTGACGTCGGCGTTTTTATCAGCGCAGTACGTTTCTCTCCGTATCGGGTTTGCGCAGACACGGGACTCGGTGGCAGTTCCTGCAGAGAACGACGACACACGTATATATATATATATATATATATATATATATATATATATATATATATATATATATATATATATATATATATATATATATATTCTGCGCAATGCCTCAACGCATACTCGCTGGGACGTACAAAGTGACATTTTGGGGAAAAAAGTTCATCTAGATTGACACCGTGGCCCGAGCAAGTTATATAGTTTGAAAGTTTTGCACGCCTAATTTGTCTCCTTGCGCACGGGGGCAAGGGAGGGGGCGGTTAAGGCCATGAGAGTAATGAGAAACTACACGTGTCTTACATTGCTCTCCGCTTTCCTTCTCACCTTTGTTTCTCTTTTCTGCCCACCTCTATCCCTCATTTTGTTCTCTCTCACCCCCTCTTTCTCCACCCTCTTGTACTCGCTTTTGTGTAATTTTTCTGTTTAATTTTTGGCACATTTTAGCGTACTAACTAGCACGCTTCCCTATTTTCCTTTTGTTTTTGTTGATAACGGTTTTGTCGAAGTATTGAACGATGAATTTCTTTGAGCAACGCAAGAAAAGAAAGGTGTTATTACGTTGTTCAGGAAGGAGGAAGATAACTTATTCTTGATCGAGTTGGTGTTTACAAAACATGTTGTAGTAGCTAAAAGCTCATTTGTTTTGCAAACTTTGCTCCGCTACAATATTTGGTAAAATACTCGTTTCCACTTTTTTAGTAGTTAATTGCGATGAAAGCGCAATTAAATGTCTGTTTACTTTTTTTAAGTGCAATGAAACCACAGGCTTGAAAGACTTCGGCAATCAGTAATCGGTGGTATTCGTTGCTAGAAACATGATAATAAGTTTGGCGGGTCTCCGGCAACGCGACACGTACAAGGGAAGCGCGTACAAATGTGCACATCTTGTTTCAACCAGTTGAAGTTACACGTGGTGCGTGACAAGCCCCTACAATCGACGGGTACATTTATGCACGTTGCCTCAGAATTTAAAGGGGATTCGATAGCGGCACGAAGAAACTAAATGTGTTATAATTTCTAACTGCCTGTTTCCATGGTACATGCCCAATGTACGTAGAGAAGTAAAAAGCTGAAAGCGTCTCATATACATTCGCCCAAGACGACTCGGAAGTAAAATTCGTCTTCTTCTTTCTAGTATATGTACTGATCCTCACCCCCTCCCACCCGAAATGTTTCTGCACCTAACGGGATTTTGCACTGTCATTAAGATCGGAGACCCTGCAAGCTATCTGCTTCTCAACTAGTCCTCGCACTGCCACTGCGGTCAGCTGCCATTAACCGAAGAACAATGTCGTGCGATGACTTCGCGTCATGATGACGTCATAATGGAATCGCAAATCTTGGCCATCTGTGGCATCGTGATGACGTGATATCATGATGTCATTCCTTCCTTCACAGCGTACATAGTGTCGACGCCGCCGTCACCGAACGCCGACAGTCACTTGTCATGTTTGATGAGGAATCTGAGGAGCACTGTCTTGGAACTGCGTGGCTCGTGCGGCATGTGCAGCGCGCTAAGCTGAAATGGAACTTACGAGGAGAAGATGGGAGCGGGGGGTTGAAGGTTCTGTCGCAAGTTGTCCAAAGCCTTAAGGCGATTAAGTCGGAAAATAAAGTAATCGTGGAAGGGTGGCAGCACGAAGAGACGAAGCAGAAGCGAGAGGGCTAGGCTGAGCTCGAGTCGGTCGACGCGGCGTCGCCGAAGGCTGGCGAGAGAGCGAACGAAGCGGTGGCGTCACGGTGCGCTGCGAAGACGGGGCGAGCGAGGGCGGCGGCCGATCGGCCATTGACGGAACGGCCTGCCGCGGCATGTCCCGGGTTCGGGGCCGATCTTTCATCATCGAAAGAGCCGCGCTCGAGCACCGGCGCCGAGAGCTGAGAAAACAAGGCGCCCGCCCCGGAGCAATATAAGACCTCGCCGTTACTCGTACGGCTGCTGCTGCTGCTGCTTCCGAACAGCGCCTGAAGGAGGGGGGGGGGGTAACAAAAATATGCAAGACTGGCAGCAGACTGCGAACGTACGGCGAGAAAAAAAAAGGATGTCATGAGTGTACACATTCAGAAAGGAATAGTGCGCGCGCAAAGCGGATAAACGAAGTTTCATACAGGACAGGATGGAGGTGGGAGCGGAAGAGCATGGCGCTGACGATGCCTGGAGAAAAAACGCAAGTTTAGGTGATACTGGTGGCGAACAGAGAAATGAACAGCAAAAATGGTGCCACACGTTCACTACATACAAGGAACCCGCACACGGATTATGAAGGAGCGACTGACGGAGAGACTAGGCTTCAATAGTGACGGAGAGAAAAGCAGAGGCCGACAGGCAACAATGAGGGGCGACAAAGGTTGAGGCAAGGGGGCGGGAGAGCAAACAGGGAGGAAAATCTGGAAGAAAAGTATAGATGGAGGTAAAAGATAAAAAATAAATGGAGAAAGCGTGCAATAACTGCGCTGGTAAAGGAAGTGTGAAAAGGCGTTGTTAAAAATAGATTTGTAGTGACGCCAGCAATGGCGGAGAAGGGCAAGGTTAGAAGAATATAAAGAACGTGGTCAAGGCGAGGTTGTTGCCAGGTGAATAGGCGGAACGTTCTGCTCAATTATTTTTCTAGAATAGAAGTGCTTAAGGCTGAGTGCGATGTAATGCGGCGTAGAATACTTTAGGCTGCCTTTCCCGCCCATTGAATATTTGCTCCCACATTGCACACACACACACACACACACACACACACACACACACACACACACACACACAAACAAACAAACAAACAAACAAACAAACAAACACGAATACTTGCAAGTTTAATGTACACGAATCCTGATGCCATTTGAAGACAGTTCTTATATGTGGAAATCTTAAGTCAAAAGTTAATGTGTACTTAATATTAACTTAACAAATTGCACAGAGAGACAGGGACATCAAGCAGAAAAAAAGTAAAGAGAAAGAGCCAAGGCAGTTCAAAAAAAATAGATTATCTAGTTCGGTGCCTTTCAGTGTGCGACTGTTACAAAATGTTTAATAGGTGAGCCATAGACATTAAATAAATGGTTGATATAGACAAGCTCAGCACGGAACGACAGAACAAGGTTTTGCCGTGTTTTAGTCTTCAGCTGTCCGGTTTCAGCTGTGTTCGATTTATTGTTACGAAGAAAGCACGACACTGCAACACCAAAGTCGCAGATACGATGACAAAAAACAAACGTACGCACGAGCAAAGAAAACTGGTGCTCAGTGTTGTGCGACAGTCTGCCAAATGATGGAGTTCCCCGACAACGTGACGGACAGCAGTAGAACCAATAGCCAGCAGTCGAGTGTGAAAGCAGAAAAAAAAAGATGAGGATGGAGTCCGAGGGAATCAGTTCTCAGATTCACTGGTGTAACGGGGCTGCTACTGCTCCGGTTTGCCTCCTTCCGGATGTGTTCCCGCAGCGGTAAGAAGGAGTGGCGAGGGGACCAGGGGGAGAGGTTGCGCTATAGGGTCCGCTTCATTTCTATCAGGCCCTTGTTCTTGGGCGGCCAGTCGTGGCGCCTTTCAGCGGGTTGTTTATTTATGCGTGTGGCCATACAGGCCACATCGGCGCTTATAGGAGCGGGACCACAGCGCGAAGCCAATAAGGGCGTCGCCGGAACGGAAGTTCGTTCCACTACCGATCACACGCCGACTTGTCGCCTCACCCTCCAGTCGGTATGGATGTCCTTGGTAGTGGAACCAGTGGCTACGTGAAAACATAAAGACCGGAATAGCATCACGTTCTGCAACGCCGATAGAAGGCCAGAAAACTGTCACAGACACTGATAACAAAGGATTGGGCAAGGGAAAACAACGTAAACGTGGGCGACAGCTGCCTGAAACTCATTGAGCCCTTTTCTCTCTCCCATGCGTCGCCTTCTTTTTTTCCCTCACTCTCGCTGGCCCGTCTTGCCATTTTCCTGCTTCCTGCCTATACGTATCGAACAGGCCAGTATAACTCGATCACTCCCGGCTGACGTGGGCAACAAAGTAGGGTATAGGACAGACGCTGGATGGCCGAGTCGAAGCGTCGTAACTTTTTGGGCCAGTCATGAAGTCTCACCGGCTCCTTGGCGCTGTATGTGCCGCTTGTCTGAGACTCTCTTGTTCCTCTCTGCATGGGAGTGCGTTGCTCAGGGCCCGTTCACGCTATTTTCAACGCTATGCCCACACTTAGGACGGCAAAGTCCTGTGAGCTTGTTTCTTTACGTACGTCAATAGCCCGTCAGTCCCTATGCTCTGGACGCAAGCTACTGATAAACCTTTCAGACACTACCTTAGCTGCCCCGCCGCGATGGTCTAGTGGCTTAGATACTCGGCTGCTGACCCGCAGGTCGCGCGATCGAATCCCGGCTGCGGCGGCTGCATTCCCGATGGAGGCGGAAATGTTGTAGGCCCGTGTGCTCAAATTTGGGTGCACCTTAAAGAACCCCAGGTGGTCGAAATTTCCGGAACCGTCCACTACGGCGTTTCTCACAATCAAATGGTGGTTTTCGGACGTTAAACCCCACATATCAATTAATGAACTCTACTTTAGCTCCACGGCACCGGTACTATAACGCACAGCAAGATCCCTGAATCCCGATTTCTCGTTTCGAATGCAAGGGCGATGTAGCTTTGCGTTGTACAAAAAAATATCAATAAAAGAAAACGTCATATCACTGCCGTCTGTGTTAAAAATATGATTCTTCGGCATACGCTGTCTTCATGTTCACGCGACTTCAACGAAGCTTTAACGCTGCCTTATGAACGGCCTTGTTCACTTTTTTAAATCTATTTTTCTTCTTTATCTTCAGTCACATCTATATTTCAAGAACAAAGTCTGTCAGTGACAGCCGTTACAAATAGACGTGACCTTCGAGGCATGTTTGCTGCGCACCTCTGTTTAAAGCTTCTGCTTTTTATCGTCTGCAAAGCTTCTGCATTCCTGAATGCTTTCCCTGTGGCGCTGAGCCGCAATCTATTACGTAATGCAGGAAATAACGTCGCTTTTTTCCCCCTTAGTACCATGTACCGAAAACCAAAACTGTACCAAAAAGTTTGGTGAGGCGCTTTTTTACATTACAGAAATTACTTGGAAAGTGGGCTTTCAAGCGTCTGGGGCAAAGGGCAAACGCCTAATGTTTTTTTTTGTGTGTGTGGATGCTGAACAAGAGAAGCGTTTGAGATGGGCATTCTTGTGTAGTGTCTTCTGTGATACGGTCGTGTTAAGCAGCATAGTGTGGATACTATTTCGACAGAAATTAATGCTTGTTAACTTTCCTATGTAAGGTGAACAGTTTTCAGCGAATTGTCTACTGAAATCGGTTTGTTTGCGTTTGTATTTGTTTGATACTTTGATTTCATTACCTTTGCATATATTTTGGGGTCACCGTCATCATCATTTTTTTTGTGTGTGCGTGACAGGATATCGAGAAATGGAGTAACCGCGATGCAAATGACATGCAATTCGATTTTTCCACAATAAACAAATTATGGCGGAACAAAAAAAACAATGCGACGCGTTTACCCTCGTGGTGTCTATTTAATTTATTGTTATCTTTCTCAAAGCCCAAAAAGCTGTGAACCAAGAGAAAAAGTTACTAGTGCTGATCTTATACAAACCTACGAAGCCTCCCGGATTGCTGAAGAAAGGCCAGAGGCCTGCGTATTGCTCTATGTCAGTGCACGTTAACGAACACCAGATTGTCGACACATCCAGAGTTCTCCCTTCGAAGCCTCTCGTAATCATGACTTTCTTGCATTTCACCTGGCTGGTACTCTACCGATCGAGCGTGGCTGTATACCTTAACGCCGTCTGTACTTCCTTAAGTAACTTCACAGTAGCGCGCCTCAATTGAGATGCGCAACGGCGCTATTATTTCGTAGAATAAGAATAGGCTCTACATCAGTTCCGTCCCTCTTGATTATAGTGACATGCGTAGTGACTTAAGGTGAGCTTTTCTTTTTTTTTTTTTTGCAACTGGACGTTTATGTACGTGTCCCGAGAAGGCATGTTGGTAAAACAGTAACCTACTAAAAAAGAAATATATAGACACAACTCCGACCCAATCAGCGACGTTGAAGTGAGAAGGGTGCTAATTAGGCGCCCTATAATTTATGCTCGCCGTCAGAGCCGTCTTCTTTTTTTTTTGTCGCAATAGTCAGTTTTGTCTCTTCAACGCGCTGGCGATGTGTATGTCCATCGTGCGTTGTGCTTCAAGAGCAGAACGACCGTGTTAAAAGCGCGCCGCGTGCACTTATTTTACGCTTCTCATCTCTCCTCTTTCACCGGCTGGCAATAATGCATACACGAGTCAGTAGAGAAAACCGAGTCAGACGACGCTTAACGCGAGGAGGCATCGCGGGAAAAAGATCGTTTCCCGCGTGCTGCCCCCCGTGTCCTCTCTACCGTTTTATGCACCTCCGCAAATCGCAGAGAGCGAGCTTGCGAGACGAGCGGCACTGCAGTGCCAGTGTGTAACGTTCAATCTGTCTCTCGGAGCGCGAAGGCTATAATCTTTTCTTGCCTCGGCCTGCGTGTCGTCCCCTCGGAGATTCGCCCATCATGGCAGCGTGCAGTTCAGCCCCGTCGCGACTCTTCTCGCAGGACTTACGAAGGGATCGGGCGGGCGTGCGAGCTCTCACGAACAGACGCACGTTCTTTTGATCGGTTCACTCCCGTAACGGGCACAGTTTTGGCAGGTGCCCCGTTCTACAGCGGGTGCGCCTGTCAGCTCACTGGAAGGAATAATTGCAGCACGCTGGGATGGTCACGTGCTCCCTTCTTGCGCAGTTGGCCGATGGGCGATGTATGAGAGGAGGGGTGGGGGATGTTGCACACTGCCCGGGTTGGCTGATGGAGACGAACATGAAAGGTGGGGCAGATGGAACGCGCAGGGGGGGGGGGGGGGGTCGTTATTGCCGACGCATCGCAAGTTGCCATTACGTGTCTCCCGCGCCGCACGATGTGCAACGCCCCCCCCCCCCTTCTTTTTTTTCACAATCACGTTCTTTGAGCATTGACGCCTTTCAAAGATTGATTGCGGAGCACAACGGAGAGGTTTAATCATGCATATGAGGAGAAACGCCATGACACTCGCTATCATTTCCTCTAGCCCATAGACACTACGCATCTTTTTTTTTCACTTTTCTTCAAATCACAGTTCTTTGAGCGTGAGTATAGACAGATGCTTCAAAGGCGAACGCAGATAAAAAGATGTTGGACCAGAACATCAGCACTGCAACTTGTGTGTGTGTGTGTGTGCGTGTGCGTGCGTGCGTGCGTGTGTGTGTGTGTGTGTGTGTGTGTGTGTGTGTGTGTGTGTGTGTGTGTGTGTGTGTGTGTGTGTGTGTGTTCTTACCGGATGAGCTCATTGAAGAGGTCTGTCATTTATGTTAATGAACGGGCATGTTGCATCACCATTGCATTTGAAAAATGGCGTGTTGTCATGTTCGCCGCACGTTAAGCGCACCACCTCATTCTAATTCCGTTGTTACGCAAGAATTCTAGGGTTGTATTCATTGCAGTCAGGCATCTATTAGATTTCCACTTATTTCGAACGTGTGGAAGCTGTTTTGTTCATAAAATATTGCAATTCCTTAACCACGTGTTATGACTAGAAAAATTCTTTCTGTAGTTGTTGGCCGCCTTGATAAGATTTTCGGATTTAGACATCTCTCTCTCTCTTTTTGTCGAACAATCCTCATGCAATACACTGCTGCATGCATATTGCCCGTGATTTAGGGTGGACTAAAATGAGACACTAGGCCAAACGTGATATTTTAAATTTGCAGACTTCTGTAGAAAATACAAAAAGTACTTTTTCTTTTATTCTCTATTTAAGCAGTAGGTGCTAGTAGTTGTCTACCTTTTCATGTTTGTCATTGCTCACAGTGTTCGCGTGGAAAAAATTATGCCACTGGTGTCGGTGTGTTCGTGAGCAGTCAAAAAGAGGAGAATTTCTGCTCAGCCAAATTTTCGCATCCGTGCATGAAACCAATCCGACAGCAGTACAACAACTTACGTATTTACTTTGTTACTTTATACTACTAGCTACATACCACCAAAAGTTTGGTTCATGTTGTACATGCTGCCAAAGCGGATTTTTTTTTCGAATTCGGGTATATCGGAAGGGCACAACGCGAAAAAAAGGCATTGAAATGACTCAGAGAGTAATTAATAATTGAACCATTTACTCGTACTAATTATATATCATATTTTGTGTTCAGGAGGGTTTGAACGTACAAGAAAGTATGATAAAGAGCTTCATGGGCGGAAAACGGCACCAAAAACTGCTGAGTAGATAAATCCGACGTTCTGTGTTTCTACAACATGCGATGAATGTCACGACACCATAGATCTCGCTCATACGCTTTGTCATTCCTCTGCGTAAAGCAGCGACAAGCAAAAAAAAAATACTGAAGAATGATGGGACGCAGTTTTACGCAATCCTACATAAGAGGGAGAATTATAAGCAGCCAAACAGGTCCAAGAAGCGGCTAAAAGGCTAGGTCTTTTGGTCCCAACGTGGAAGTGGCCCGCTTCAGGCTAGGACAATAGCACAACCAATTGGCCATTAATAAAGTTCTTTCTTCCATTCATCTATCCATCCATCTAAGTCAAGCAGTTAAGAAACACGTCTTGGAATCAAGTTTTAATAAGACTTTGTTTCATAATATTTTTTAAGTAACAAGAGATAAATATTTCGCAATTCGCTGTCCCACAAAGCCCGGCTGACGAAATTGAAAGCCACTGAATACCCATAGAGTACTGCATCAAAACTACAAAAAGAGGCGAACAAGATGGGTGAGAACATATCTGGCCTCCAGTCACTAAATAATCAATGAAGAGGAAGCGTTCAACAAAATACACCTTTAGCATAACGAAAGACTGGGGTTCTTCGTCTGCTAGGTTTGGAGCAACTCAGCGCTGGGTCTAGTTCTATCTGGATTCCTTGCGTGGAGTGCATGGAGCGGGTTCATGAGGACGTCGTGGGGGCCTGCAGAGTGAAACTTAGGTGCTTCTACTGCAAAATCTGAAGGCATAAGTTTTTTTCACATTGTCTCGTTTTTGCCCCACGCTATCTCGTTTTCTCCGCAGGTTGAGGCATAATGAGACAATGGGTTATTATATATTTATTTTTAAAAGGCCCCTTTGAACTGTGGCAACATAAAAATATTTATGCAGCCCATACTTCGTATTGATAGAAAAGTTTTTGCAATGACATTTATTGGTGAGGAGTGAAATAAAAAAAATCAATGGTAAGCATTTTCAATTTTTTGTGGAATTTTACCCCACGCTACCCTATACCGTTCACTTGTGCGCCAGGCGAAAAGAACAAAGATCGAACTCTCTACTCAGGCTCTGAGATGAGCTCGTCAGTGCTGCAGCCGCTATTGCAAATACATCATGTTGTTTTTCACATAACGACATATATAATGTTTAAAGCTAAGTAACGAACATAATTGCATTTCACATCTCTTTCTTACTCTTCTTCTTTTTTCTATATTTTCTCTTTCTAATATTATTCTTACTCCCCACCACCCACCAAGAGCAGGGTAGCCAACCGTGCCGAATCTTGGTTAACCTTCCTGCCTTTCCTTTTCGTTTTTCTCTCTCTCTCTCTTCATTTATCATGAACAGGTATTAGAGTGCGCATTTCGTCTGATTATAATCTTCTCGCGTCATTTATTGCTCGTCTGTGGCTGGCCTTCGTCTCGCACAATTTAGGCCCAAACGAAGTTCACTCTGTACCGACAGATCCGCCGTAGCAGCTTAGTTTGAGTGGTGTAGCGATGTTAAGATCAATGCTGTGGGTTTAGTTCTCGGCCTCCGCGACCCCATTTCGAAGGGGTCACTGCTCAAAAGACGCCCTTTTACTGAGATTTGAGTGCACGTTAATGAACCCAAGGTGGGCAAAATAAAGCCATTGTCCCCTACTGCGGCCTACCTCACAATCATATCACAACTTTGGCGCGTACACCACTTGTAATACTTGTCGCTTCCTTTTTAGAGATACTTTGAGGCACCTATTATATAATTGGGCTATTTACGTGCTATGGTGTAGAGACTGAGGAAACAACGGAGTTGGTGCCCTTTCTTTCATAAATTCTCTCCTCCTCACTTTCTTTCTCCACTGTTTGCTAGACTATACTATGCTGTATTATACTTTAACAAACTGCAATATACTATAATACGCTATACTATACTTATAGCACATTAATGTGCAAGGACACATAACGGACAGAAAGAATACAAATGACGATGTCGACGAACACAGTTTGTGTTTGTTCCATTCGTTGTGTGTTATTGCGCTGCAGTATGTCGGAATTACTTGCCAACAAGCCCAATGCGCCACTTTAACTACACTGTACTACACTATCATATCTCATCTAATAATAAACTGTACTACACAGTTTTATACTCAGCAAAGCTAAGCGAGCAAGAGTGACGGAGATTAAATGAAAACGCTGGATGGTTAACCTGATCTAAGTAACCGGTTTGCTACCCTGCGTAGAGGTGGGGAAAAAAGGATTGTTAAGAAGACAGAGAAAGATAGATAAATAAAAGCCAAAAAAGACACATACACACATATGGACACATACGCGACCGGAGCGAACGTCTCAAAAGAAGGCTGTGCGAGCGCTACTGCGATTCCTGAGTTGATGCCCGGCTGTGACGAGAAGCTGGCGAGGAGGAGCCGGTGCCGCGGCCAGGTGTTGCTAATCAACGCATGGTGACGTCATTGCTCGGTGCGATTTTTTCTTGCACACCAAGCTGCTTAACACCCCGCTTGAACAGCTTCGCTGTCAAAATTATAGTTTACAATGTGTGCTGAAGAGCCAATTTTCAATTATCCCTAACGACATGACTGATGTACTCAACGTTACAGAGATAAACCGAGATTCGTTAAATGATTGCATCACAGCCCCTTTAACGTTTCGCTACGAGATATCTGATGTGCTCGTGGGATCTAGAGCACGTGAGGTTCGGTGCTCAATGGCCCTGGTTCAAATCGTCGGATTATCACTTGCTCACTTTCGCCTATTCGAGGAATTAGTGCTAAGGTGGGCAATTAATAATTAAATTGTCTGGGACAACAAGCGCTTCGATTGCTGTTTTTTGTGTATTTTCACGTGTCCATTTTCCTAATTTTTCACAACTACTATTTTGTATATTTTCAGGAGGGAAGGAAAGGATTGTGTTCCCAATCTATACATTTTAGCGACGACACGATATTGCAAAGCTAATTATACAGCCTAACTATTCCAATCTCTTATGTACAGTACCGTTCACTCTTAGAAGGAAGACTCGAATGCACACAATCAACATTGCTGGCCCTCTAACAGCAAGCGGCTATGAAAACAGTCTGCAGGCACATCATCAGTATGTCAAGAAAACTCAGAACTTTCAACCAGCAGTAGTTTTATGCATATCTGAGCTACTATATATGCTTCCGTAAGATAGCCTTTAATAGTGGACGCCTTTCTACGTGCATCAGAATTTATTGGAAAATAGAGCGGCCACAACGTGGACGAAGCGGCGTGGAGTTCCAGTATCTATATGAACATTCCAAGAGAAAATTCAATAAGTCTTTCTCAACTTATAAAGTGCCTGACCAAAGCGCTCAACTTGGATATAAATATCTTTGCCATCTTTGGTGCGCCATTCCCGGCCGGATTCCATCGTTATCTGGTGCAATTGTTTTCGCCGTAGGTTGCTCTGGCTGAGCGACAGACATTTTTATAGCGATAAAGCTTTGGAAAACCGACTGTATACGCTGTGACGGGAGCATCAATTTTGTAAAATGTGCCGTATACAAAAGCACGGCGCCGAATCGGGTTGATTACGTAACAACACTAAAGCTCACTTTTTGGGAGGAATGACGCGATGCGTTATAAAACTGCAGGTATAAGGGATATTGAGAAAAGTCCTGAAGCTCCCGATGCCGGTTCTCATCAAATTCCATTCGTTGCGGTGATATTGGACACCAGAGTTTCAAACTGCGCGTGACGTCAGAAAGGACTTTACTAAAAGGGCAGGTACTTGTATAACAGATAATTTAACCAGACAGCCTAACTTCTGCGTCGTAATTGAAAGGTCTAGTTTAGGTTCAGCCACAAATTGCTAGGGAAAAAAAGTAGTGGCAGTAGGAGAAGAGGGGTGGCGGGGGTGGGGAGGAAGGATATGAAAAGAAAGTACTATTTCGAATGAAATTGTTTGCTTCGTAAAACAAGATGACTGAATAACACTAATAAAAAACAGCGCAATAGGGCGCTATTGGATGGAAATCACACGTATATATTGAATTAAGGAGGAGAAAGAGGAGGTAAGCTAGATGCGCGTCCGGTTTGCTATCCTACGCTGGGGGAAGGGGCCTGAGGGGGGAGAAGATAGAGACATAGGAAGAAGGAAGCATGTAAAAAATATACGTTTGACCTTAAGCTACACTGCTGCGCTTTATTGTAGTGAACGCAGGACTTCAGGCAGGTTCCACAGCAGTTCGCCGAGTCATCCTACCTACTGAAGCCTTGCAAGCCCGGGACAGAGTCATTAAACAGAGTAGCTGTGCTAGTGGTATAACTATTCCATTTGACAAACGCACGGAGAATGAAATACATGATATTAATAGCAATAAGACCTGCGGTTATACGTCCCAAAACCACCATATGGTTACGCGAGATGCCGTAGTAGAGGGCTCTACAAAACGAGGGACAGGGCAGAAGTCGTAGTTGCTTATGACCACTTGAGGTTCTTTAACATGCTCCTGAATCGATCGAAGTACACGAGCCTTTCAGCATTCACACCGCACTTACATGCGGCCACCGTTATCGGTAATTGAATACACGTCTACCCGCTTAGCAGCACAATATCTTCGCCTTTATTGGTCTCCTTACTGCCCTTTTTTTGCTACCCCCGGTCACCTGCAGTACCTGCCTTTTTACCCGATGTCAACAATTGCATGGTGCCACCCCGTCTAGCTCGTCAATGAATTCCATTCGTCAACGAGCGATCTTTGTGCCTTAATTTTACAATTGGTTTATAACTCTTCCGTATACCTACCTTACTTTACTGGTAATGTAGCTCGACCTACGTGAAAGCCGGCGAGTGAAAGAACTTTCTGTTCTCAATGATGATACTAATTGCAAGGTTAGCACCACCAATCTTGTCACGACACTTCTGCTGTATTGGCTGCTTTGTCGCCAAAATTTTGCAATGAGAAAAAAAAGTTGTCTTGTTTTATTATGTTATGTTAATAATAGCGTGAAACACGGATACATGATTCGCACGCGCATAAAAGGCAAAATATATTGACGGCCAAAAAGAACACATAAGATTGTCACCTTGAGAGGATTTCACACAAGCTACTCGCCCGGATTTGCTACTGCTGATAGGTGAGTTGCTCATGTAGACCGATGCTCACACCTACGAGCGCAAGCTGCTGGTCACCTCGACAACATTTCTCGGTACAGTTTACGTTAGCATCTGTTCCTCGTGTTCGTGCAGTTACTTTCAAAACAGTGGCCATGCAAAACAAGCATCAACGAATTCTAAGGTCCTGCTGCTGGCATTCATTGGTTCGGCAGCAGCACTCTTTCGAGTGAACAAATAGTCAACGACTTCACAAAATTCATCGCTTTCAGACAAAAAGGGTCATTTACTGTCGTTAAATGTGAGGTAAGTTTACCCGTGCACCATGTGTGTGCCGCCGATGGGAACATACCGTTAATCTTCGGTGTAACGGACTTCTATATAACGAACATGAAATATAAATAATTTTAACAGAATCATTGATATATAGAAATGTTTGTTTTTGCACGACTTTATGTTATAGTAGCACCACAAATTTTGATCCTCAACATACCGAAGCGTGTCTATCCGTGATTTCAATAGAACAATGTTTCAGATCTGCCTCAGAGGAAGACCGAGGCATTGTATGAAAGTTCTGCTGAGGCCAATGCTCTATGGCCGTGCTGCGCATGGTTTTTACGATGCCTCATTCTATATTACCACAAGGCGTAGGACGTGCATTTCTTTCGGGTTCACGCTTGAGACTTGGCGGTTGTGAATGAGAATTTCTCGCTGGTGTCATACATCAAGCCCCAGAGAATCTATGTTTAGTGGGATGGAAATCAGTATTTTTTTTTATATCCCGTACTGATGCATGTTCCTTATGCACAGACATGGCTAACTTCAAACATATATTCTGGCTGTTCCCCGCGTTATACTGTGGCGAATTCGTCACGCCGTTCAGATAGGAGGCCGCTATTACCAGTTTCGGACTTGAAATTAAGAACAGTATAACGAGCCCGCGACGCAGCAGAGGAACTTTCTGTGCCGTTGCGCGAGTGGCCCGAAACGTGCTAAAGCGTGTTCCGAAGGACTAAACTAAGTTTATTCATTCCTCCATTATGCCGTAGTAATCTGTTCTATTTTGTTCTAACTGGCTCGTTGTCAACCATTTTTCCGACGCTCCCGTGAAAGATAAGGAGTTCGTGGTGACCATATGTATACTTTGTTTAAATGGCCGTATCTTGCTTTAAGAAAGTTTCGATATAACGAAATAAATTTGCCGATCTTATCAGTTTCGTTATATGAAGTTCTGTCATAGCTTTTGGTTATAGTAGCACATTGTACATGATTTAGTTACACGTATTTCTGTCCATTTCGTTCAAAACACTCGAGGTGTTCCCTCTAGAAGTTGTCGAATCAAAACGAACTTTTTTTCATTTTTCACTATCAGGACACTTTCATAAAACATCTGAGTTAATCCTTATTTCGAGAGTTTTGTTGTCCGTTTTGATAACCTATCGTGTGGCGTAGTCGGAAAACAGCGGAAGAAGGCGCCCGTCGCAATGTTGTCGCACCACACGCCATGTCGTGCCATCACCTTCTGCGTTGTTGCCGCACGAATGAAGCGCTGCATGCGTACAGGGTGTGTCCCACGACGTGATTCCTCTGTTACGTGCAGGACGGATGACCGAGTGCAATACCTGGGGCAGCGAAACAAATCTGTCTCTATACGATTCCGTTGTCCGTATTCCCACTGGATTTCAAACGTAGGTGTTCCCGCAAAGCAACAGGGCAGGTGCGCGTCGTGGTTTCTTTCTTTCTTTCTTTCTTTCCTTCTTTCCTTCTTTCTTTCTTTCTTTCTTTCATTCTTTCTTTCTCATTATCTTGCTCGGCATGTTCATGAGTGCTCACGTCCGTGGGTGCAGGGCGTTGTTCTTTTTAACTCCAGCTTCCTTGAACAGCAATTTCACCATTCTTCGTTAAGCTTCCCAGCAGCTTCCGCCATGATCTTTCCTCGTTCTCATCTTTCTTGTCATTATGTTATTGCTTATATTTGTCGTATTTTTTAATGACTTGGATCATATTTGTTCCGTGCACATCGCTTAAAACATCCCATGAAAGAAAAGTGCGCTTGAAAAAAATATTAGCTAGGATGAAAATGATTTAAGCCTGTCAATAATTTGCAGAGAGTTACTTTCAGCACAGAAGCGGAAAACAAGTGAGCCCATAATGTCGAGGAAACGTGAGCATGTGCACTTAGTAGGTTACACTGCAGTGCTGAACTTGTTCGCACTGTTTTCACGAGATTGTCAACAATATAATGCGCTACTGAAAGCTAAATGGATGAAATTACAGTGTTTGTGAAGGAAATGAAACGCGCTATGTGAAATTCGGCTATACCATTTTAATATATATACTGCAGGATTTCTGACAGCGGTATCCGGTGGGCAAAGGGAGACAACGTTATTTAATCTCCAGCTGATTAGTGTAAAAGAAAGAAGAAATAGTGCCGTAGCTGGAGCAATAGCAGTAGCCATAGCTCGCCTTGACCACACAACGATGTCGGCAGCAACCATGTTAGTATGTCGTCCTAGAAGTCATTGCGCATGAAAGTGACAAAGACCCCGTTTGAACTTAAGACGACTAACTTGCACAGGTGGTTATAAAGAAACAGTGAAGTCGTGACTGAGAGTACTGTCACTTGGTATGTACTTCTTTTCTCCTTCTTTCTCTCTCCCCCTAACTTTGAAACTCCTCCTTAACTTTCACAATGTAAGGTAGCGTACCAGTTATTTAGGCTTATTAGCATATTTGCCTTACCTCTCCCGTGTTTTGCTTCTTAAATGCCACTTTCTTTTGGCAAAAATGGTGCCTATTCTCTGTTCAGCACTACTGAGTGCAATAAAACGTCGCTTATACGTTCTCTTTTGTGCTTATTGAGTTGTCATTCGTGTACCGAAATACCTTAGCTGCCTTGCTTGAACCAGAGAAGCAAGAGGATCAGTGAGACTATTTAGATACATAAATGCAAAATTTCGCGTTCGGTCTTTTAGATCATACTTGAACGTCCTTCGACTCTCCTTACGGCAGAACATGCAACTTGTTATTGCAGATGTGCACGTCCGTCTAACTATAGAAACACTACATATTTTTTTGTGTTGGAAACATCCAAAGAGCATGCACTGCCGAATGTTTCAAATGACCTGAAGCATGACTTATTCGAGGATCAGAACCTCTTTCTCTCCCTCCCCCCAAAAGGATAAAAATCATCTGGTGCACAGCAAAAGTCAAGGACAGAGTGTAAACCGACGAGTACAAGCGCTAACTTTGAATGGCTGTGCTGGTTTGTTTTCACCCTGTTCTTGATTTCTGCTGCATCCAAGATGCTTAAAATGAAAAATACAAAGATGCCCAAACTAACATCATCAAATGATAATGACAAACTCAACTTCGTTGGAGTTCTTGTTTGAGTTTTCCGCCAGGAAGTCCATGATTCTTCCGCCAGGAAGTCCACCTCCGAGATTGTTTCGAATGGAATGCCTGAATAAGAGCGGCGGCTGCAATCGATTTTACGGGAAAATTAAAACGACTCCTAAAGACGTGGCCTAATTATTCTGTATTACGAATAAACGTCACGGTGGTGCCAAAGTTTATCGAGTGCGGTTTGTATGCGTGTCATTTTGATTATCTTTCCCTCAATATTGTTTTCTTTCAGTTTTCACGTTCTCTGCGTATTTTCGATAGCAAAAGCTCGCGCTGCCATTTTCGGCAAACTTGCTGCCCAGTGGTTTATCGGCGCGAGGATGCAATATAGGGCCCCACGGCGCAGTGATATTTTCAATGAACAACATCCCTGACCACTGACGTAATATCGGCACCACGGCCGGGAAGCACTGAAGCATCCAATATTGCCGAGAAGAGGGATAACCCTGTCAACCGACAAGAAAACAAAAAACAAGCATTAACAACGTGGTAACGATGGGTGCGTCGTTTTATAAACCGCGGGAAAATATTAAGCATGAATTTCTTGTTTCGAAACGCGAGCTTCCAGGCTTGCGCAAGCTTCCAGGGTCACTATTATCGCTGACCATCCGTGCCGCGTAGAGAATAAACATAAGTTCACACACAAAAAAAAGAAGCCCGAAATAAGAGGCAAGTTTTAACCATCAAGTTATAAATACCATATGCGATGTTCCTAGTCAAGATTCCTTGCTTTTAGGGTGTTGGTTTTGGATGCGTACATGCAGGATGATAAGCGATTGGTTGCGCTAATAGCCCCTGGACAAAACGGACGTTTTGACAAAGTGGTCCCCTGACCTGTGTGTAACGACCTCACCGAAGGAAGCCGTATGTACAAGACAGAAGCGAAAGCGAGTGCAAATTTATTTCCTTTAGGGAACTGTCGCTTCTCATTTCTCCTTTAAAATTGCCTCGTTTGTTGCCTTACTTGCCGAAAATAAGAAGCAAAATATTCGAGCCTTATAAGTATTTCTCTTGGCAGCACTGTCACTTGATTTCCTAAAATAACGCTGCAACTTTCGTGACACTATAAGCTGACGTGAACCTAGTTATGAATGTGCGGACTAACGCACGAAAAAGGCTCAGGTTATACGGTACATGCACTTGTCTTGTTCTAACGAAATCATACTTGAAAAGTGCCTTTCACATGTGACATACAGCTTCTTGCCGGTTATACTAGCCCGTCAAAGCTTTAAGTAACTACGTAATTAATAAAGTATCGGTTAAATTACGTACGCTAGAAATAACGAGCCGCATAAAGCACAGGACCGGGTTGATTAGTGAATGGTAGGGGCCCTGCAGCTAGCGTAGTCGAAATGAAGATGGCGATGATTATGATGATGATGATGATGATGCAGTTTTAGCCTACCGATGTCAATTCTATAAGAAAAAAAAGTGCCATAAAAGGGACGTTGCTCAAAAGCACCAACACCTCCTAAATGCCAACTAATTAAAAAAGAGTGCGTTTTCCAGTGCGCACGCATCCTTTCAGTATACCTATCAAGTGCACCTTAGCCGAGCTTATTACAAAAATTTCTATGCAATATTCCCGAGTTCGGTCCCTTACACAACATGTTGCACTGATAGCGCCAATTACAAACTGCTCCTCCGCAAGAACCTGTGATTACAGCGCGGTGTTTATTTCGAAACAAAGTGCATCCGTCACTACACAACAGTTATTCTAATTTTGAGCCATGTTTAAAAGTACCTAGGGAAATCGATTGCGTTTCAACAGGAATCAATGTGCTGGTTCTTTCAACGTGAATTCGTTACGGCTAAGAGACACTATTCCTTGAGGGTGGTATGTTGTACTTTAAGATAAATAATTTTGGTTGTGTGTGTGTGTGTGTGTGTGTGTGTGTGTGTGTGTGTGTGTGTGTGTGTGTGTGTGTGTGTGTGTGCGTGCACCTGTGTGCAGACTAACGATGCGATGCCATGCCGGAACGAATGCCGAGATAAACTTTCAGAGGAAAAAAAAAGGACAGACAGGCATTAAACGTCAAGCAAAATGTTTTACAATACTTAACCGCATACGGGACCACGGAACGAAGTAAGATACCTTGTAAAAACAGAAAGCGAGGTGGGGTGTACTAGATAGCACCACACCCTGTTTCCACAATCAAAGAACATCCTCGCCGCGCTAAAGCCCGTGCATGCCAGTGACCGAGGCGGTGTTTGCTTTTGACTTGCCTCGATGGAACTCACACCATTCTTACGACGGTGAGTAGAGGAGACATTGTGAATGTACTCTAAAATAGATGAACTGCAGCAAAGGAACAAATTATATGAGCTTCTCGGAGTCAGATTATTTCTGCGCAATATTCTCTTCAAAACGAGATTTCAAGAGTCGGACAGACGTACGAGACGAGCTGGTTGAGGGTCACTCTCGAAGGGGACATGCTTTGGATAACCTCATCTCGGCTGACCTCGCGCCGCTGTGAAAACATCAGATTTCGTTACTTCTGCAGTCACGTCCCCTTCTGAAGCGTTAGAATGGAGCCCACATGCACGCAACCATTGCACACTCTATAAGTGGGCACGGGAGAACGTCAGGATGAAGGCGAACAAAGAGGGCCAGGCAAAACTGGATGGAACCTGAGTTCGCAGAAATTCCTCGCGTGTGTGTGTCGCTCTCCTTTCCAGAAAGAGACGCGCTTTATTGATCTTCGACTTAGCCAGTGGGTGAAAGACAAGAGAAAGAAAAGAAAAGACTGAGAGGTAGCGAATGTTCGGGGATTTTGTAGGATGACGCTGCAAAGAGCGAAGCGCAGCACAACCTTTCTTTTTTTTTTACACAATCTTTACGCCATTCCTTCGCCGCTTTTTACGTGAAACTAGAAAAAAGAATGCTTCGGATCTTAAGCCGAGGTACGGATAAATATACTATGTAGCTCACGAAAGCACGTATACGTGTGCGCGCTTCTTGCTCCGCCAGAATCTTTACAGAGCGACGTTGCTGTAGAGACAAAAGGATGTTTGCAGAAGATGGCTGAATCCAACAGAAAAACAGAGAGTGAAAGAAAAATAAACAAAAAGGTCGCGTGACCCCGGAATCCATGCTCGCAAGAAAAACAAAAGCCGTACTGCAAATATTACCAACTCATCAATTTACTCGACAGCCGTGTTAACGGAACCAACCGTTTGACCCCTTTTGCCTCCGTGTCGTAGCTGTCGGCACACAGAAATTGCGCGCGGGAGACAGGTTTTGATATATTTATCGCTGCTGCAGCTTGGGAAATATTTGCTGAGAGAATTCATAGGGGCCCACTTTCTATGTATGGAAAATGTCCATTTGCAGGGACGTTACAGACCAGAAACCCTGGTAGTATTACTTCTTGTTATTACATCTTTACCCAAGCCTTGCTCAGAGGTCTTCTTCACACCAAGTTATTGGGTAACTATTTGTCGAAAGCACTTATGGAGAAAGTTTGTGAAATAGCAATAATATTATCACTTTATTACCTCATTATCACCGCTTGCTTTCTTGCGTGTTTTCATAAAGATTCTTATTGCCACCTCTTTTTAAGGTAATACGCTTTCAGGCAATTTCCTGGCCCAAATGGTTTCGCAGAATCCTTGTTTGACGTTCTCAAGGAGAGTGCACTATGGTGGTACAAAGTATTGGTTTCTGCAATTTCAAAGAAATTAACATTAGCAGTTGTCAGGCCGCACTTGCTCGAATGAAAAGGTATGTAGCACTTTTATTATTTTTCACGTGGGTTAGGACGTTCTTAGTACACGTTGCTGTGAAAAGGTGGCAAAAACACAAAAAATCACCCATGTCAGCGGCTTTTCGATTCGCTAATACGTTTTCTTTTCTAACTTCAGCTGGCGCGAAAGCGAAAATGAAATATAGAAAAATAACTACATATTGTGAACTGTGGATGGATTCTGTCTTCCGGGACCCCGTTAGCTGCTACGGCTTCCAGGCCTGGTCAAGGAAGGCATAGGAGAGAAAGGAAAAGCAGGGATGTTCACCAGTCCAGAAGGACCGGTATGCTACCTTGCACTGAGAAAGAAGGAGCTTTAACGGTGAATGGAGATGGAGAGGTTGGGGGAGAGCATGCTCGCACAAAGTAACATAGCTTTCAGTGTTGATAACGCCTTTAGCGTATAACCACTGGTGCATGACTCATGCCTTCAACAAGCTGAGCCTTCACCAGCGAAGACATCTCCGGTCGACCTTCCATAACGGTTTCTACCGTCATTCGTCTCTCTGATCTATGGGAGCAAGAGTGATTGCTAGACATGTTCTCTGCTCATTGTAGCGAATACAGTCGCAGAAGATTTTGCTCTAATGTCTCCTAGCCACCATGGTTGCCCCGAAAAGCGTTTTTGTAGATTTGCTTTCCAGGTCCAGTTCCTAATGTCGCGACTCCCACTAACAATCATTCAGTGTTTTGTTGAGATGGCCAGAACGGCGTCTGCCGAATGCAGCGTGGACAGCTTTGCCATGCATTCTCGGGTCGCCGTTGAGTCACACCACGGACATATGTCGCTGAATTTGTCAGGAAGGGGATTTTGTGGCGTCTGTGTAGTTAGATGAACGGGGCAGTCACGTCAGGGGGATTTGGACGTACGCTCAGTGGCATCGAATTTCATTTAGGTTCGCTTGAGAAACTCCAATTTGCACTAGTTGGGCTGCTTGGCTGTCTATAGTAATTGGTCCGCATCTGGGCTTTCACCACGGCTGGACTAGAAAAAACGTGCTAGCGTTCGAAACGCTCACGCACCTTTCCAGTGGGGCCATGGTCTTACGTCCCGAAACCATGATATAGTTACAAGGGATGCCATAGTGCGGCGCTCTGGAAATTTCGACCACCTGGCGTCCTCTATGGCGTACACCGACATCGCGCAGTATACGGACCACTAGCATTCTGCCTCTGTCGAATAAATATTGTAGATTTCTGATAGTACGAAGCTATAGGCTTACGGGAAAACGGCAACGACAACGTAAAATACAATGAGAACGACAGAGGCATGCAACGACAACATCCCTACATGTAGTTTGGATATCCTATCAGTGCAACTGTATAAATTTACGAAGTATCCTCCATCGTCACGTAAGCTTCAGTTGTGTGGAGCAGCAGGAGCTAATTTAGAATGCTGGCAGTCGGGTTTCGAACACTCATGAAAGGCTAAATTTTCGAGTTGAATGAGAATGCCTGTGCAAAGATACCACCGGTTGTTTTATAGTCTATAGCATATAAAAAAGTGGCATATTATGACCACAGCTATACGCAATTTGTGCTACTGAGCTCAGCTTCAACATGAATGTCGACAAAGCATGGTCTAGTTGGACAGAACACTGTGGACAAGGTATTACTGCCCTTTGTATTCACGCACGCTTGGATTTGTATGGATTCTAAAAGAGCACTGTTGACTGGTGCAATTTCTTCAGCACAGCACTGGAACATTATGCGTTGAGATACAACCCCTACACTATATGTTGATGGGAAATTTTTTTCATGGCTGTTGGATAATTGGGAGAGCAAAAGAGAGAGATAATACGCACGAGGTGGATGCTATACCGGAAGATAAACATGTAGTCTGCTGCGCTTCCTTGTGAATGCATAAGCTCAGTGAGCAATTCAATCAAATAATGTGGTATACTTAGCGAGCTGGTATGAATTCATGGCGAGAATGGGCATAGGACAACGCGGGACAAGTGCTGACTGAAAACCAAAGTACATTGAAAAAGAAATTAATTTGTTACAGTTGGCCAAATGGTCGCCACAATTCTACTAAGGTATGCCATCGCGTGCACATAAAAAAACAAGCAACTTTAAACTTGCGCCGAAACAAATCATCAATAATGATGAGCACAAGTTGTCAATACCAGAGCGGGCATTACTGATACTGCATACCGAAAATTATTTTACAGGTTTGTGCTGCAAGTATGCCTACAGAGCTTCCGACAGATTTAGGGAGGGGTGTGTGACACACGTAACCCACTTCTTTTTAATCATGGCCCCTTCCACCAGTTCTCTAACCACTTGGTGATCGTGCGTAAACAAAATTTCCGTAGCTTTAAAGAGCTGTGTCATTACAGCTTTTGAGAACCACATCAAAGACAGCAGCTGGTAGAGTGTAACTAACTTACGTGTAAATATCAGGTTGCGCCACGAATTTTCAACGTAGTTTATTTATATTTTATTTGCCACCAAATGAAGGTACTTAGCAATACGCTTTAGCGCGTGGGTACCCTTTCGAGAAAACTTTTTCAACAGTGTTTGCTTTGCTGTAGCATACTGCTGTGCAAGCCATGCTATTTGGTACTTGAAATGCATGGGCCAAACTATGAAGCGTTCATTGATACCTGCCGCCTTTTCTTTTACAGTCGACCTTCGAAATCAGTGAATAAGATAATACGACTTCTCAATGCGCTGTGGATTTATAAGGCTATTGTAGGAATGGCTCGTTAGAGTCACATAAAATTCTTAATGCGTTGTATTCATCATCAAATGAGGTCATTCGTCCTCACCAAGATCATGGCCAGTTTATAAAAATTGCACAAAACTTATATTTATCGCTGTGTCCAAATAAAAAGTAAAATAATGCGACCACTTGAAAGATCAGGAAACAACTGAAAGAACGATGCTCTGTCTCGATGTTGCCACACGTCACATGGTATTGCGTAATTATGCAACTATGCGTAAATAATTAGCCATAATATACTTGAACGTAAATGAATTCTTAATTTTATTGAATGGAAATGCTCCACCCGACATTCACCCGGCAACAGTCTTGACCGAATAGAAAAGCATTCTGTCACCAAGTAGCCTTCGCAGTCTCGTAAGAATGCAGCCGTGAAAGTTTAACATTGTCCGAACGTGCACCCAATTTACTTACTGTAGCACTGCACGGTTATAACGACACCGACCAGCAGCTTCATGGCCTTCAACAACAGGGGGTGGGGCGAGAAGTGGACAGAGATTTACGTCGGGGGGTCGCCGCTGGAAATCGCGCGCATCTTTCTTGGCTGCTCGTTGTCTCGCCATTGCCGTCGTCCTCCGGACATCCGCGCCTCCCGAACAACGATGGCCCCTGTGGCTACGCTTTGCCTCAGTACAGAGAAGCTAAAGAGAAACAAAAAAAATGCAGCAAACCCGTCCGCAAAACAAAAGCAAGAAAAAATGATTGCATGAAGTGTTGAAAGCGCAAGGGGGACGTCGCCTGGAATGAGGATGATAGGAAGGATTCGTAGTGTTCGTGAATGAAATAGTGTAGCGCGCCTCTGTAAACGCGCCACAGTCATTCTACAATAAAGAAGATGACGAGATGCCTCATATGAGACGCGGGGTCTTTCAGAGTCCTTAAGCTAGACAAGGGAGATTGAAAGTGATTGAAAAAGAAAGAGGAAGAAGAAGCAAATTGAGAAAGGAGATCGGAAGCTGAGAGGATTGCGCTCGGTTTGCTACCTTGCACTCTGGTTATGGGGGGGGGGCGAAAAAAAGATTCATGAAGCTCCGGAGACAGAAACCCGCGCTAAAGCCAAGAGTTCACGCTCATCATAGATCTACGGGCATGTCGGCGCTATATCGTAAGCCTTTTAACGTTTCGGGGTCTTCTCGTTGCCACCACTGCATTTTTTTTTATTAGAGTATATTCACATGTACGTATACTCGTGGTCTTTAGCCGTTGTTCCGCCGTCATTTGTTGTTGAGCTATATGTAGCCTTCTTTATTTTTAGTGGACTAGAGGGGAGTAGTCAGACGCGCCCAATTTTTGTGGCACACAACCGTCTATGACGATGATAGCTTTTTAGTTGGGCGGACAAGAATTGCTAAAGAGCTTCGCTGTGTAAGCAGCGAAAGAAAACAGAGAACGAATGATGGACGCTCACACAAAGCCGTGTTCGGCACGCACTGACAGGCACATCACAGAGCTCGGTGCACTTAGAAAGTGAATATTTCGGTGATCGTATCAGCTACAAAATCTTTACGCTTCACGTACTGTCCTCCGACTTCCACTTATACGTTCGGACCTGAAATCTCCAGTGTAAGTGTTATGTAAGTGTTATCTGTATAGCGGGCGAAAAATTCCCAAACAAACAAATAGGGTGACAATCTTCGCGTTGACGTAACATCCTGAGTGTGTATATTTTTATATAGTATTTATTTAGTTTATAAATAGCTTGCTCATCTTGTGTATTCTTTTATTTAATTCTCCTAAGTTTAACTACGCAACTTGCCCAGAATTTTGCAGCAAGGTTGCTGCAGTGCTTCTAACGAGCAAAATAACTTTATTATTAACATTATTATTATTATTATTATTATTATTATTATTATTATTATTATTATTATTATTATTATTATTATTATTATTATTATTATTATTATTATTATTATTATTATTATTATTATTATATAGAGTTTGACGTCTCGAAATCACTATATGATTATAAGGAATGCCATAATAGAGGGATCTGGAAATTTCGACTCTGTGACGTTTTTTAATGTGTGTACTCACATCACAGAGTACACAGGCGTCTAGCGTTTCACCTTCATAGAATAATAGAAGAACAAACATATGACCCAACGAAGCTAAAGAAGTCAAATTGGTGCGTCAAGGATGCCGAGGAATACCGAGACATTACAGATTATGAATGTGTTGTCATGGTATGAAAATCGCAGGTGTTGCCTAACCTCAAGTGACTATGATGGCCTGAGCTCACACTATTGCATTTATGTGCTCACTTTTGGCCATGTCCAAGTATACACGTGCCGCTGGAGAACACAAAAAAACATTAGATGAATTAGGTTTTTTTTTGTCAGGGAC
Source organism: Rhipicephalus annulatus (assembly GCA_013436015.1). Classification (NCBI taxonomy): domain Eukaryota; kingdom Metazoa; phylum Arthropoda; class Arachnida; order Ixodida; family Ixodidae; genus Rhipicephalus; species Rhipicephalus annulatus. The sequence goes on from WOVY01014961.1 coordinate 125,468, forward strand.
ATGTGGCAGCGTTTTTTTGATTATACCCATATGCAGCCGTAATGGTTATAACCGAGTAATAGCAAACGTTCGTGGAAACAAAGCTTTTCTAGTGGTCCCGATGAAACACAGTCGCAACAAAGAGTGGAAAACTTTTCACAATTTCAGCATGTGATAAAATAAACTAAACTGGAAAATGCCTCACGGCTGCCAGGAACAAGAACAAAAAAAATATTAGAAGAAAAAAAAGAAAGATGTACAGCGTGTGGGTTAATATGTTGACAAACGGTGATGTCGCCTCACAGGGCGTTTTCATTTCGTGCCCTGATAGAGGCGAAGCGGCTTTGGCCCATTTTCGGGTAGATCGACCACTCTACGACGGCCACGTAGGCCCGCACGAAGCAACAACTTGAGCACGGTGTTGCTAAAATGGGGCCACTGGATGCCAGTCGAAGAAGCAGTAGACACCCCTGGATATAGCCGTGAACGCGGCCAAGGACTTACCGAGTGCACGGAGCTAAGGGGCAGACAAACGATTTCAAAGGTTGGGTGGGGAGGAAGATGCGTCTACGGTTTATGGGCGGCTACAAATTTTACAAGGAGCGCTTCCCTGGCTTCGATTGCGAAACGCTGAGGTTAAAGGCCCATAAATAGCCGTCCGGAAGGGCTTCAATATCAGGAAGGGAAGTTGAGGTACTTGAGAAGGAAATAAGGCACGAAGAGCTGCGCATACAAATCAGACCCGGTTGCCGGCCATCGATGAGGAATGCGCACGGTTACACTGCATTGAGCTCGCTGCACGGAAAGATAAAAGAAAGAGGAAACATACATTTGCAGCTGTGCCAGTTCTCGCGCGCGTGATATTTACACACAGAATTAGACTGATACATGGAAAGTGACTGTTTTTAATACAAGCACCTTCCATCGCTGCTTGTCGGTACTACATCGTCGGCGAAAATAGCGCAGGATGAACAGAGACGCGAGAAGAGGACACACAATACATACGCCAACTTTCGACAAAGATCATTGTTAAAATCATTGTTTTTTGTTTTTTTAATGTTGCAAGTTCTTTATATCGGTCACTACAGCAAATATGGCAACAGATGACGTATGTTCGTGTGGTCGGAGTGATTGTAGCGGAAGATACACGACGCAAATGCGCGCGTGGCACTGAGTGGGGCACAACTGCGTGTACGTCGTTCTTCGAGTGGGGCATTGATAGTGGTTGCGGTTAATGGTAAAACCATTGCCGCAGTTGAACAATAGGTTGCGGCTCAACTCAGTTATGCCTGCGTGTGCGTAGTGAGAGGTGTGGTTAATTTTGTTATTTAGCTTGCTTCTTTGGACGGTTATGCTTCTCGAGGCACGCCGCTCGTCCTCCCTCCGTCTCCTCGGCGCGATGCTTCCTCTCGGTTTCGTTCCAATGACGAAGCCTGGATTTTTTTCAGTCTCTCCGGCTAACTTTTTTTTATCGGCCGACAATTCCCACCAAGCCACCCTTTATACCTATATGATACAACGCCGGCTTCTCTGCTGGCGTAGCAGCCCCGCCGTGGTGGTATAGTGGCTAAGGTACTCGGCTGCTGACCCGCAACTCGCGGGATCGAATTCCGGCTGCGGCGGCTGCATTTCCGATGACGGCGGAAATGCTGTAGGCCCATGTGCTCAGATTGGGGTGCACGTTAAAGAACCCCAGGTGGTCGAAATTTCCGGAGTCGTCCACATCGGCGTCTCTCATAATAATTTGGTGGTTTTGGAACGTTAAACCCTACATATCAATCAACCAATCAGCTGTTGTAGCAACGTGGTTTCATCACGTTGCTACAACAGCAGATTGAAGTGTTGCCAGATGGCGCGGCGAGCGGCACTGACAGTGGCGTGGTTGCTAGGCAACGGCTCAGCTCGTAGTGCCACCACCGCCCACATCAAAGCTGCGAGAATACGGCCAATGTAGCTCTCACTGTCAATACAACAGTCGTCCATGGTGGCGGCTCGCACCTTTTTGTTCCATTGGAGGACGTTAGAGCCACCTTGCTTGATCGTTTCGGCATAGTATACAATACATACAACACAACACGACGCAATACAATACAATTATAGCAATACTTAAGCATTTTGAGAGTATTTTATGTACCCGAGTCCACTCAGCGCTTACTTTTGGTTCATATAAAAGCACCAGTGGTCATGCGGGAGCAGTAGCACGCACGGCTCACTTGCTGAAAACTGTACATTTAATGCTCGCTACTCCGCGGTGAAAGGTCAATCATCGCAGTATTGTGACTATACTCGGCGACAACTTTTCTTGGAACTGAGGGGAAAGCTGTGTAGGCGCAGCTTCTGCATATGCGCAGCACTACGCGAAGTAGTCCGTTCAGGCGCGCGCCTCGTAACGCTGTAGAAAGCGATGGGGGCGCACGATCAGTGTTTCATGTAGAGGCAGACGCCGCATAGCATTTGAGGTGCGCGTATATAAAGGCGGGACTTTCTCGCGCGTTCAAAAACGCGAAGTCACAACGAATGAATTGAAGAAAATGCGACTATCCTAACGGTGGGAGCCGCGTCCTGTCTCAAAATGCTCCACGTAAAAATAGAGGAGGAACTTCTGTCTTTCGCGGTGCAAATGCGGGTGCTGTTGTGGAACTATGTTCACTGGCAGTAGTATGCCCACGATTTGCCTCGGTAACCTTCGCTCCAGTGCCAAGAAACGTCGTCGCCAAGTTTATACGATGTTACCTAACACAGGTTTCGTGGCGCAAACAGCCGATATGCCTCACAATAACGTCATTGGTTCGATGCAATTTAGATATGGGGATCTCTGAAGGTGGCCTTGTAGCTCAATCCCTACTTCAGAATTTGAGAGCTCAGCCCAACGCAGTCAGTCACGTGTCATTGACTAAAGCCTCGAACGTAGCGTTCGCGCAACTTACCACTTCTATTCCCCCGCCGTGTTAGTGTAGTGGCTAAGGTACTTGGCTGCTGACCCGCAGGTCGCGGGATCGAATCCCGGCTGCGGTGGCTGCATTTCCGACGGAGGCGGAAATGCTGTAGGCCTGTTTGCTCAGATTTGGCTGCACGTTAAAGAACCCCAGGTGGTCGAAATTTTCGGAGCCCTCCACTAGGCGTCTCTCATAATCATATGGTTGTTTTGGGACGTTAAAGCTCACATATCTATCATATACCACTTCTATTCATGTCCCACAGACGCACGGAGAAATCATTTGTGACAGAACTCCTTGTGTAGTGGTGGCGAGGTTGTTCGCAGTAACACGAGACGTGTTACAGCATAGAAATATTCCGCTGCTATAGCAAGGGTGTCCTTGAGTGCGTGCTTATTATGCCGATGATAAAACTGTCACTAACGGATGTATTCAAATACAAACTGCCATCATTAAATAGCCGTATGAAGTGCTGTCTTGTGCGGGAGGGAAAAATATGGTTTGATTAGACACGGATGATTGTAGAGAAAAATTATAGAAGCCAATGAAAAAGAAAGACGGGTAGATTACCGTGTTGTGCCCAATTTGCTACCCTATAGGAGGTAGTGTATAGGGAGAAGGGAAAGAAATAAAAATTTCAAACAGCTTCACTTCGTAGACATTGATGAAACAGTAAAACTGGTGGTCTTCCCTGTGTCAGGCTAGCGTATTTCTATGTTCCAGACGTGATGTGTCACTGCTCTTAACGGTCTTTGTTAAGCTTTCAAGTGGTCGTATAGATTTATTGCATCAGGACCACATCACTCTTGTACACAGGTTTACAAAGAAGCTTTCGTTTAGGCTGCTCTGGTATGTTGTGCGATTCTTCTTTCTATCAAACACTCTCTGTTAAGCGTTCAGATTGTAGTACAGCCACCACCTTTTATAACCGCAATGACAGTGACAGTGGTGCGACTATCGTAACGCGCTCGCTATTTGTGGAAGTAACTGTCGCCTTCTTCTTTGTGTGTGTGTGGGGGGGGGGGTGTGGTCTTCGTCCAATTTCTGTGGCACGTACGCGTTTAAGAGTGCGATAGTTTTGTAATAGGTCACACATGTTTCTGTGGTATATGCCCATTCGGTGGACTTGCCGTTGTTCCCTTCGCTTTTTGTGGAACCGTTGTTAGTAGTGGGATTTACCCATTGTACGTGGCACATGCACGCCTATGATTCCCACGAGGGTTGCCAGAAATCCAGGACATGACAGACTCGACCGAGAGTAGCCTTGCTGTTAATATGAAGGGGACTAACGGGAGCACACGAGATATGCGTGCAAAGACAGCATTCGCCACCCAGACAGTCACGACCAAGGAGGTTTGGTCACGACAGAGAAATACTTGAGTCAGCTTCCACTGTAGTTATTACTAATTGAACTGGATTTTGTTCATTAACTGATGAGGCCGTGTTGGGTCTTTGGTCTGACACGAACAGTGCAACGGTGGTCATAAGGGCGGTTATATCCTCTTTGAAAGCAACTGGACTTACCTTTTCACTCAAGGCTCCCTGGGCACTGCCATAGTTCTCTCTGGGCTGTTGCTAGTGTGCGTGACCCTCCCTCCCTCCCCCGTCAATAAATGTACTGCCGAAGCTGTGACGTCAGATTTTGTAGTCTCGTGGAGGAACCCAGAAAGGAGGAAACCCACCTCTTCATAAAAAAGGTGGATATGCGCAGCTATAACATTTTTTTTTTCAGCTGAAAAGAATTGTATATACTCACCTCCCTATCTCACCATTGTCATCCATTGCTCTTTTACCCCCCTTTTCCTTCCCCTTGTGTAGTGTAGCAGGCTAGATAATACTATCGCTCAGGCCAACCTCTCTGAATTTCTGTAAATAAACCTGTCTCTCTTTCTCTCTCTCGAACTGCAATTCAAGATCTTAGCGCAATTCGTCACGTCAAATAGGACACAGTGTCAGGAAAGACATGTTGGCAGTCAGCCATGGAAACATAAAAAGTGCGTGGTCACCAAGTTGAAGTCAGGTACACGTTCATATTGGAAACGCAGGCTCTTTATTGTTGCCGCGTTAACGAAACCAGCGCTGACTGTTGGTGATTCAATGGCCTCATTCATTCAGTTTAGTGTTCAGAAATACAGTGTTTTTGTCTCCCGTGTATCACGTCGTTACTCTCTCGTGATTCATAATACAAGACTCTTCCTGCACTTCCAAATTAAGAGCAACACCGTGAAGCAGCAGCTGCCGCGACGAAAAGCCATATCGTAATGGAGGTGACGTGTAAGCTTGGAAGAGAAACAGGATTCATCAACGGAAATCGAGAGCATCATTGAGACTAAAGACATCAAATAACTGTAGAGCAGCCAATAACGCAAAAAATACGTGAACTGTAAACTTTAGAGAAAAGGGAAAAAATAAAAGGAAAGATCACCACCGAAAGAGGCGCAGCCCACTCGGCTGGTCTTTGTGAGAAATGACCTTTCAAGGCTCCTCGGAGATTTGGCTCTTTTTCGTGCTTCGTCGCCAGACTGCGCGGTGGAAAACGTTCATTCTGTAACTGTGATCTGTCAACGCTTTTATGCCACTTTATCTCTCCAGTCCGACGTATATAGCTGTGCGCCAGGGAGATGGTTTTTAGGATGCGGAGAGTGTTCTACTTCGCTTCCCGGTCGTGTTGCGACGCTTGATCATGCAGTGCCTAAGCGACGCGAGCAACACTGGTTTACAAGATTCTTCTGTAAATATCATATGGGATCGGCTCTTGGTTGCGTATGCTGCGCCCTAATATTTGCTAAAATTATAAGGCATAGTGGCACGTCACGAGCAGCCAAGAATTTGTATCACATGCTCTTTGCAGTCTCGTATTCGGGGAATCACTTTTTTAGAAAACAAAACCAAAACATTGGAACGTGGCGGCTTTCCAGTGTCGCATGTTAAGAAAAAAAAAGATGGTCTACAGCTATATTTCCATGACATCCTACCCCTAAGTTTGTAGCTTTAGAAAACAGTTAAATGGTTCAGAGAAAATGGTGCAGTATACTGTTGGGAGTAAGTGCTGCGCAGCTGTATGCCGCAGCGTATCGACACTGCCGGCTTCTATTTTGAAAACAAGAAAAATGGGCGCTTAGAACAAATTTTCAACGATTCATAGCACAATGTACGCTCATATGAAGGAGCAATAAGCTGCCCCGATTACCAATTCGAACAAAGATATTATTATCAATATGGGCGAACACGTCTGCAGTGTATGTCCAAATGCCAAAAGAAAGTGCCTATCATGTGCGTAAATCATGAGCCATCAATAAAACAACCTAAAGGGGATGCTATTCTTAATTTAGCAATAAATTCTGGACAAATCACAAGATTGTCGATGAGCACCTTTGCCTTTATAACAATAGTTCGCGTCATTCTGGCTGCGCTGATGGCATCGTGGTAGTCTGCACTGTTTCAGCGCCATGCGCGGTCTTGGCTGATTTTCAGTAACGAACAATTATTGCAACAATTTACAATGATCGACTCTGAAGGACCGTAAAGGAACGCCAGGCCTGTGCTGAACGCGAAGCAAATTCTAGAAGAGCGGCCTTTCTGGGCCTTTTCTAAACACTCTTTGTGTAACTGCTACAAACAGACTGCTGGGTACCCACTTCGCCATAAATAATCATGAATTTTATGTAGTGGGCCAGCATTCACAATGCTATCCTCCGTCAATCTTTAGAGAAGCGTGGTATCCGCGACACTTTTGCTAGAATTTTTGTGCATTTTTTTATGCAGTGGCTGACGACGATGAAGAATTATGCCGGAAGTGGGTATAAGCCACCATTGATAGATAATAGAACAAGTTTTTAATGGGTTGGATCGTTTGACGACCCACTCGTTACGCAATTCTCATTGTGTGACACTTGGTTGTTCGTTTGATGGTCTAAAACGCTTTATTACTCCTATTACCGGATTGCTTTGCCGACATCAAACCTGCCTAAAGCCAGTTCAGAAACGTTCTCCAAACACCTGTGTAGCTCAGGGGCAATACTTCTTTCAATATGTCTGTCCATTCGTGGAATCACAAAACGTTCAACAAGGTGTGCCAGAATGGCTTCATCTAGTAGAAAGCCTTCTACATATTAAGGAATTTTAAAAAGCCTGTGAACGTTGACGCTTTTTACCTCTTCTTTTTTGTTCGTGTTTGTCCTTTGATGTATATTTGTTTGTGAATGCTGTACGTTCACAAACAATAAAGAAAAAATGGTGTAGCTCTGTGGTAGAATACTGGGCTGGCACACAGCAAACTTGGTTTCGAATCCCATTGTGCCCTTAACGCTTTTTTTCATTTACTCAGTTTTGTTTTTTCTTATTTCTCGCGCTACTGGTTACGGACACCGGCGGCAGCGGTGGCGGTGGCGGACAACTACGGCACCGCGCGTGACCCGTCTTCTGATCTCATAACGGCTATCACTGTAAAAGCGCCTCGACCGATTTCTAACCTTTAGACCTCCGTTAGCAGATATATTGGATCTTTTTTTAAATAATGCAGGTAAAAAAGTCGTAATGAAAGATTCGATCCTCAACCACGAGTATATCGTTGCAGCACAAGAGACAGGCACGCATCGTGCTGGTGGTACCGATGCGTACTCAACAAAGTCATACATGACAGGAAGTTGGGGCATAGTTAGAGCGTTTTTATCGGTTTCAGTTGTGTCGTAATACTATATGGTTTAGGCTACGTTGTTAGTTTTAGTATGGCGGAGAACAGGAAACGCAAAGATTTAAATTTAGCATTGCGTGCTCCAATATGCGCATGCATGGAACATAAAAGCAGGCCGAGCTCTTACGTACGTACTCTAATTTCGTATAGTCTTTAACGCTAACGGAAGGGATTCCATACGTAGGGCAATATGACGGTGCCTGATGAAACATGAATTGTCCACATCGAACCTTTCGAGTATCCGGTCTGCCTCATTAAACTCAGTCATTTGCACATAATCCTGATATTTAATTCAGATAGCCGCATACTTCCAATGAAATAGCTCCTTTTTTCTAGATTTACTTTCGTTTAGCGTGGCAGAACACTTAACACGGTTTGTTCAGAAAGTTAGTAATGAATAATGATATCCAGGATTTATTTTCTCGAAACCACGGTATGATTATGAGAAACGCTGTAGCTGAGGGCGTCGGAAATTTAGACCATCTAGTGTCCTGTAACGTGCGCTGGCATCGCACAATACACGGGCGTTTGTCCTTTCACCTCCGTAGAAATACAGCCGCCATGTCCGGGATCTAACCCGTGACATTTAGATCAGCAGCCGAGCACCATAGCCACCGTTCCGCTGAGAAGGACTTACTCGAAAGGTTCGCTCATGTGTTAAGTATATAGCCGCGCAGAGATGGCGTCGCTTTCCTCCTTCGACAACACCCGGTCATGTAGACCTCCTGTCCTGCAAATTCGCAACCGAACGCAGCACGGAGGTGCAAGAATGGTTACTTTGTATCAGCTCGATTTAAAGGCGCACTTGTGAATTCTGCAGTGAATTTAGTGCTTATATGTAAAGATGGCGCTGCATTTGCTTGCTTTAGCATTACCGGAAATGCCTTTCGCTATGCTAAATGGTGACCAGTTGGCCCGCACTGGAATTCTGTTTAATTTCTAGCGCTGACGCACTCGCCAGCGCTAACGTAAGCGTCTTCCACTACACTAAATCTCTCTGCAGCCCGAAAACGGGCTATAATGTGGGCGAGTTGCTTTATCCACGTAGTTTCACGAGGATGATGATAGCGGCTAATGTAAGTCTTGCAGACTAACGTAACTGCGTGCCAATCATGAAGTATTTGTTTCACTGAGAGTCCTTCATGTCAAACTTTTGAAAGTTAACGCGTTCGAAATTAGGCTGCTGCCGAAAAGTTAGATCAAGAATCAAGCGGAATACACTTTTTTACGTTATATATTTGCCTAGTTGATCTCAGAGCCGCCAGATGGCCCCACCTGTTCAGGTGGCTTGAGTTTGCGACTATAATATAGTCCAGTAAACTGCGGCCGCAAAGAAGTTTCCGGGGAAACAACGCTCAAGTGTTGTAATGGGAATAACAATACTTACAAGATGAGTGGCGCTAAGAAGCCGCGAGTTTATCGAGAATACACAAGTGTGGGTACGGTAGCGCTTAACGTTGAAGCGATAGGATAGGTAGAACTAAAAACAAGCCAAGTACGAGCAGCCTTTTGTGCGAAGCGCAGTTTGCTGCCGCAGCCGAAGTACAACCGATGGCACTGAGCTCCACAGCACGAAGATGCAGCAGTAAGGGAACCTGGGTGGGTTGCTTCGCACGCTGAATGACCAATTCGCATATGTGTTCCCATTATATAACAAACCTGAGTGACTAAATTTCTTTCAGTTATTTGTCCGTTGGTGGCATTGTATTTAAGCCTTCATCGACAAAGCCTGTCGTCACACAGTACACATCCATGACTATAACGCGTGGAGTCTCGAGATAATCATAGTTGTCCGCTCAATATTTCCTTTGTCAATTCAATATAGATGTGAAGCGCTTTGTGGCAGAGTTCAATCTGGGTGTGTGCAGTCTGACCACCCTTAGTGTGAATGCGTAACAGCTGGCCCAAGCACCGCCAAAACATGCTCACGTGCTAGCGCATTCTGGCCCGTGTAAGGGGCTCGGGAAGACGCTGTGGCCTCTACTCCTTACTCTCTCTCAGCAATCATGCGACGGCATCGAGGAACGAGATTCTGCAGATGTGCGATGAACCAACGTGCCCCCGCGTACGTGGTGTTGAAACTGCATGGCTTGCTTCAACAAGAGTTCGGTACAAGTAACAGCAACAGAAACTACATTGAATTCGTGGTGTGCTCCACTTGCAAAGACGCGTTAACATCGGGCGAGGTGCCCGTGATGAATGGCACTGGCCCAGCACTGGGTGGTGGCTTCGAAGCGACTTGAAGTCTACCCACGTGCTGCTTCGCATGTTGCATGCTCATGGAGGTGGTGCAATTTTTCGAATATGCTTCCTACTCTCTGTATTCGATGCGATGTTACTTTCGCGGACGCCTACCTGTGCATAAGTAGATTATGGTGGCCAGATGTTGTTTAAATAGTTATCTCAAGTCTCCCGTGAAGCTTCCAAGGAGAGCACTTTCACAGTTTGTACATATGCATCTTGCATATAGTTAAGCCGTCCCAGTCTAATGTAGTCAACTCTGCCGCACCCCCAAATAGCCGGCCTGTATATGCCGCCTTGTTTATCTTCCGAACTCAGTCAGTTTTCTCATTTTGCGTTGGGCAATCCTGGGCCGCTCTCACGTGGCTCGAAACCCCGTGGCCCGTAGAAGACTATGAGTAACTCCGCATCGTCATTGGGGGACACACTCGCGCAAGAGAAGGGCCAGCAAAAGCGGTGCCGCTGGGCAAGGGGCCGCGGGCGCATTTGCATCGAAAGCGGCCCGCACGGTGGCCCTCATGCGCACTCGCAGCCCCCGCGATATAAAACCTCAGACCGAAATGGACCGCGCTTCGGGGATTGCAGGACACTGTGGACGAGAGAGGAAGCGGGGGTCGCCGCTGATATGCATACGCGCCCCGCCCCCGCTTTCCGGGTCTTTTCCGCACCATTCTCTGAGCTATACCACTCGGTTGGGCTGCAGCCGCGCTTCCTTTTTCACTGTACCTGGGACGGCTGCAGCCTTTAAAGCCCTCTATTTTGTAGCGCCGGAAAGAGGTCTCGCTGTCCCTCTCTCACCTCGAAGCCTTTCCTCACAGACTCGCTTCATCCGGTGCCTTCTAGTGGCGCAAATTCTCCTCGAGAACAAGCCCAGTCTCGCGCGCAGCACTTCAGCCGTCGGCTGTGTCTTTCTCTGTGCGTATGTTCGTGCTTGCGTGAGCGCCGTTCTGGCTGACGGAAAACACTGGAAGCCGCTGCGCGGGAGGCGGGATTAGCAACGCAAATGGCAAGAGGGGAGCGCACTGCTTTGCTTCCGCGCAGCGAACCCGCCAGCAATATAGTGTCGGCCTCCTTTTGTGAACCGGGGGCAAATGTTTGCCGATTCCCTGCCCAGCCCGTGTATGTAAACGATCGCGCCCTTTGAGAGGGCGCGTCGATGCGACAAGCGCGCCCACGCTGAGGCAAAGTTCGCGAGCTTGCTCGTTCGCATGTTTGCTGCTGCTGCTGCTACTGATGACGACCCGAGCTTGTGAAGCCGCCGCCGCGGCAACGGCCAGTGCGGTGCTGACGCGAGCACGCTATATTTTCTCTGCCTTCTTTGTACGGTTAAGGTCCAGGTTGCCTCACCGGAGGAGTGAAAAGGAGAGAAACATTAATGAAGGAGACGAGATATATGAAAAAGCGACTTCATAGCCCCACTCAAAGCGTTTGTGGGCTCTAAGGGGCTACTCGCTTGCAATGGTTGGAAGAGGCGAGTGGGTGCGGTCAGCCGAGAAGTACTTCCCTAACACGCACCGTACACCCAACCTTGCAAATCGTGCACGATGCATGTTAGGCCTCGAGATACGCTCACGCCACATTTCCCTCTCTCTTCCTTTCGTGCCATCAGCACGATCGCCCCCCCCCCCATACACACACCCGTTTTTGGTTATTTTTCACTCTAGCTCAGTGAGCCCTCTGCCACAGAGCTGATTGCGGTAAGGTGAGGGCACCGGCGCAAACCCTGTGCTCACCGCGAGAGGTCACCTGCACTGCGTTTGGAGATTAGGCATAATACGCTTTCAGCGCCGGATTACTGCGTCGCAGTTTCACAGCGGCCGTTTACTCTCCTCCGTCAACTTTCTCTCTCCCACTCGCCCCCTTCTCAACTACATCTCTTCCGGTACTCCGACACAGTCCGTGTGCTTCTAGATTATTCTCTGTCTATATATGTAAACTCGAGTGAGTTATATAGACGACCGCTCATCATGGTAGGTTGGCTTTCGGCACCACTTAAACGCACAATAAAGGTTTTCTTTCTTCTATGTTTGCCTACAACATCGCCGCAGCCTTCTTGTTTACCTTGGCCCCGCAGTGAGAGTCGATGAGGTTCTCATTCGCGATGCAATCGCGGATCTATCAGAGCGTGAGATCCCCCCTTCTCCGCGACTATATCACTCACTTTCTTTGTGTTCAGGGTCACTGGCGCGAACGGGATTACTGCTTGCACCTGAACTCCAGTGCGTTAGCTCCGCCTCACTGCATTGCATTGCTGCGCAGAGTTCGTCATTTCACCACCGCCAGAGTTTGTCTTGAAGGCCGCTCCGTGAAATGAAAGGAAAACTTCGGTCGACGATAGTGGGTTGCTCGTTTTGTAGTCGTGCACCTTTCCACGTCACTTATATGTTCCACTCTTTCAGCTTCGCATAAATGTGCGCGTTTCAGGTGTTCATCGTCTCGGCACAGCGACTATCGATATTTCGAAGCTCTATGCCCTCTATGACTAAGTAAAATGAGGACTTCCTTTACTTGATGTCGATGTAACGAGGAGCCGCGCATAATAGCACATTATCTTATTTTGGGGACAACGTAGTCTCCTGCTTTTGGCAAAAAAGGGCCCATCTCGTGAATTTTCAGAGTGGCAGAGTAAAGCATCTTTGTGTCCAAGAATGAAATTCACGATGCGATGGAGATAAATAGCAAGCTTAGACAATCGATTGTGAAATCGGGAATAAAAAACGGGAAGCCAAACGTTCCGTGCCCCTGCCTGCAGCTTGCCCTATGATAACAATTGCAGGTCACGTGCAAAACATGCCCTTTTGAAAGTGCAGGGCAACCAGTGATTACCGTGATGTGTGCAGTGCATGCTAACGCGAAATGACTGGCATGAGCGCAAAAGTAGTCTACACTGTTGCATACAACTTATGTTCGCTAGCATGCACTTGGGAAACACTGGAATGTCAAAAACTAATGAGCTTGTGCACGCACGCGTTGTTTGGGCATTTTATTTCTTTTCAGCTGCGCTCTTCGAGTGCCACGCTGGGAATGGCCCTATGTTGACACAGTATCATTAAAGAGCTTCTTCAGCAGAAATTTAGGCGTCGGCGCCGGCGTCAGTGGTCATGAGCGTAAAATCATCTTGTTCGTGTCCAAACACGATATTATATTTTATTCTTATTATTTGGTATTATTCTCTATTTTTTAATGCGAAGTATTTTTTTGTATAATGTAAGCACTTTCAGTGATTATCTATCTATCTATCTATATATATATATATATATATATATATATATATATATATATATATATATATATATATATATATATATATATATATCTTGCCGTTTACGTCTTGGTGCTCATGATGACCCCCTTCACATGGGGCACACCAAATTAAGTATGGGAGAGTAATATGATTCGTCGAATACGACTCGCTGATTATGACATGAATAATCTCCTAATCTCGTCGCATACGTTGTCAAACAGCTTCCAAAAAACAGTGGCACGTACCCGGGGGCGAGGATGTGCCACTGGTATGCGGGTATGTGGCACAGCTGATAGACATTTTATATATACCCACGAACTGCGAGAACGCATTGGGTAACTTTAACGGTTGAGCATTAACAAAAAGCGCCCATAGGCAGCGTTGACCGGACGAATGCAAAGAATAAATGCCATTGTCGCAGGGGGAATCGAACCCTGGTATTCTGCATGACAATGAGGTATTGTACCACAGAGCCAAGCCAGGCCTCGAGTATGCTTTACAAATCAGCTCTTTTCAAATATACCCCATGTTCGTGCAACGTCAATTGTGGTTGCAGTATTGGCTATCCGATTCTATAAACATTACTTATGTGCTCCTAAAATATAGCCGTTCTCGTGTTAATGTAAATTGTAGTTACGCGCCACACGCTGAAGTTTATATGTGTAGCAGTGTGGAGGGTTAACATCCTCCCACGCACCAGTGTGAACACCAACGCTTCATGTCAGCTAGCGGCTATACTGTTGCTAATATCCATGTTACGGTTGACATCGTTACGCAACTGTACACAACTCCTAATATAAAACATACGCGGACGTTTAACGTATGTGTGTGCCTGGATTTCTACATATATTTAGCATTGCTTTATAACGTATCGCTCAATAAAAAAAATAAAACACGTTCGCCTTCTATGGCCGTGGTAGTCAAGGGAAAGTCACCTCTGCTCCGGTCCAGTGCCCGTGTCTCGACTCTGTCAAGAAACGATGACTACGACGTCTTGCCAAACGTTTCAATGAAACTTACATAAAACCCGACTCTCCTTCCGTGTCTCTGCGTTTCAAACACACGTTTACTCGAGTAAACGCTACACCGAGTTTCACTTCAAACCCCTCTTCCAGCGCCCGCATCGACACCCGTTTCAACCGAGTCAACGCTGTGCGCACCGTTACTGCTTCGAATTCCATCAGGGTTCCCTTCGGGAAGATGGACCACAATATTTTTAGACCATATGGGCACTATGAACGCTCTATGTACGGTATATGTACCACCTGTGTTTCGGTTGGACAGGAAGCTATCAGAACGACGGCGAGAATATTGTGCGAAGCTGAGGAGTTTCGCTTCAAAGAAGTCAGTGTATTGTTCTGAAGCATGCCGAATGTATTGCTCATGTGAACCACAGCGTCATATTTCGCTAGTTTGTTGTTTCATAGCGAAACTCGCTTTGTTGGATGGGTCAGCTGCTGCGTCTATTAACCGTACGTCTATTGAAGCAGAGGGTCTCATGTTACTAACCAAAACACGTTAGAAACTTATAAAAGTGATTGCACTGGGATGAAGACCTGCTTATCTTCATCTGGCGATTTCCCTAGAACTTCATTGCTACAGCGCATTGCTATTTATAAATTGAATGCTACCCTCAGCACGCACTCTAACCATTGTTAGTACACCAGGAAGACAGTGCGAAGCTCAAATAAAACGCCCATGCTTTGTGGTTCAAAGTAGCAGGCTATAAAATAATTTTAAATAGAAGGAACAAGATCAAAGCTGCTGCCTTTAATATTGGCTATACGACCGAACTATGTTATTTACCGTAGAAAGTTATGTTATGTTAGTAAAAAAAGACAGTAAAGTCCTAAAGCTAGCGAGGTCTCTGTCTCTTTCGATTGTCGACTGGTGCAACAAGGGTCGGATGACAGTGAATAAAATGACTTCAAAACGTCCGACGCCCACTACTTGTCAAACAATCTACTCGAATCTGAAAGCGCCAGTGTTTTGGGAAGGTTTATCTCATTGTATAGGGACTGAATGAAATACATTAGTGCGTAGATATTCTTTTTTCTCTTATTTTCGACTTCTTTTGTCTTCACACCAACCGCAGTGCGAGGTAATCTTTGTGACTGTTTACCTGGCTTTCTTTTCTACCTTGCACCTCTCGTTTTTCCTTCAGGAATTCTGCGTTACGAAACTTGACTAGAAACTTGACAACTTTCGATTGATTGATTGATTGATTGATTGATTGATTGATTGATTGATTGACTGATTGATTGATTGATTGATTGATTGATTGATTGATTGATTGATTGATTGATTGATTTTGCGCAGGACGAGGAGCCACAACGCCGGCTGTGGTACCACGGCACGGGCCAACGTGAGACCGCCCGAGCCCGGCGCCCTGACCTAGGCCGCTGAGCGAAACCCAAGGCGGCGCGCTGGCCACTCCACGGGAACGAGATCAGCCCCCGGGAGACGACCACATCGTCGATCACAATGAACTACTTCTCTGGTACGCTCACATATTGTAGTGCATGCAAGCATACTATACTCGTTATGCGAATTACAGCGTACACATGCGCTATTGCGCCTCGTTGCGTCAGTAAACCGCCAGAGCGGAACAGCCTTTTCGGAGGTCGACTGTCCTATATACATGGATCAACAGTTTGTACTCGCCACCCAATGACCAATACGCTGTGTCAGCTCTCAGTTAATCTCTCTTCATCGTACAGTCAAGAGCCAACAAAACCTAAAAAAGAAATTGCAAAGCACAACCGACTTAGCGACTGATAACTTCAAAGATAGTTTGTATATGAAGCGTGCAAGTCGAGCAATGCTGGCATTATGCGTAGAGTGGAAACGATATCAAAAAAAGCACAACTGGCTTCACGACTGATAGCTTCAAACATTGTTTAAAAATGCAGCGTACAAGTCAAATAATGCGAGCATAATGCGTAGAGTGCAAAGAATAACAGAAAAGCACATTTAGTTAATTCTAAGATATTCGCATTTCACTTGACCATACTTTGCACTTGAATATATATGCTAAAGAATGTTTTGGCTTGTCTTCACAAAGTGGCCTAATTGATGGAGAGTAATTCCTTTATCTCTCGCTCCCTCTATTTATTTTGAGCAAGCCTACTTTTCATCTACGCTCCGCTCAAATAATTTTTCCCCACTTACTTCCTGGCCAATCTATACAAAGCACATCAGAAGTTCCGCCTCCTGTCAACGTCCCCACGTTCATCTATCTATCTATCTATCTATATATATATATATATATATATATATATATATATATATATATATATATATATATATATATATATATATATATATATATATATCTGAAAATTCACTTGTAATATTCTATTAATCAAAAGTCTTATTCACAGCACCATGTGTAAATATATTCACCCATTTGCCATAGTTTTCGAAGAAATACGTCAACTCTGAAATACTTCAGAGCTAGTCAGAACATATTTTGTGTATCGTTCGGTCTGGCAAAACATCTTCATACTTTAAGTAGCTAATACGCCAAGAAAATATCTGAATCTTCTATTGAACTTAAGCTATGGCTATGTTATTGTTATTTGACAATTCTCTTGTAATAGCCTACGAATCAAGAGTCTTATTCACGACACCTTGTGTAAATATAATCGCCCATTTTCCATAGTTTTTGAAGAAATGCGTCAGCGATGAAACACGTTAGGGCTAGTGAGAACACATTTTGTATACCGTTCCGTCTGGCAAAACGTCCGCAAAGTTTCAGTAGCTAAATACGCTGATCAAATATCCGAATCGCCTCTTTTAAATAAGTTATGGTTCATCTAAGCATTTCATTAACGGGAATCGTTGCGCATCCAATTGAACGAACACCAGAGGGAAAACAACAGAATAAACGAAAATATGTTGCCCAGTTTCCCCTCTTGTGTTCATCCAATCAAATGCGCAGCGATTTTCATCACAGATATTCATCAACTAACTCGGCTAGAAGTTCTTCTTTAAAAAAAATATCCAAAATTTTGGAATGAGTTTTCTGGTCTCCAAGTTTACTTCTCCACATTTTACACATTACCACAACACCGCAGTTAGATATGTGCATTTTCTCACTGTTAACTGGGCAGTAGAGTACAACAACTGCAAGTAACAAATTAATAGCAACGTTTCGTAAAAGTGCATATGCATTAATGGGCTTACCTAGCCATTTTGATTTGGACCATGCACTGTGCGTTCTGCCACTGAATAATAAGCACGCATGAAAGGCTTTATGCGGAAATCAAACACAGATAGAAGATACAGTTAAAAAACAAGGCAGCGTTGTTTACGGCGATGTACCCCCTTTATTAATGACTCGTGCATTAAGAAAACACTGAGTGAACCATAGAAGAAAACGAAAGCGTATTAAACAAAAATAATGTATTGTGCCTAAGCGTAATGAGGGCCGCAGCGCCAGCAGAGTACACACCGTCCGGCCTGGCACTTACGGATGGCGAAGCATAAACGCGTTCGCAGCTCCTGAAGCCGAGTTAGGGTGCAGTGTCGTGATCAATCTGGGTTCGGGCATATTGCACCGTGACTCCATAAAAGCCGTCGGCCAACGACAGTGTTTGCTCTTGTACACTCTTCGATTTCGCTACACGTCGTTTCCTTGTTGTTACGTATGTGTGTGTGTGCGTGCGCGTGCGTGTGTCGTTTCTCATTTGCAGCTTATGCATTCATTCACTTAGTTACCTTGTTGTAGTAGCTGTTGTTTTGTTGTTGCACAAGACTAATCAATAACGGGAGGAGTGTTCTTTAGCATTACTCGTGATGCGGCATGCTCTATTGTTTCTTGCAATCACGTCCACTGAGGCAAGTTGCAACATGGTGAAGTTCTTACGAAGTGTGACGTTGCGGTGAAGTGTTTTCATGTCACCGATCACGCACAACTTTGCGTGCAAGAATAAAGTAATCTACTTATTTTTTTTATAATTAAGCGCTCCAAGGAACATTCGCTATGAGCAGTAACTTTTTGGGTCATTGATAGTTTCTTCCCTCTTGTTCGAAAAGTAACATTAAAAACAAAATTAAGGCAACTTACCATTCGTGTGTGTAAACTGACAGGAACAGTGGAACGGTGTGGCCTTTCTTGGTTTCCTTTCTGCTTTTCTTTCTCTATTCATTCCTTCTTACTCGCGCTCTTTTTTCTATCTTTTTTTTCTGACCTCTCGTTCGAACCTTTTCTTTTCTTTCTTTCTTTCTTTCTTTCTTCCTCTCTGTATTATTATATTTCTCTTTCTCGATATTTTTCTTTCCTTTCTCCCGCGCTCTCACTGCTTATCGCTTCCTCTTTCCGTCTTTTTTTCTCTCTCTCTCTCTCTGCCTCTGTCTCGCCCTTTTACCGTTTTCCTATATTTCTCTATTTCTTTCTGTTTATTACCTACTCTCATTGATTTTTTTCATTTCTTGTGTCTGTTTCTATCTCTGTCTATGCATCTACATCTCTGTTTCTCTACCTTTTTGTGTTTATTCCCTTCATTTCTCCAACTTTTTCTCTTTCTCGTTTCTTCTACCACTTTCGTTCTTTGTCTCCTCTTTCTCTTTCTCTCGTTTTTCCTCCTGTTTTAAAAGGTGCACTTTGTTAAGCTGTTTTTTTTTCTTTTTTCTCGTTTTGAGCTCACACCTCTCACACCGTACTTCGCCTTGCCTGATTTCTGCGGCACTTTCCCGCAGAAGAAGTTTTGCAGGACAGAGCATAAGTTGCCAATAGCTTTACCTGACAGCTTAACCTGTTTTGCAGCAAAAGCTGCTGTGAGATTACCAGAAGGGTCGCGTTCGCCGTATACGGTGCCCGCCGCCGCCCAAGACCTGTGAAAGTAAATGCAGTAAAAGTAACCAAAGTTTTACAAACACAAGTGTCATGTACACATGCTTCGCAATACAACACGAGAGTATTGCAGTAATACTGCGTAGTACAAGCGTACATTGCCATTGGGCCTCAGAATATGTGATTATTATTGTGACTTTATAGTTAAAATCAAGTCATCCACTACACAAGTCACACACGTTACTACATCCAATTTCTTAACGCTGTGTAGTTTGTGCATAGCAAGTTACAAAAGATTTTAATACACTGATAGAACAGGCCAACTCGGGCGCTATCCCACAATTTCAGCCGTGATCCTGAGTGAGGATCAACGGATCTTTCACCACCAAATCCAAAAGTCCACGCACTAAGTCGTTGATACGCACTGGAAACAGGATATTGCACTAAGTCGTTGATACACACAAGGGACAGGATACCGCTATCGCTTACAACTGTTAAAGGAGAAGCTTAAGGATTCCCCATTTTTCGTACCTTCAGCGTATGAGTGACATCTACAATGGTCTCCAAATACATTTCCTTGAGGATGGATAACATAAACAAACGGCATAAGTGCAGATTTGTAAGTTATGCTTATCACAAGGCCATCTTGACATTGTCAAGGTTAATAACCGGATATAGCACCGAAGAGAACGAAGTGAGCCGCACGAGCAGCATCTTTGAGCTATCCGAGAAAGACGACGTTGCAGCGTTTTCTCTTATGTTCTTGTCTTTGAATACAGCCTTCTCTATTCACGTTGCAGCAATGCGCTGTGTATTGTTATTTTCATGTTGCGACAATATTATTGCAAACATTTTCTAAAAAGCACTTAAAGCATGCGTCAGAAGGTTCGGCAGCCACGCAAAGGTGGTGGTGGTGGTGACAACTTCATTATTAACTCCGGCAAATTTGTAGCCTGGGCCTAGGCCACCCCCGAGAAGAACCAGAGACCCTGTCTTCTTGCCGCCTCGCTGTCTTACTGGATGGCCCACATTTGATCCTGGTTAAATCTTCTATTTCATCAGTGCAACGAAGCAGTCGAAACCAATATTAGCTGTAAACGGACCACAAGGAGTCGGAAAGCTGAACAATTGCACTACCGAAGGGGCAAACACAAGTTTCACTCATATGTGTCAGTTATTTGACTGTTTAAGTAGGCATACAAAATGACTGTCCAAGAACATTAGCTAGATATTGGAACAGTTCGCTAAAATGGACAAACAGTTCACTCCCCTTCTAATACAATGGCCGTCTCTTTGAGCCCATGACAACGATGCTGGCACAGTTTTTCTGCCTATACAGAACTCTGAAACGGTTTCATTTTCTAAGAAAATTACATGGCAGAGCGGTACTTCGGCAGAAGTTTTCAACGGCTGCGTTAGAAAACTCTGGGGGTCAATTACGGGACGCATCAAAGACAGTCGCGAGAGAAACTCAAGACCACTGATCCATCGGTTGCTTCGTATCACCACAGTGAGGTGCTGCTGAGCTGCAGCAGGAGCACCAGAGTCTTTAACGACTGAGTGGAATGAAAGGGTACAATAAAATATAAACCCTGCGAAGATGTAGCGATCATCCTTCGGCAAAAACTTTCCTTTCTTCGTAACTTCACCTCCATCAAGAGTTTCTTCTCGGAGGTCCTTCCAAGTGAGTCCCAGTTATCGATGCCGCGATAGTGAGGATAAAGGCAGGGACAGGAGGAAGATTTAAAAGAGAAAGAAAAAGAGGATTTCAAAAACGAAGCGACAATAAAGTATGGGCGAAGAAGTGACGAAACTGTCCGATCGGGCATCTCCGCAGCCGGCGCACTGGACGTCCATCAGCCACCGCTCAGAGTTCGGGCCCTGTACGAGAACTGCGTCGTTAACAGGACTCCTGCAGCTAGGCATCGATTCTGTCTCCTCTCGCGACCGGCGACACAAAGCTGCTGTTCTTTCATTTTTTTGTCGTTGGGGTAGTTTGGTGCAGCAAAAATAAGTGAGCGGGAGAAACAAAGAATGAAACTAGAAAGAGCCGCTCGTCGTGCCTCGTACAGCAGATCTAATAGGATGGGTCTTGCGTCTACCAAGACGCAAGTTTTTTCTTCCTTCTCTTTCTTATTTTTTACTAGTTGCATGCAACGAGCTCCGAGACACGAACCACCAAGAGACTTCTCGGGAAAACTGATAATGGGCACTCTCACGGCGAAATTCCGCGATCACGATCTGCTCGGTATATGAAGTGTCTCACTACATTCAACGAAAGAAATAAACTTAAAACTGTTTTTTTTTATTTTTGTTAGACAAAACTCTAATTAGCATCAACAAACATTGAAGCCAAGATAGTTACAGGATATGTTATTATAGTCTTTTAACTGTACTGTAGTAATACTGGTAGTAATCTGACGAAATAAACTGCGTGAAAAGACAACTTCTAAAAGATTTCATGCCCTAAGTGTTTGAATTATGCACTAGAGAGAGGATATCGCTATGACGTTTAACTCTTAAAGGTGAAGCTGAAGTATCCCCCAATTTTTTCAAAATCTTTTCGACGGCACGATTTGTACATTATTATGACATCACTGGTTATGAAAGACTTTTGTTTTTCTATCTGTGATTTGCTTTAGACTAAAATACACTCTCGGTTTCACAAGCTAAGGCTCTAAAAAATCCAATGCGATTTGTTTTATATACATGTAGCTGCCTAAACAATGAGAGCGATTGTCCAAATTTGTTCCGTTTATACAGAAACCGGCCTGCGATATTTCAAGTTACATCGTCGAGTGTTCTGTTCTTGTTTCTGCTTCTTAAACCATCGTTATGACACTGAAAACCTTGTCAAAAAAGCGACAGTTTCGCTATTACGTAGGGGAAGCTTAATAGTACACCATAACTTTCTTTTACACAGCAGCCGTGTGTTGATCGGCATCGATAGTGTAGTCATAAATTTTGTTTGCTTGTGCGATTACAAATAAGTTCCGCCTTCTTGCTCTAAGCACTACCACAAGGGCAAAATGACGTCGCCGACATTTAAGCAAAAGGTGGTAGCACACACTTTCGCAGTTTCTGCGGCTGCGTTATCTTGGCAGGAGCGTGTGGCCTACGCTTCAATGAATATTTAAGGTTGAAACGTTTTTCAATACTACCGCAGCGAGAATTTTCGAGGCACGTGGCGCTTGTATTCTTCGCACTTCTGCAAGTAGTCGTGTGCCAGGCGTAACGCGGGTGACGTGCGTTGTCACCGCTTCAAACACTCGTTGCATTTTTGATGCGCTTGATTCCTTTTTACACTATCGTCACCTGATAACCCGAGTGCCAAAACAATTGCGCATCTGGGGAATATGAAAGTTTTCACGAACCTTACAAATGTTTATGTTGAAGCGCGTGTCTCCTAGCTACGGCGCAGTTCTAACCATATTATATGTACCCTATAAGCCTAAGTACACATTTACTACGTAGTACTTCGAGGGACAACGAAGTAAGGGTTCTCACCTTGCTGTATTTATCTGCAGCAGATGACACCATATTGTCGTGCTGAAGAGCGCATCTGTAAAACACAATATCGCTCAATACCACAACGTCTCGTAGTGAATAGGCAGAAACAGATGCCGCCGAAACATGGATAAGAGCTACCCTATTTCACTACACGTCGTAGCCGGTTCAGATATATGACGTCGAATCACTGGCGTTGCTTGGTGGTGGAATGTTTCTTCACGATTCTTTAACTGATTTTGCAAGAAAATATTGTTGCAAGTGCATGAAACAAATAAAAAAGGAACAAGTGTTACATTTGTGTTTCACATCTCTTTTATTTCTTTTTTTCTTGTGCTACTTGCGCAACTTTAACTTCGCTCATAGTTCTACGGGATCAAGGTCCCTGTGATTTGACGCAGAAATCGCGAAGGACGAGAAGGCGGCGGGGGGAGCTTCATCTATTTATCACCGAGTGTCCGCTCTCAGCCAATTTCTCTTTATTTATGAACATGCCTCGAATGAGAACCGTAGGGCCTGATATCTTTTCGATGGAGAAATTCCATTTAAACATGGGTAATTTGTTGGGGATATACAGTTCAACGTGTGCATTTCTGGTGCAGGTTTCCATGTTAAGTCTCTACATCTAGGCAGATTATAATAGTGATAAACTCACCAGTACTCTTCTCAATAGGTTATTGTCACCGGAAAGAGCATCCTCTTAGCTTACAATTAACCTACGTCTACGTTCAAGTCTTCTGTAAAACCTTTTTTTTTATGGGGGGTGGGGGTGGGGGGAGGTCTCACATATGTTTCGACTAAAGCAACGGTTCTGTACCGTGACCAAAACGGAAGGCACAGCTAAGTCTTAAGGAACTTCGCCCCTAAAACGGGGGTTACGAAAGACCATTTCGCATTCGCCACACTGTATCGCAGAAGGAATCAAAGTTGGGAGACATCAGCAGTTTATTCTGTAAAGCCATAACCGGAGCTGCGTGTTAAAAATGAGGCCACATTAACAAGTCTCCACATAACCCGCCATGATAGCTTACGCTGGTAAGTTTGAAGGCGATGGTTCGACTCCTGGCAACGGCAGTCGCATTTAGACGGAGGCAAAATGCAAGAACATCTTTGTAACTAAGTTATACTGTGGAAAAAGGAAGCTCAGGTTGCGTAAATAATATTGCGTCCACCACATCAGCGTGCCTCTAAATCATGTCGCTTTTTTCCCCACGTAACACCACAGCAGTTATTGTTAACTTGATTTATACGCGACGAAGATGTAGTTTGTGTTTTTGAGAAGTTGTCGCTGAGATTATGATACATTAACTCATTGCTGTTCGTTTTTCTATGAACCGGGTATGGTTTTGAACCCAGATTGTTAGAGAACTGCAACATGGTTGGGTACTTAAGCTTTGAAACTATACGCGGAAATTTCTTTTAGGAATTTCAAGTTTTTTTAATTTTTTTACTGCAGGCATCGTTATTGGTTCACTCTGAAAAGAGCAAGACCAGAATACCTAGCATAAGAACGAATGCTTGACCTAAGTGATGCCATTTATTTTTAAAAATACTTGTTTCTGCCAATTTCTATGGCATTTAGGTTTAATTTTACAAGTTCAGTAAGGTGGCCAGCCTGTAGATTGATGATGTTTAAAGGCTGGCTCAACTTTATAGTAACACAGGCACTGCTTCCTTCACGATAAGCATATGTGAATGGGGTCAAGCAGACAGGCTGAACAGAAGTCTGTAGCTGACAGTCAAAATAAACGCAGATGGCCATCCAGTAAAAGTATTCAGCCACGCAACTCATTAGAAGGCCGCTATGTTCATTAACGCATAAGCCGTATCTAACTCGGCACATATTTCGGGCCTTCATACTTGCGAACTCAACTGCGGACCATTATCCAGTCCCGGCCATCACAGTGAATGATGCACCAAACTAGGGAGCTGAGATTGCTGCCTCACAGAGTGCAAACGGGGGAGATGATCGGAAGGGAGAGATAGGAGAGGAGAAATTGGTTGGGGGAGAGGAAGAGACGTTATTTGTGTAACCCAAGAGGAAGCACGGCTCATGCCGAAAGGAGGAAGAAGAGGCGCGTACGTCACTCTTTCTTTCACTCTCTAATGGCGCTGAAATTTAATAATCTCTTAGTGCTCGTTTCCGGACGCCACCGCTGCAGCCTTCGAAGTCCTGACATTCGTCACTAGGAGGAAATCGGAACGCTGTTGAAGATTAGAGGCCTGACTCGGAGGATGGGATGGCAGAAAAAAAAAAAAGGAAGACGTGGATTCTTATAAAAGGCGTAACACACTCAGTAAAGGCTTAGGCGAACATTGAGCTAAGACTAAAAGAAGCCAAGGCTTGAAACACAAAAAAACAAATAGATATAACAACGCAATGAAAGACGCGTTAGCAGTAGTTAAGAAGAAAAACAGTTCGCCGGTAGTGATGGAAGTAGGGCTTTCTGTTCCCCGCGTCTTCAATCTATCTTTGCAATGACTCGTTTTCTCGAAAGTGCACTTCAGTTTTTTTTTAACTCATCTCTCTTTCTTTCTTTAATGCGAAAAAAAGAAGAGGTAATGAGGAGAAGTCAAAAGTGAAATTTCTTTGCTCAGTGATCAAGTTATCGTAACGATTTTAATGTGTGGTTGATTCGTCATCTGCCACGTTTCCGCGCTTGAAGTGTTCAGAGCAAGACAAGCAGTTATTAGTTTTTCACCGCAAGCGCCTACTAGGTAGCATCAGCGATAAAACATTTGCCAAACAACAAATGCCCGAACATCCATGCGCGACAAATATACCAATGTTAAGGTCCAGTGGACTTTGTGAATAATAAATGGTGGTGTGACCACCATAATAGTGTACAACAGAAGTTAGAAAAAAAAAAACGGAGACTGGGTCGTCTTCTCTTGCGACAAACTCTCTGGCGGAAAATCTTCAGCGACCATTCCCGACTCAATCAATCATTCATCACGCAGTTTATTATTATTATTATTATTATTATTATTATTATTATTATTATTATTATTATTATTATTATTATTATTATTATTATTATTATTATTATTATTATTATTCCTTTTTTTATTTTCTTTCTGTAAAAAATAATGGTGTCAGTTGTTTGTCTGTTCGTTGGTAAGGAAACAACAATAGTTTTGTTACCTTGTATCCACATCGCTGTAACCAGCTCTGCCGGGCCTAGTCGCACAAGTCTTTGGTACTTAGACAGGCCCGTTTCTTTGTATTTCTTATGGATGTGTACAACAAAGTTTTATTATTATTATTATTATTATTATTATTATTATTATTATTATTATTATTGTTGTTGTTATTATTATTATTATTATTATCATTATTATTATTATTATTATTACTATTATTAATATTATTATTATTTACCGCGCCCAGGAACAATCATATGCTTTTGTTGTTTTTGGCAGGTGCACGCAAAAATAAAACAATAAAAGTTTACAATAGAATACAAAAAAGTTTAGAGAATAAAAAAGAAATAGAGTGAATTGAGCGATAACGCCTGGACTAAAAGAAATCAACGCAAAAGGGGCAGAATAAAAGGGCAACACGAGAGTCATGAAAGGAAAGTGAAAAATGATCTCGAATGTACGCAGCTATGCGTGCGCCTTTTCGAAAAACGGAGAAGAGAGGAAATTGTACATTGTGCTAAACTGTAGGAAGACAGCGAAAAACTCGGGTAAACACAATGGCTGTGGACCCTGAAAAACATGAAGATCAAGAAAGTAACAATTAAGAGAGTTTATTCTGCCAACGGTAGTGTTTGAAGAAGCCCGCAGGCACATCAAACAGTCGATTCTGTTTGGTTAACGCACACAGAATTAAGAAAAAATATTACAACTGATAAGTAAAGGAAAGGATAACATGCAGTGAACTAACTTATAAATAAATAACAGGCCAGGGTTATTACATCGGCAGTAAAATACTGGAAATGATAGTAATCTAGCACTGTTGGAATGAGATCCAGAATCATTTCCAGTGAAACTATGGCTGTAAATATGCTTAAGGCTTTTTTTTTTTTGGACTAGCTAGCTCAATGGTGTTACTCTTGGATTTAGTAATTCCATTCCAAATCACAGATGCATACTGAAGTTGCGAAAGACATATATTTGTGTACAATTTGTTGAAGGCTTTAGGAGAACCAAATTCTCGAGAGATTCTACAAACGCAGCCGAGAGAACGAAACGATGCATGGCTGCACGCTTGGTGTGGTAAGAAATATTGAGCATACTATAAAAAAGAACACAAAGATCACTGAACTCATAAACCTTACACAAGGACACGGTGTTCATAGAGTATGGAAACGACATGATGGATGTTTTGCGAGATATACTCATGAACTTGGTCCTTGAGATAGTCAGGGAAAGTTCATTGTTGTCACAACATTCAGAGAAAGAACACAAATCGGGCTGCATAAAACGACCGTCGTCAACTGAATGAATTTCCTTCAACATCTTATGTATATAATAGAGAAAAAAGAAATGCGAATTGGAAAAGATGCATTGAGAGCGTAAATTAAAAATAAGAGTGGGCCAAATACCGATCGTTGAAGGACCTCAATAGCCGCATTCTACTTGAAAGACGTTCGGCCATTTATGGCAGCATAACATGATCTATTGAGCAGATGACCATGCAGGAGATCCAAACAGACGAGTCAACGTCGAAGTTTGTAATAATAAAAATAATGCACTACTACTACTAATACTACTACTACTACTACTACTACTACTAATAATAATAATAATAATAATAATAATAATAATAATAATAATACAGCTCGTGTCTCACATGCGAAAACTACGATATGAATATCATACACGTTCTTAGCGGGCAACTCCTGAAATTTGGTCAATCTGGCTTTCTTGAACGCGCACTGTCACCGCACAGTTAGCCTCTGCGTTGGTCTAGTGGCTAAGGTACTCGGCTGCTGACCCGCAGGTCGCGGGATTGAAATCCGGCCCCGGCGGCCGCATTTTTAGATGGAAACTGCAATGCTTGAAGCCCGTGTGCTTAGACTTAGGTGCAAGCTAAAGAGCCCCACGTGGTCGAAACTTCCAGAGCACCCTCATAATCGGCGTCTCTCATAGTCACGTGGTGGTTTAGGGACGTTAAGCTCAATCAAATATTATTATTGCATTGCACAGCACATGGCCCTCTATAGCAATACTCTTCCATCGGAAGGCGGCTGCCGCAGTTGGGACACGTAAACATTTTTTTCCATGACTATATACTTCGCATTCAGAACACGTCGTCACCATTCACTCACCTTTATATGAGGATATCGTAAGGCTGCCTCGTTGCCCCGTGAGTGTCGTCCCCAGTATTCCACCCCGGGAACATTCTTCCCATGTCAGCAGGCATATCGATCATCGCCACCGTTCGGCGTCTCAACCACAAGCGGCTCGCTTATATAGGTGCGCGGCCGGCCACTAAAGGCGTTATCCTTGAAAGGCCTTCATCGAGGCATTGTTCCAGGATTAATTGCAGAAGGAGCATTCCCGGTGTCCTCTCGAGGCGGTGTTTGAATGAAGACAGGTAGATAAGGCACCACGCGCGTGGCAGCCCCTTAATTACTTGGGATCGCCGTGACTTAGATTCTTTCTCTGATCCCTCGAAACGTATGTATTTTATCCACGGAGCGGGAAAGAAGGGGGGGGGAGCATTCATAGCACACATTCTTTCAAAGTTTGAGAGCAGCGAAACGGTCGCGGGGAGGGGGATAAAAAAGGGCAAAAAAGAACGCTGCACCTCCAGCCTTCTGAATCCATCAAATCACTGCTTCCTCCCCTAGACAGGAACTTTGCTAGAACATTGCCCATAGGATCCGTTCGATTTAAATATGAAGCCGGCGCAGAGTTCTCAATGTAATGGGAATCGTTGACAGCGCCATTGTGTGCTACGACACTTTCAGACATATTCTTCGAGGCCGTAATAAACACTGACACTTGTTTTTTTTTTTCATTTTCGGCCATGTTATCGGGACATTCCCATTACGTTACGCATACTTAAATTTTTACTCATATATTCACGCGAATTAAATTGAGTGTTAAAAGTTTGCATTTGTAAAGAGGTAGAAATGGCGCGAGTGCCTGATCTGACATTAAATTACAGCGGCGTTAAAATGAAAATAAATTCCGTGGAACGGTTATGTGAGACTTCATTTGATTGTCTGATTGCAGTAACTGTAGGACATTCGCGTATGAAGGGATATAAAGCAATAGGGTCCTTTCGCGTGATTGTTGATGCGGTATATTTGCTCAGCCACTGGCTTATTCTTCATCGCCATCAGATAAGACAAAGATACTGTTTTCCTTTTCGTTTCTGGCGTCTCTCATAACCAAATGGTGGTTTTGGGACGTTAAACTCCACGAATCAATCAATCAATCTTTTCGTTTCTCATCCAGAGCACGTCGTCTCATCACTAGCCTTACTGATGCCCCGCCGCGGTGGTCTAGTGGCTAAGGTACTCGGCTGCTGACCCGCAGGTCGCGGGTTCGAATCCCGGCTGCGGCGGCTGCATTTCCGATGGAGGCGGAAATGTTGTAGGCCCGTGTGCTCAGATTTGGGTGCACGTTAAAGAACCCCAGGTGGTCGAAATTTCCGGAGCCCTCCACTACGGCGTCTCTCATAATCATATGGTGGTTTTGGGACGTTAAACCCCACATATCTATCTATCTACTAGCCTTACTGATATGTTCTGACCCTTGCACCATCATTAAACTTTATGATATATCATCATTATCAGTAGTGAGCAATTAATTGCGTCGCTAAAGAAAGTGTGTGCGTCGAGTAGAGAGCTCATAACGAGTGCGCTTTATGAATAGACGGGGCGAAAGTTTGTGTCACTTATTGCACGCAGTCATTAGGCTTTTAGAAAGCCACTCACCAGGCTCCCAAAACACAAAAAAAGAGCGCAACATTCTTTCCTGATATTTTTTGTCCTTCTTGGCGAACTACTGGGATGTAGAAAGTAGTTCCTGTGACGTGTACAGCATACGTGCGCTCAATTCGTTGATATACGCGAAGTATCACGTGTGATTTGTGTTCTGCATTGCTTTTTCATGCAGCCGCTCATCCGTGTTTTGTTGTATCGCATGAATATCGTGCACAATCAACCGTTCAAACTTCAATTTTTGCGTTTACAACTGCGCAAGCGGCGATAGCGCTTAGTGCTGATATTGTTCACGTGCATTCAAGAACTATAAGGGGCGAGGAGGATGTATCGTGTATATTTAGGAAAGGAGGAATTCACCCCCTTGGCTTTAAACGCGGAGTGGTGAGCGGCCCTTTGATTGATTTGTGGGGTTTAACGTCCCAAACCATTATTTGATTATGAGAGACGCCGTAGTGGAGGGCTCCGGAAATTTTGACCGCCTGAGGTTCTTTAACGTGCACCCAAATCTGAGTACACGGGCCTGCAACATTTCCGCCTCCATCGGAAATGCAGCCGCAACAGCCGGGATTTGATCCCACGACTTGCGGGTCAGCAGCCGAGTACCTTAGCCACTAGACAACCGTGGCGGGGCAAGTGAGCGGCCCTTTAAAGTCGCAGTTGACTTCAAAGGTCACTGTATCGCATGTGATGAACGGAATTAATCATTTAACAGCCTGAAGTTCCTTAACGAGCAGATGCTCACCCACGAGCATTCTCTATTCCTTTATCAAGCTTTCCTTCCCGCTTCAGCCATAATCCAAGCACCTGTACATCATTCTTAGGCAACTAGAGAGGTATAGCTAAATAAATTACACACAGCGTACTTTGCTTTTCAAAGATACGAACATTGAAGTGTCCCAATATTCGCTCAACACGCGTCCTTTTCTCCAAAAAATAAAGAAGACTGTACCACGAGCATATGAACAATGCTGAGCGAACGGTAAACTCGACCGACTCCTATGCATAAGCTTCAGCGTGAAAGCCGAAAGATTATAGAATAACAGAACGAGAACGGACCGCTTCCCCGTTCGGAACGCGCCGCTAAATTGTGTACCGCGAGCGCGTTCTCTGCCGCCGGCGCCAACATAATTAGCGGCGAATCCCGAATTAGCTGCGTGCAGCTGTCTCAACCCCCTCCCTCAGTTACGACTTCCGCTCGATAGTTCGCTCTGCTCGTTCCGATGAACCGACCAAGAATGCCGGCGATCGGTCGCGTTGCTGCGTGTTTCGATGGAACAAAGGAACCGCCACAGTCACTGCTGTCTATCTCTAGGTTTGGCCGCACGAGTTCATAGCTGCATGCGTCGACCCCACTTATTGCTCTTTCTTTCCGTATGTCATTGTTCAACAAAAAACTGACACCTCATGAATAGCTCCGACGTGCTTTCTGCTTCTTATCGCGCTTAAGCGTCCAGCAATGTTATTCATGAGCGTGGTGTTATTTTCTAGCCAGTCGTGTTTCGCAGCTTAAGCAGAGATATGCAGTGTCTCTTTACTTAGTTTTTTGTTTACATCTTGGCTTGCGTTCTGTAGGCCTTTTTGGAAAATAAAACTAAAATAACGGGTTTCTTTCGAGCATTTTTAGGAAGAAGCAATAAAATAAACCACGAGGAAACCTCTTAAAAAACAGAACAAAACTCTGAAGGTGAACGGAAATTCTTTCTAGTTTTGTATTGTCAGCTTTGATGTATATATCATAGTAGAATATTGTTGAATCGTGGAAAAAAAACTGTGGAAAAATAACAACGCATCATCTGGGAAATGGTGTAATAATTTCATTAATTCGTCCGGCTGTTTCGTTCGATAACGATATCACGAGCTTTGGCAGCTCAAAGTCGACTTAACGGTAACCTATCAACGAGCTCCAATCATAATACGAAGCTCTTACGGGGGACATTCGTTCTACGCGAAAAATCCCGATGCGAGCTGACGAGGGCGGCTCTAACTGCAATATGCTTTTCTGCGGTGACGAGCACATTCATGGTTTCAGGTGGGATTCCCTCATCGGTCGCCTTTCGTGGCTTGTCGCTCCACTTTTCTACATCGCTGGATTAAATACCACTTTATGAACTTACCCCATATAGCTCCGTAACGTTCACCCTTCAACGTTCTTTACGTAAAACATTCCTACCTCTCGAGCTCGAACCTGTATTGACGAATTGGTTCGTCTTCTCACATCAATGCGATCCATTCACAGC
The DNA here is from genome assembly GCA_013436015.1 of Rhipicephalus annulatus. Taxonomy (NCBI): domain Eukaryota; kingdom Metazoa; phylum Arthropoda; class Arachnida; order Ixodida; family Ixodidae; genus Rhipicephalus; species Rhipicephalus annulatus. The sequence continues at coordinate 157,010 of WOVY01014961.1, forward strand.
GCCACCGTTTCAGCCATGAACAAGCAGCCCTTCAACGTGCACGCGGCGTTCCCCTGAACCGCCCAATGGCAGGAGCACCCGACGAGCGATCGCACAAAAGCCCCCGCGCGCCACCTGCACGAAAACACGCGCCCGGTTCGTCATAACCGCGCAATACAGGAGCGGGAGCATTGGTACAGCGGCCATTGAGCCGCGACTCTGGGGGCAATGTGGTGATGGTGGCAGTGGGTGACAAATCGCTGCCTCGTCATTACAGAAGCGGGCGACGACTGCGCTCCTTTCGTATCCTTCACCCTCAACCTTTTTTCCTCCGCTTTTGCGGGAGCATCTCAAACCTAGCACGCACGCGCTCACTGCGCCGAGGGACCAACCTTTTTTCCCCTCACCCACTCCCCTCTCTGCCGTCGCGGGCTCTTGCCGTTCCAAACGGCGCGGATCTGATGGAATCGTCCTTGCCGAAGGGTATTAGTTATGGGTATCGACGAGCCGTTACCATGGCTACCGGGTGAGTGTAGGAGGGAAGAGGCGCGAGGGTAGGGCCGCTGCGTCACTCGAACGCCTTCCCTAAAAGCCTCCCTCGCCTGTTCCCTATTCTACTCCCTTTTATCCCTGCTCCGGTCTGTCTTCCTTTCCTCTCGGTTTTCCCTTCGCGTGTTTGCTCCTTTCTGTCTTGTTTATCCCTCGATCGCCCTTTCGTTGTCCAGCCAACCTTTCTGCCCCGTGTGTGCTTGCCTCTTACGGAGTTCCTCGAAGTGAGGTGTATTTGCTCGGCCGCGCCGCCTGCCACTGCTAGTTCGCCGTTGCTTTTGCCTAATGGTTGCGAGTCACGAGTCTTCGCTACCCATTGCGGCCATCCGCGTGTCGCCGAGATAAGAGAGACCAACATTCGGCCCAACAATTGGGTCACTTAAAAAGTGCTTAGATAAAAAAAACTGAACGAAGATCATCCAATCTCGCGGGCTTCGTATTTTGGGGACTATCTGGTCAATCTGTCATAGGTAGTTCACATTTGTTTATTTTTTTCGGTACGAGTATGCATGCTCCGAGAACTACTTATTATGTTAATGAAGCAAGCATTGTACTGCGAAATGAGAAAAGTAATATGTCAAAATCAGAATAGTCTAAGGTGTCACGTTACTCAATAGTCAACCTTGTGAATTCACGAAAACTAAGCGAAACGTTCATTCGCGCGGAGTCATAGACAGAATGTATGGCACTCTTATTTTGAGCCCTTTTCTGAGAGCGACAATTCCTTAAACATTGCAAATTAAAAATATTTTAACAGTGAAGCATGACACCTCATGACTGGCTTCTTGCGCTTCTCTTTCGACAGAGGGACGGATGAATGTAAGACCTTAAAATTAGCCATATCGTTCACAACTAGAAGGATAATACGTGATAAAGATTGAGATAACACTGGAGTTTCTATTAGCGGCAAGTACGCGAATAGAGGCCCGTTTACATTGACCCGACGAGGGCGCGTTGAGCCGAAATAAACAGGTTTTCTGGACTCGCCCTCCCCATGTATAAGCGGACGCGTCGGGGCGGAGAGTCGTCGCGGCGAGTCCCGTCGACCCGGAGACAGGGGGTAGGTTCACCGAACTGGCCGCGCTCAGAAAGGGCATGTATAACCGGTCGCGCTGAGTTGACGGCAGAGTTGACCTCTCCCGACCGTCGCGGTCTCCGCTTCTCCTGTCCCCATCTCTCCGACGTTGCTCTTTCTCTGTCGGCCGGTACGCGCGCGCTAGGCACGATGACATCCTCGCGGGCTCCATGTACCACGTGGACAGATGATGAAATAACCACGTTGCTAGCTTTAGTCAACGAGAAAAAACTGAGTGATTTGCTCTAATCCTGCAAGGAAATATAAAAAAATAGCAAATTACTTTCATTTTTAAGCATAAACGAGGCACAATAGCAATAGAGGTGTAAAATATTGGCAAAATGGTATGCGGCCGTATGATTTTTTACGTAAGCCAATAGAAATTTTACTCAAAAATGTATATTGCATTCCAATTGAAATTACAAGCCCTCAGATTAAACTTCATCGTGTAAGGATCTCACTGTCCATTCCAAAAGCCACAGAAATCAGATTAGCCAAACAGGGTGAGTGTATGAGGCAAGAGGAACACGGTGCACTTAATTGTGGTGGAACTGTACACTTTGTTCCAACAAGTGATGATGGTCTTTAGTCATTTTCATTTAAAAACTGCTTATTGTTTTCAATTTAAAATTTTCGACGAGGTTCAGGGCGCCGCTTAATTTGTGTTAGCGACAAGCCACAACTATTGCAAAAAATGACTCGCGTGTAGGGCCTCAAAGGATTTTCCACAGCATCAGGTACACAAATGAAAGGCGTTACAAACCATGAATCACGGCGAATTCCTGGAGAGACCAGCCAGGGGTGAACAGGGGACGGTGCGTCAGGCTGCGGATACGCCTGCGGCGAGCGCTGTGCCGCAAAAGAACCACTGCTGCCATCGCGTTGTGCAGTGTTAGCCAAGACACCAACACAACCATAAAGTACAGCTGGTGCAAACTGAGAAAAAATACCAAGACAGCCATCGCGGTGGCGGAGCGACAACTGCGTAAACAACCGCAGCCCACAGCGGCGAGAGCGCAGGCTTGAAGGAGCGGAAACCGGTACCAGAAGACAGGCTTTCGTCTCGTCTCGACGCAAAGCGTCGCTGCGATCACCGCTCACCTCAACTCGTCCGTGCGAGTTCATATAAACTCGGGCACGTCGAGGTAAGCTGAACCCGCCACTCAACTCAGCCCGCCCCCGTCGCGTCCATGTACACGGGCCTTAGTTGTGCTTGGAAATCTCGCATATACTGCATGGAGCCCTCCAAGCCTCAACTCGTCGAGAAAGAAAGAAAGAAAGAAAGAAAGGAAGGAAGAAAAGAAAGAAAGAAAGAAAGAAAGAAAGAAAGAAAGAAAGAAAGAAAGAAAGAAAGAAAGAAAGAAGGAAAGAACGAAAGCAGCTCGTTAGACATGCGTATGAAGCTTCGCTTGAACCCGTTTTCTCGGTACGACAACGTATCCTTAATTTTTACCGGAGCATTCTGATTTGTGTCCAACTATTCATCATTTTTAGCCTGTGTTGCAGCAAGTACTTCATAGTGTTCACAACTAATATAACTTATGTTTATTTGTGAAACTTTCAGCAACCTCCGAGCGAGTAAACAGATTGATAGTTCACTTGTTATCACAAGAGAAATGCATTGCCATCACCAGTCGGCCGGTCAGGTGCTTCGCGCCTGGTCGTTAATGAGCGCCCCAAGCGCATATTGAAGACATGAGGACGGATTATCTGTAGCGTGTGCGCAGCTTACAGACCCCTAGAACGGAAGCAGTAAGCATAATTTTCATGCATGAATGTGCTTACCGTGTTTTGTATGGAGCGTTGCAGAAAAGGTGATGCTGCAAGTTTTTCGCTGTGAGTCATAAGTGAATGCATATTGTGGAAATATATATGAGCGCACGAGGAGAAAAGAAGGAAGCACTTGACAAGAAAGACGCTTGACAGAAGACAACGATGACGGTACATGTCATTGCACAACATGGCTTAATGCTTAAACCTTGATACCTCTTGTATCGCAGAACTGTATATGAACAACCTCACCTCCTTCTTCCTCACTCACCTGTATAACTTACGCTAATAAGAAGTTCTGCTTAGAAAGTCAGCTTCAAGCCAGTTATTAGAACCTTTAGACCCGAATCGCATCACGTGCTTCCATCTTAATCACCTTCAGTGTGTCATGTAATAATGCTATTATCTGGGGTTTTACGTCCCGACCCCACGACATGATTGTGAGAGGCGCCGTACTGGAGGGCTCCGGAAATTTCGATCACGTGGTTCTCATTAGCGTGCACTGGCAGCGCAGACTACACGGGCCTCGGTACCATTTCGGCTGTATCGAAATGCCGCGGCCGGAATCGAACCCATGACCTTCGGGTCAGCAGCCGATCACCTGTGTTGCGTAATTAGGGACACTTATTGAATACCGTATACCACTGCGCTTGCTTACGTAGCTGGAAAGCTACGGCTCAGTTTATGACACGCGGTACAAGGCTGATAACTCGACCATGCACCAAGTGTCAATCACACCTTCGAAAAGTCGCGGAGAGATAAGTTCTAAGGGATTTCTCTTGAACATTCGTCATCTTTCGCGTATTTACTGCACGTGCTGTTTGCGTCCCTTTATCAGTGGGTGTGATTTCCGATATCCTTGTTTCACTTTCCATCCTTCGTAGCACACGTAAAACACGGATGTACGAGCGAATGACGCAGAGTAACTGGCCTTGCGTCGCGGCAATCTCCGGGAGTTGGTGTTTTTAGTCCCCCTCCCTGCTTGCTCGTTCCTTCATTTACTCTAGGGAGCTTGTTGTTGCAGATCCGTGCGCGGGACTTCAAGCTCGCTGCCACTCTTCTGCCTCCCTCCGCTTCACGTCGTCGTCTCTTTTGTCTTCTCGAGTCTCCCTTTTCCGGCCGCAGCCTGGTCGACAGGAAGCATCATCTTCCTCTTTAACTCGCTTCCTTCCTACTCCTCTCTGGGGCTTCCTCCCGTATCTGATGCCCGCTTTTGTTTTCGTTTCCCTAGAGAGCGCTTTTGCTCCGCTTCTCCATCCGACAGCCTCAACATTTTATTTTTTACCATCCTACCGTTCTCTCTTTCATCCCTCTCGGAAGCTCTCAGTGCTGCGCCGCAAATCACCCCGCTCACTTGCGCGTATATACGCCCGCGAAACAAAGGCCAGATCAGGAGCCGGCGTGGGCGCCGATGACTGGCTGAGTGCTTTCCGCCGGACGGAGCCATCGAACAATGGCCGACGCGGAGCTGTCGCCCGGCGAGGTTGTGACACCTCAACCCTCCCTTTCCTCTTCTTTTGTCAGTGCCACCCGTGTGGCGAGGTTTTCTCGGCCACCGTGAACCGTGAGATTAACCGATACAGTGGCGAGCCCGATGGTTTGCTGTGAGATTCGAGCTCCACGGACCTCTGGCCCCTCGGCGTGTCAGAATGCATTGGCTCACGGCCGATCACATTAGTTTAAAATTAGCTTTACGGAGATGCTCTCGTTATCTGTTTCATGGTTACTTGTTTTTTTCTTTCGAATTGAGCGTATGTATGTATGTATGTATGTATGTATGTGTGTATGTATGTATGTATGTATGTATGTATGTATGTATGTATGTATGTATGTATGTATGTATGTATGTATGTATGTATGTATGTATGTATGTATGTATGTATGTGCTGCGTGCTCAAGCTGTATGTGGTCAGTGTGGATAGTATCTGTATACAAGCTTCCACCATTATGCGCTGCCTTGCTCAAGTACGCATTCGCGATGTGCGCGGACGAACCTTATTCATTCGTTTATTCACCCAGAAACACACAAAAAAAATTGCCCACAGCTTCCCTCGGGGGAACACTGAGGAGGATGCGGAGCATATAATTGGTTAACGGGGTGTTAAAGTGCGACTTACTTGGGTCGATGGCTAAATTGGTTAACGTGGTTGTGAAATGGGGTGTTAAATTGCGACTTACTTGGGTCTATGGCTAAATTGGTTAACGTGGTTGTAGGAGGGGGTGTTAAATGAGTTAACACGTACACACGTATGTGAAAGGGCGGCGCTGGTCGAAGGGACGTCGATCATTGTGTTTGTGGATTCGTTGGAATTCATTTCACCGCGACCTTGGACGTCGACGCGCCGTACAAACCAACCGACGAGCGGCAACTGAGCGAGTGAGCGCCGACCTTGAGTATATATACCGCGCGACGGCGCATGCGCTGTCAGCTGTCGAATGTTCTCGAAGGAGAAGCGCGCGCGGCACAGATGGTGGGCGACGGCGCGACGGCGCATGCGCGCGCGTCAGCTGTCGAATGTTCGAGAAGTGGTGCGGACGGCGCGGACGGCGCACTACAAGGCGCGAGTATAAGATGCTTCCGCATCTAAAAAAGGAATCAGTGGCGAATTTCCGACATTAGCGATGGACGGTCGGCTCCAAACGTGATCATTGCTGAATAATTAGTGGGAAAGAGACGTGCTAACTAAATCTTGTGGAGCGAATCAGAGCCCAACCAACTGGTGTACAAATAATAGCGCTCAAATTCACAAGTGTGTCTTAGCTCGTTCAATGTATGCGAGCGCGCGCTATAGACAGTACAGCAGTGGTAGGTGGCGCTATACAAAAGAAGAAGAATAAACAAAGGGAAAATAAGGAGAATGCTTGATGATTGTTTTCGCCTTATTGCCATCGTGACCAATCTATTTTTTTCTTTCTTTACAACAGAGCTGTTATGCCATTTTTATGCTGTTTCGCATTCGCAAGAACTATCACCGTCGTTAATGGTGCGTGCAACACAATGACTCGTTTGGGGCGTGAAGCACAATAACTTGTATGGTGCACCCTTTCATCGCGCACTTCATCTCCTGCTTCGCACCTTGAACATGTGAGCCTGGCGCGTGTTTTCACACCACACTGATTTGCCCGGCGTGGGATGCAATAACTGAGATTAACGAGTGAACATGTACACAGAGAAAACCAAGAGAGAAAGAGAAACAGAAAGATATAAAGAAAGAAAAGAGTATAAAGGTAAAGAGAGACCGGAAGAAATACACTTAGATAAAAATAGACAAAAAACAGACAATAAGAAGGCACGCTAGAGGAAAGCATGGCGAAAATAGAAAGAAGAAAAAAGCGAGAGCAAGATAGAAAGAAAGAGGCAGCGAGAAATTCGGTGTGGCTGAGAAGATGTCTGAAAAGCGCACTCTTTCCGCAAACAGAGACTGTGCAACGATTGCAGTGGCCATTGTGAGCTCGGTAAGTACAACAAAATGGCGAAAGCCCAAGGCCAGCCGAAACGTACGATCGTTCCTACCGCGAGATAAGCGCACGCGTTAGCATCCACCCTTCTCCCTCTCCGCGGGCAAAGTACGCTTGCGAGATGAGAGCGCGCCGCCACGTCGTGACGATGTGATGACGCGCGCTCATTGCACCTTCTTGCTGATAATGCTGAAAACACGATAGTTCACTCCGAGATGCTCGTCACCAGTAGTAAGTGGTAGATATAAATAGCTTGCCGTTTGAACGTTCAAGGAGGTGCTCCTTCGTGGCCCCGTGGTTAACGCCTTGCACTCACGTGTCAGAGGTCCCACATTCGATTCCGCGCGCCGGAGCCTTTTTCTGAATTATTTTTCTTTTTTGCGTTCCTATATATATAGATGCGTATACATGTACGGTGAGTCACGGTGACGCTGACGCCGGCGGCAAAATCTAGCCGAGATTGTGCATATACATGCTATCGCAATGAAAAGGCACAACCCTTAAAAAAGAATAGAAAGAGTGCGAATTAGATGGAAAGAAACCGAGGCAATATAGATGTGGGGTAAAACACAGAGAAGGAGAAATAGAGAGAGGGAAAAAAGGACGAAATAAAGCGATACAAGGAAGCCGCCGAGCTTAGCTCTTCCTTCAGGCTTAGGGCCACATAGTTCAAAGCTGCCTTATTTTCTCTTCTGAAAGAGTAGTGATATCGAAGAGGGTGGCGTCCTTCAGTGGCTACTGGCATGCGCATAGTTGCGTGCGACTTCGTCTCTCATTCTTTGTTAGCACGCAATGAGAAACACTAAGCACGAAAACGAAATAAATAAGCTCGCGTTGCTCGCTTCGCCGGACGACTCGTGCATCCGAGCTGTACACATCGCCTCTCGTGTTCCGTGCAGTGCTGTCAACGCTGTAGACTCGGGATTTACTCAACTTGCAAACCGTACAAACACCCATCACCTATTAAAGACGATAGCCTTTCTTGGGGACCTTCGACGGTAAAATTTTGGTCTGCCTGTCTGTCTGTACATTCGTCTGTTTGCCTTAACGATACCTCAAATGGCGCCGAACGGCCAACCCCATCCGCAGCACCCACCAATATTGCTCATGGTTTAGCGTTCATAGTTGTGCGATTGTCAATTAAAAAAGCAAATATTGCGCACATCATAGGCGCCATAACAACATGCATATGTTTTGTATGTCTGCCTTTATACTAGAAGAGGACACACACAAAATATCTAAGGACTGTAGCGTTTAACGGGCTGCGCTGACAGTGCAACGCGATGCTCAAGAAGGTGTTTCCAACGCTTCGCTACGACGGCATGGTGGTGGCACCTGCCCGTTGCTTTGCATTCTACACCTTATCGCCTCCGAGACTGGCGCGCATCTTTCTCCCAAGGAGGATTAAACAAAAATTGCTGGAGTGGAAGCTACAGCAATGCCTTGCCAGCAGAAGTGAAGCCATCTTTTGCCACTGCCAAGATGGCAGAAACATGCTCTTTTCTGATGGTGCCCACTTAAAGATCAAGTGGCTTTGATAGTTTATGTAAATACAACGTTAGTTCTATGTTAAAAGATAGTTGTTCCCGACGAAATAACACAAAGAAACGAGTATAGATGACTGAATCTTCAAAGATCTTTGCCTCCAATTAGAGGCTCACTAAGGAAAACTAGTAACTATAAGACGCACTTGGAGCACTATGTGACCAGAAAAAGTTCCCACATTAAACTTTTTGGGTGTGCGAGGGAAACGCTTCGTTTTTATTCGCTGAACGGTGATACTTTATCATGCCCATAGTAAGATGGCCACCAAAACCGCCACCTTGCCAGTGGAACGGCTTCACTCCTGGGCAGTCATTTCCACTCCAGCATTTTTTTTTAATCCTCCTTGCTTTCTTCGCGGTCGCGCATGCCTTCGTTTTCGATGATAACTGCGAGATGGCGCTCGTGCCACACTTGCCTAGATGCGCTTGTTCGCCTCCGTTACATGCTCGAGGCACTCTAACGCAGCGCCTTCAGAATACCATTCACCGATTTTCTTGCGCAGAACATAAAATGAACGTTTTGTTCACTCTTTCCAGACGCAAGACTGTCATCTTTCGACGACATTTACAGTGTAACAGGTAGATTCGGGCCATTTTTTTGTTTCTGTGAGAACCGAGTGAATCAACGTTGGGTCTATACGAGTCTATACGAGCTTGTCCCGTACACCACTCCACTTCTGTTTGTCTTCACTGCTTTTGGTGCAGAAATGTCATGCCCGCTGTGTTGATTTGTAAGGCGCATTAATATGCGTGATTATACGAAAATGATTATAAATGCAAAAAAAGGAGCAAAGGCGTGTGTCGGCGAATTCGGAGATCAAGTTATACCGTAATTACATTTCGTAACATCTCTGGTCCGCTCACCGGCTAGCGCACTATCATCTCGTTAGGCTTACCGTCCGACCAATCAAGTCACTCTTTGACGTTGTAGCGATATATTTAGTGAATAACGACTCGTATAGCTTGGCACCGCTTCCGTTGTAAGTATACTTTACACGCACGTAAACGCTGAACATGAAATATTGCGTGATGGAGCATGCGAAGAGCAATTGAGGGGAGGGGGGGAGTCGGGTAAACAAACCAATCCGCACTTCCATGATTTTTGAGATGGATTGCGTGTATCTTCCTAGAAAATAAAAAAAAAGAATGCGAGGTGTTACTCTGCAATCACCTATCATTCAGCTACGCATTTGTCTAACGTCAGAGCTTGCGCAGATTCACGTGGTCTGTAAATGACTTTTTTTTTACTTTCGATAAGCCATGGTCTTCAAAAAAACTAGGTTATAATTTCTGCGTCCATATGTAATCAGCGGCAATTATTCTGTTCATAAAGTAAAGACGTGTTCAACAATATGAATCCACCCAGTCGAAAAATCATCTGAAGCGTCACAGACAAAACAAGGATGAGACAAAATTGGCGTATTGAATATTATTCCCGGCCCTTAAACAAAACTTCCAAATTGATTCCTTATGGATTTGTTCTAGTTTATCAGCCCTCTAGCCATCACGGTGCTCGAGCACTCACCTGAAGGTTCTCGTATTGGATCCCGGCTGCTGTCAGTGAGTGAAACAATTTCATCAAGTCTACAATAGGCTCGATTAAACTCGACGTCACCTGGATGTGCCGCACTTCGATAGAGACGGAAATTCTTGGGGCCCATGTGCTTACTTAGTTGCGCGCCGAACCCGAAGAACCTCAGGTGGTCTGCATTTCCAGAGGCCTCTACTATATTGTGTCTCTCATAATCATTATTTCGGGGTGTTACACCCCAACAGTTATTATTATTATTATTATTATTATTATATTATTATTATTATTATTATTATTATTATTATTATTATTATTATTATTATTATTATTATTATTATTATTATTATTATTATTATTATTATTATTATTATTATTATTATTATTATTATTATTATTATTATTATTATTATTATTATTATTATTATTATAGGAAGCCAGCATGCGCAGATTTTGTCGCACGTTAAGAAACACCAGATTAAGTTTGCTGAGCCCCCCACAACAACCTTCCTTGTAATTTCATCATGGATTTGGAATGTAAAACCATGACAATTATTGCTACATCAGCGTAGATGACGTCCATCACAATGCAGCTACTTCGATGATGCTCCTAGTGTGGTACACCACAGTAGTAATAAAATAAAACACGCTTTTATTGCTACTTTTGTGACAAATGCCATCTGTCCATCTCTCTATCTAGGACGAGGGGAGGAGAATGCATCAGTGGCTTGTGTTTTTTTTTTTGTTAAGCACAACCTAATGAGATCTACAGACCCTTTCTTAAAGAAACCTTATGGTCGAACTTACTCCAAAAGGCCTCGCTAGGCATCGCTGCACGCAACTGGCTCCATGGCGTGCAGCCACGCAGGGCCCGAGTTCGGTGAAGCGCGAGTCTGCGTCGACAAAACAAGAAGTTCCATGTGGTCAGCTCGTTACGACGGTGCCTCGATTGGCGCTAGAGCTCGATCGGGAACCCCGGGTTTGAACGCCGGGTTCCCTTTTACCCTGCCGCGAAGCTGACGCTGGCATTGCCGGTCGGCCACCAGCTCTTAGGAGAGAAAAAGAAGCTGGAACTAGGGAGCGGGGCAGTGTTTTTTCTGCGCTTCAGGCCTCTCGCATGCTTTCGTTATGGACGCACTAGTTATCCCGTGCGTTGCGCTGTAGACGTCACGACATTCTGATTCGGTTTTCTGAGGCATCCGCGCAAGCGAGGTCGAAATGAAATCGACAACACTTATTCTGCATTTACAGGGTGTCCCACGTAACTTTAGCCAGTCTTTTAAAATATGCCAGAAAACGTAATTACGACGCGCGTAAATGCATGCTGCTCACCGTTTCCTGGAGTTAGTCACACTATTTCTGGTGTTCTCAGATATTGTTTAGTTAGGTCTGTTTGATTACCTAACTTTCGAATGAACAAAGATGAATAAAAAATTTCAATGAGAAAGTTGTAGATCAATTTGCAAAACGTCCACATAGATAGTTTTGAACTTTATATCTGTTAAGCATTAGTGTTTTTCTGCTAATTAGAAATGCCCGTGAAATACAAAAAAGTAACACGCAACAAACTCGCTCGCTCATCAGTGCGCACGATGATTCTAGTGCTCCTTAACATTCCGCGTACGAACGACACGCTTCCCTCGCACTGGTTCTTGACAGCGATAAGCAGTCACAGCGGTTATCATTTATGTGGCCGATAGCAAAACGTGTTCATCGTAAAGCCACCATCACTGTTGCGGCCCTGCCGAGACAGTGCAAATGGGGCAAATGCTATGCTCGTTCGCACGCGGAACGTTAGGGAGCACTAGAATCATTGTGTGCACTGGCGCACGAGCTGGTTTGTCGCATGGTATATTTTGTATTTCACGGGCATTTGTAATTAGCAGAAAACACTAATACGTAACACATATAAAGTTCAAAACTGTCTAATCGGACGTTTTACAAAGCGATCTAGAACTTTCTCATTGAATTTTTTTATCCATCTTTGTTTCTTGAAAAGTTCGTCAATTAAGCAGATCTAATAAACAATAGTTGAGGGCACAAAAAACAGTCTGACTAACTCCAGGCAATGGTGAGCAACATGCATTTGGTCGCGTCATAATTACGTGTTCCGGCATATCTTTAAAGTCTGGCTAAAGCTACCTGGGACAACCTGTATATACACCTAGCTGTTCCGCCTTGTATGGTTTTCACGTGAGAGTGATACCATCACAAGATTTTTCTTTTTCGATGTAACCCGCCGTGGTGGTTTGTGGTCATACATGGTGCTCGACTGCTCACTCGATGGTTACAGGATCGAATCCCGACCACGGCGGCTGCGTTTTGATGAAGGTAAAGTGTTTGAGGGCCGTGTGCTTAGATCTAGCTGCGCGTTTTAGAGGCGAAGCCACTAAAGGCATGGGTCTGTCCATCCCTTGTATGTATGTACGTGACCGCCAATAGGTCAACCTTGGCCAACTGCCCACTACTCCGTCCTTGCAAACAATCCACGACACCCCATCACCGATACACCACTTCACCGACCATAAAGCCATTATACTGAAGGGGGAACAGAAGCGACGTATACATGTATAGCTACCACTTACGAATATTAAAACTTCTTTTATAAATATATACAGTATCTGTCATGTCTTCGGTGGCACAGTGGGCGATATTCGCGGATGGTTCACGGTTTAGCAATGAAACCCTCCAGCACTTCGCCAACGCATCATCATGCAGTCCGTGCATATGCTGTGATTTTTTAAAGATCCCAAATGGTGTCTGGGAGCCGGGAGCCCTCCACTATGGTGTTGATCACAATCGTATCGAGGTCTTGGCACTAAACCCCAACAAGTATATAACATACATTGATCCGACTTGCCGAAAGTGTGTTCAGCACCGGCTAAGGTTAACCTGGGCATGTCAACATCATGTAGCGGACTAGAAAGCGTACCTAACGGACGGATATACCGACGAACTCACTGAATAATCTCCGCGTCGAAATGAGAAGTCAGTGCCATCATTAGGCATATATATAGCTGTACAATCTCGTATTAAGACTAATGGTTTTATGTTCGCGACCTAAAAAAAGAGCAAACAAAAAATCACAACATGTCCACGGAGTGAATGATGATGAGTGGGACGAAGCGTCCGTTAACCCGTCAGTGCTTCCATCCGTCCATTCGTTCTTGCTTCCGTTCGTCCGCGCGACCATCCGTGCACTCATCCATGCGCCCGCCTGTCTGTCCACGCGTCCGTCCGTCAGTCCGCCAATCCATCTGTCCGTCCGTTCGTGCATCCATCCGTCCATACGTCCGCGCGTCTGTGCATCTGTCCGTCTGTCTTTTAGTCTGACTGTCCGTCCGTCCGTGCGTCCATCTAGTGAACACTCCAAGTACCGCCATCTCCCATATCGCATCCCATGTGGCACATACCCGCTCTAGAGCGGGTATGCGCCACCGGTGGCTACGTAAGACAACGGAGGAAGAACAGATCCACACGCTAAGGAGCGTTGCCCCATAATAATATGACAAAGTCACTGCATGTTGGACGAATCATCACTAATTTGAAAGCTTCTTCATTATTCGTATTTTGAAAAGTTCTTTTTTTAAAGCGAACTCGTGTTATATTTGATGGACTCTTGAACAAAATCACATTCAAAAGCGTGTAGAGGCTTATTTCTTTCCCACCTTCACTATGCCCTTTCTACATACGATATATGTCATCCTCACCGTCTATTTATACGTAAAACACGCAATCTGCGCTAAACATTGAGCCTATCAGAAATCCGCGCTTTTCATCTACAGGCATTCTAAAACGCACAAAACGAAGTGAAATAATTTAAACGAGCATGACAGCCGCGTGACACAAGCAAAAAGGGTGCACCACTGCCTTGCAAAGCAAGGTAGGAGACTGTGACGAGCGATAGCAGAGGACGCCAGGAAAACGAAGTAAATTGGCGCCGAGCTCGCAGGCACTCGAGGAACGTGGAATTTAAAAAAAAAGAGGTTCTGGCAGTCCCTTCCTGATCTTGAAGGAGTGTGGACGTCCTTCTTAGGCCACCTCTGAACCCAGTACGTCAGACGGCCACAACAGCACATCACAGTAACCAATAACAACTGATATCCCCCCTATAAATGCATCACATGAGAGGTCATTTCCTCATAACGTAACGGGAACACGTTGCTGGCGACATGAACTGTGCCGAAAAAAACCTCTCGTTCTCTGTATTTTCGTAAGTTGCTTTGGGGCCTTTAAAAGAGGCCGTGACCCGGTCACTCTACAATTTGTGGTTGTCAGCCAAAACTATAGAAGTAGAGGGTCTATTAAGCCAATTAAGCAAAGCAGGCCCTCGAAGTCAACGTCTATGAATCCCGCTCACCGCTGGCGACTGCCATTCTGCCATGGCGCCTGTGGCGTCACGTGAATCAAAGAGTGGTGCCGTCGTCTGCTACCACACTTTCAGCCGTTGCAAGTCGTTCAATTTGAGTGCCACACGAAAAAAAACTAAAGCGTCTCAATTTCACACGCAACTGACCACGGAACTTTCAGTTTTCAGGAATGCAGACACTCTCACAGCCACTTGCTTGTTACGTGACGGCTCGCGAGTGACGTAACTCACAGGCCGCTCATGTGTTCATAAAAATATTCAGTTGCTAATAGAGTGTTCAACCACGTCCACTGAAATTTCGCTCGTTCATTTGTGATTACTCCTGCATTAAACCACGTAACAGAGATTATGATCGAAAGTTGGTTGTCATGGCCCCTGTAACTCTGGGACGATAACGAAGCATGATGTGGTTTTCAACACACGTTTCCTACATCCTGGTGTCGTTCGTCGATTTTTTTAAAGATACGATGCAAAGAGACCCATGGAAGCTGGTTACCTTACATCTATATGGTGATGACCAATGAAAGACAGAGAGGTTAACGAAGATTGTCCCCGGTCAGCTACCTCACACCGGAGGAGGGGAAAATACGAGCTGGAAGAAAAGTAAGTGCACCGTCGTTGCCACCAATGTAACGAAGGAGTAGCCAGAACGTATTTATACGCTAACGTCTTCTCATATCACTTCAAACAACAAAAAAAGAGGGGGGAAGGCGGAGTCTAATTCCGCTCGCTCGTACACAACCGCGCAGAGCGTTATTTTAGGGGGAGATGCGAGCGCGGCAAGCAAAGGGAGCATCAGCACACAGCCGTGTGAACGCCACAATCTCGAAACCCGACGCACCCCCGTGCAAGTGATGCAGTTCCGATCACTCCCGAAGCCTTCATCAGCGCCATCGGCGGAAGAAGGGCAGGAAGGCTCAAGCGGCGGGCGGCAATCATTTTCGCCTTAGAGCGGGAGCCTGATGAGACCGCACTGACAGCCTCCCTTGCTTTCGTTCTCTTCTTGCTCCGCCAGAAACACACGCACACAACTTGTCTCGCACGATGCGAGGGCGAGAAATAAGGTTTTGCGGGGGGCTCGAGAGAGGAATGATAGAGTGCGGCCTACGATTCCGGGCCCCGCCATTTCCAAAGTGGATCGCCGCTTTCGCCCGCTGTAGCCTGACCGATCCACACGCTCGCTTCTTTTTTTCTTTTTCCCCTTTCGTTTCTAGCCCGTTGCCGGACATGCTAGCCGGTACCATCTGGACTGTGACAGATCGCGCAGTGCGGATATATACGCTCGTATACAGAGACGCTGTTGTTTCCCCGCCGCGAGAGAGTGTGCGGATAGGGAGAGAGAAAAAAAGAAAACGACGTTCCCGGAATTCGCAACGACCAAACTGCTGGGTTAGTTCGTATTGCGTTGTTTGTTAACTGGGACACTGTACACAAGCGCGTGTCTGGGGTTGGTAAAGACCCGTTAAGCCGCTTGACGCATTGGGCAGGAGGTTGTGTCATTTGCGCGGTCTGTCGCATCGGTCAACGTATATAACGGCGAGAAGAGGCTCGTGTTGGCTAGAAATATTCTCGAATACGTCACCTCTTCATTCCTAGGCAGTATTGCTAGCTAATTGATTTCGGTGTATAATTTGCAATAGGCGATTATTTTTAAACGGAAATATTAATTTTCTAATACCTCCAATTCTGCCCTTTTTTTGTATGCAGACAGTGTACTACACTTATTAATATATATAACTTCACGAACACTTACTAACAACGAAACTTTGTAGCCCTTCCCTAGCTTCCTTTTTTTTTCCTCATTAGAAACATCTCACTTGCCTTTCCGCAGCGCAATGTTTTTGTAGCAAATAAAAAAGCGAAGAAAAGAAAAATAGAGAGAAGAACACCGCGAAAGAGATGGTAGATTTTTTCATCATTGCGCAACGCATGCTTCAGTGGTCCGTTTATTGGGAGCACAACGAAATATTGCAGAGCTACATAACGTTAAAATATTAATGCAAAAACTTACCCTCTTTTAGAGCAGAAATCAAACATTTCAACTGATGATTACGTCGGAGCCATGGACAGCTCTCCATTTTTTTATTTGAAAAACTGAACAGATTGTCGTCGACACAAAAGCTTGTTTAACTGCTATTTGGATATAGTCATTTGCTGGCTTCGAAACTGGTTTTATTGTTTTGCCGGAATAAAGCTTTTTTACTTAATTTAGCAGCCTTGTAATGGAATTTAGTAGCCTAGTAATGAAAATTAGTTGGTTGGCGTATGCCTAAATATCTGATAGCTTTGATGCGAGTCATGCAACTGTTTTTGCTCTTCGGATACGAGAGGAGAGCGGACTCATTCCTGACCTATGCTGTGAACAAAATTGAGACGTATTAGTTATGAAGGGTGATTAATTTATATCTGACCCGTTTCTGCAGGCTATAGTCTTGTTATAATGCATCAAGTTTTAGTGTGGTTCGCGGTAAAAGAATAAAGAGAAACAAAAATTTAGGCACTCGAATTGTCTTTTATGTGCGATGCAGAAAGAATAAATAAGAAATAATGGCCCCGCCGCGGTGGTCTAGTGGCTAAGATACTCGGCTGCTGGCCCGCAGGTCGCGGCCTCGAATCCCGGCTGCTGCAGCTGCACTTCCGATGGAGGCGGAAATGTTTTAGGCCCGTGTGCTCAGATTTGGGTGCACGTTAAAGAACCTCAGGTGGTCAAAATTTTCGCAGCGCTTCACTACGGCGTTTCTCATAATCATATGGTGGTTTGGGGACGTTAAATCCCATATATCAAATAAGAAATAATGAAATACAGGACATTCCACGAAATTCCATGCAATGAGCGACTGCATACTGTAGAAGACTTAACAATTGGACATTCCAGGCAGTCATTTTAACGTATGCTGCAAGATAGGTCATTATAAACGTTTACAGCACTTACAAATGTTTACTACACGCGGGACAGTTCATTTAACTTTTGCAATGTATTTCCGCAAACCACATTAAAATCACATACTCTGTAATTAACACTGCTGACCAACTAAATAGCTCCGTTCTAAAAGAATCACCATGAACTAACTGCCTATTAACACGAAAATTCGAGAACTTCGAATGTATAATCGAGTAGCGTTCTACACGATTCATTATTGGAATTGAATAGCGCATAATATAAATACGAATTATTTTTGAATATTTTGCTAATAATAGGCACCAATGAAAAATAAACTTGAAGGCATGAAACACCGAACAGAAAGAGGAAACGTTTTCGTTTTAATAATCGAATTACAAAAGTGAATGCATACGGAAGTTTTACTGGACTCGCGACTCGATGTCACAGGATGAAGGCGTCTTAGCTTAAATGTCTATTGTGGTCTAAGCGACAGAATAATTCATTCATTGTATATACGATGACAATTATGGCGATGAGGACTCATAAATACCGTGGGGTATTTACATATTAGTTTTCTTTAAAATGTTTAGAGAAAATGCCACTTTGAATACCGTAGTCATTGCTGTATTTCAACCAGCAGTTGAAAAATATTCATAAGGCTGTAGTTTTGCTGCATGCGAGCATGACTCATTTTGCATAATTGCTATTTTTTGTCCAATAAAGGTAATCACAGCATTCCTTTATTAAAGCTTGTGAATCTTTGTTTCAAATAAAATGTTGTGGAATTCCTGGGCTCTTTCAAAAATACCTTACTTTGTCATTGTAGGGCTGCGTTAAAATTGACTGTTCTAATGACTGTTCTAATATTCGGAAATCATACGAATTGTATTTGATCCGTTATTCATATTCAATTTGGTGTCATTGCAAATTAGTTCGTAGTTTGTTCAACATATTCTCTATTCGCACACCGCGACTTATGTGGCTTATTGCTTAAAAAGTCTAGTACGGCGAGCACCCGATCACGAATTGTAATGAAATTCTCGTGACGTTACATACGAATGAAAATGTCTAATAGTCATGAGAGCAGACAAAAGTAAATTCAAAGTAATTTTGACATAAATCGGCGTACATTAAAGGGGGTCGCCATAAAATAACATGAATGAAGGGTGAATGAACTTAAAAATAATTGAGCGTGTATCAAGAATGAACCAAATAACTTGAATGTACATCACCATACAGTAAAGCGGGTCAAGATGATCAAGAGCGATTTAAGCGCTAATCAAGACTAAGTGAAGAGACAAAGGTCATTCAACGTACGTTAAAATGAATTAAGGATCAATCAGCAAACATTGACTTGAATCATTTGAATGAAAACTCATTCGGGTCAATTAAAACTGCCTATAGCAGAAGATACAGCGTTTTGCCCGTGATCCCTCGAGGGCTAGCTTAAGGGAACCAACGGCTTCTTTTGAGCACACTAGTTTTGGTCTAGCTATTGTGGCCGCTGAGGACATTGAATTAGATAGGTGTGTGGCATTCGGGTCAAGTTAGGTGTTGCTTAAAACTCTTTTCCCTCCACAAACCAGGCAGTATTGACGTGGGAAGAAAGACAACAACAGGGAGAAGGCAGTGAGGTTAACCAGTCCGGTTGGCTACCTACGCTTGGAGAAAGAGAAATGGGAGTGGAAAGATGACAGAGAGAGTAAGTGGTGAAGCGTAAGTGCTGTGTGACCAAACGAAAACTATGAAAACAGCTCTACGCGACCAACTGACTCAGTTGGCGTGTTGTTCCGTTCATATCAAGATCTTCCAGCAATCTCTTGATATATCTAGCCTTCCAACTGATTGGAAGATTGGGAAGGTAATTCCACTTCATAAATCTGGCAGCGGAACTTTACTTCTTAATTACAGGCCTATTTTACAAACCCGTACATGTTGTAAATTGCTTGAGCATGTAATATTTAAATCATTAGTCAGTCATTTACAAGATAACTCATTTTTAACGCTTGCACAACATGATTTTTGCAAAACATACTCATGCGAAACTCAGCTTCTCTCATTCACTCATAAACTGCACCAAATTCTTGACGAATCATCACGCACGGACTGCATGTTCTTGGACTTTTCTAAATCATTTGAGAAGGTTTGTCATCAACTGCTACTTCACAAACTCAGCTTTCTTAACCTTGATCTTAACCTTTTCAGAGGGATTGGGTGTTTCCTTCTTGACCGCTTACAATATGTTAGTGCTGATGGCCATAATTCACTCGTTACTAGCGTAAATTCCGGTGTGCCACAGGGCTCCGTCCTTGGACCTCTTTTATTTTTCATCTACTACAATGACCTTCCCACTGATGATTCCTCACACATCTTTCTTTTTGCTGACAACCGTGATTTTTCATGAAATTAGAACCGCTAACTACACTAATGCCCTCCAATCTGATCTATCTGCTATATCTAGCTGGTGCAATAAATGGCGAAGGGAACTTAATGAAAAAAGGCAAAATTATGCGAGTCACCCAAAACCCCAACATTCTCCTCCATCTTAATTTCTTAATGGTGTTTGTTCTATTAGGATCTGTCTCTTGATATATATACTTAAGTGTCCACATCTCATCTAATCTAAATTGAACTTCGCGCAAAGAGTACATCATCAACAACGCTAGCCGCATGCTAGGCTATCTACGCCGCAACTTTTCCGCCGTTCCCTCTTCTGTTAAACTAATACTTTGCAAAAGCTTAATTCAGCCAAAGTTAGAATACGCTCTTTCTGTGAGGGACCCAATGCAAACAAAATTAACCACTGCCTTAGAACTCGTTCAGAATAACTCTGCTCGTTTCATTCTCTCTAAACAGAATAGCATTGCTAGCGTATCAGCCATGAAAGCCATCTTCTCTTTTCCATCTTTATGCACGCGTCGAAAAATTGCTCGCCTGAAGTTGTTACATAATTTGTATTATCGCCCAACTCTTCACGGTGTACTCCTTCTTCCACCACCGCAGAGATCGTCACAATAAAGTCGGTGTTCCATTTTCAAAAACGAAAAAATTCTCCAATCATTTTCACCATGCACCGCGATCGAGTGGAGCCAACTTCAATCTGAAATCACATCAATCACCGGCAATAAACGTTTTCGAGAAGCACTAACCAATGTTATTTGAGCCTGTTTTACTGGTGTATATATGTATGTAATTTTTCCCACCCCCCTCTCTAATGACTTTGGCCTTGATGGGTAAAATAAATAAATATATAAATAAAAATAAATATGATGCAAAATCATGGGCATGACTCCTTGTTTAGACAGTCACATTCATCTGAAGTAATAAAAGCTTTGCTTACTCAACGTAAAGTTGTAGGTGCGACTGTTTGCTTAGGTGGCCGCATTCGCTTAGAGTGACAAAAAAGTAACACAACATGCAAATTTTTCCGAGAGATAACGTTGAGGTTAAAAATGCCGGCAGGTAAACAGATCATTCCCGAGCTTCGCAATGCTGAACTTCCTCGCAGCCAACGTTGCGGCTGGCGAACACGGTGCCGCACTAATTCGTTTTAACCGTTTCAACAAACGAGCTCTGACGCTAACACGCAAGCTGCACTCGAGGGAGAAGGTATCTGTCGCACGGTTGTCGCGCACCGGCCGAGTTCAGAGGCGTGTTCCAAAGTTTTTTGAGAGGCTCTTGCGTCCGCTTCGTCTGTAGGCTGCTCGTGCCCCGAGGCCCGTTTGCGCCGACGTGCACGTGCATTCCACGATGAACGAGGGCTGCGAGTGTGAGAGGGTATGGCGGTGAATTACGGCAAAAGGCAAAGGTATGCGAGTGGGAGTGATTTGAAGGGACCAGAAATGTTTTACTCTCTGTTCGGAATCCCCCCCCCCCCCCCACTGCACGCGGGTGTGTGTTTTCGGAGGTCCGCTTGAGTGGAAGCGGTGTTCGGGCGATAATTAAAGCAGCCCTGTGAGAGTGCACCCGCGGCTATACCGTTGTTGCAGCAGCGGTGACGGGGGGGGGGGGGGGCTCAAGGTTTTAGCACTCGCGGCTCGGTACGCTACTCCGGCCCCGTTGTTTCACGGTGTCGGCGCCTGAGTAAGTGGTGTTGTAATTGAGTGCGATGTGTCCCCGACGAGCCGAAGAAAGGAACCAGACCGGGTGCTCATGCCTTCGCCCTCTCGTTCTTTTTTTTTTTTTTTATCGGGCGCCTAAGAACACCAGGCCTATACACGGCACAGTTTGCATCGGATTCTCACTCACCCCCTCCCCTTCTTCGCCCCAAAACCGACGCAAGCTTCTCCTCAACGTCGCTTCCCTTTGTTCGTAGGCCCACGGCGCAGCTTGAGAGAGCTTGAACAGGCGTCTTGCGGGACAAGGACAGAGGAGCTCACCGTGCAAGCGCAGCCGCACCAGAGCGCAGTCTCTCCTATCACCCCCCTATTATGCGAAGCGCTTCGGTGGGCCGTGAGAGAAGCCGTACGTTGTTGCCGTCACCGTCGCTTGTTTCCGTAATAGACGGAATTCGCTAAGAATAAGCAGCCGTTTCCCTCCTTTCTTCAGCTGTCTCTCTTTCTGCTTTGCTCCGGCAGGCAACGAAGGCGAACAGCGTCAAGAGGTTGAACTCCAAGTGTGGTTCAAAGGCCGTGTAGCTCTGGTTAATTACTGCGGCTAGATTAATTGTCACCCTGCCCGCCCACGCCAGTCCCTACAAGAATGAAACATGCTTCTGCATGTGCCCTGGTTCGTCAGCGTATAATAACCTTCCTACGGAACATCAAGAGTGGCCCCAAATGTTATGTAGTTGAAAATTTAAAGCTACTTCTTTACTACGAGGTTTTTGCGATGATTTGTTATTCAAAAACGAGCAATGAGAGGTGCTGTAAACAGAGGGGAAAAAGTAGGGCTTTTGAAGGACGCTCTCGTCACTCCAAGACAAACTCACATCGATTGAATCACGTCTATATTTTTTTCTTTCTCTGCAGCTAAGTGTTCGTCATCTGGCTCTCGTGGTGCGACAATTTATATGTGGGTTTCTCCTTGTACAGTTTTGAACATCGAACAGTGTTCTCGATTTCTTCACAGTCCTGATTTCTTCAGAGTATCTGTAGACGTCCTGGAACTCTGCCGTTCACATTAGCGCAACTACCCGTAGGGTACTATACACAATACGCACTTCGAGAACAATACTCCCTTCTATCACATTTTTCGCGGTTCTCAACTTCTCGACGGCAGGGAGCACTGCAATCGCGGCGTGCAAACAGATCGAGGTATACATTTACATTTCTTAAGAATCTACGTATTAGCATTTACTAGTATTTCTCGGCAGAAAATGCTAATAACTATTAGAGAAATGATTAGAAGCTGTCCAATCAGGCTTTTTCGCAAACCTGTGTACAAAGTTCTAATCGCAATTTTTATCCCAGCTTCATTACTGGTAAAATTCGTACTTAGTCTTGCCATCCTATAGAATTAACCGTATCGCAAAAAAGAGTGTGGCTTACTCCACGGAATAATCGTCCGCCTCGCTGCAACGGTGGCCAAAGATGCCAAAGTGGCCAAAGTGCTCGGCTGGTCACCCGAAGGCCGCGGGTTCGATTCCCACCGCGGCGGTCGCATTTCTACGAAGGCGAAATGTGGTAGAGGCCCGTGTACTGTGAGATGTCAGCGCACGTCAAAGAATACCAGATGGTCAAAATTTCCAGATCCGTCTATACTACGGTGTCTCTCACAACCATATATTTGTTTTGGCACCTAAATTCTCAAAGTACTATTATTACTCCATGAAATAGTCAGCAACCTGCGCTTGGTCATGCCTTCATAGAGGGCATCGGTATCTTTTTTAGCTGGTGCACCCCGTATACAAATGTAGGCGCTTCTATTGTGGTCACTTTCTCACGTAATTGGATGGATGGAGATGGCTGTACCCTTTAGATCGGACGGTGGCTAGCAGCACCAAGCCGTAATACTTATTGAACCAAAAAGTAGATTTATTTTTTTTTCCTTTTAAATAGTGAAGTTGAGGATACGTACTTTGCAGTGAAGGGTTTGATTTTCACTCGTGCCTTGACTTTAGCCGCCAATCAGATAACCTCCTTCTAGTTAATTCCACTCGCTTAAAGTGTATTTTGCCCTCCCTGTCCCTAAACCCAAGTGCGTTGAAAAACTCTGCGCCATCATCCTGAACTATAGGGCGGAACCCTTTACAGAACCTTATCAAGGGTCGATCAGCGTTACTGCGCTCCCTGCCGTCTCTTATTTTCTTTCCGAACATCTTGTTCGCGTCCATTGTTTTGCCAAGGTGGCTAGATGGACCACATCACGCTGACGCGCAGGCAACAGACGAAAGACGCAAAAGTGCCGTGTCTCCAGTGCACACCGCTGATCTCGGGGCGTGTGGCCAGCAGGGCGGTCCAGGTTGTCGTGACATCATAAGCCCGTGACGTTGACTGATGGCGTTTTGATTTCGCGCCCTGGGTCGAGATTATCTTTGTCCGGAAGCGAGCCTGTCGTGATGACGGTCGTTTTGGGGCCGCTTGTTGATGCCTCAGCTCACTGCTGCTGCTGCCTTGGTAGACGCCCTCTTGCTACATCCCTCCCACTCTTTCTCGCTCCTCTTTCACCCTCCCTCTCTTTCTTTCTATTGGGAAAGCGTCCGCGTGCGGCATATCCGTTCTAGTGGCCGGCTCCCTGCCATTTTGCCAATTCCCCTTCCCATCTCGGCGCCGCTGCTCCGGAAGTCACCGTTCAATAACGCCTTGTCGGCAGAAATGTTCCTGTCGCTCAGCGGTATATCTGACAAACACGGTCAGAAGCGATTTACCGGTTTCCCGCCCCCCCCCCCTTTTTTTTTAACCTTCGAGGCTACAGATTGCTGCCATGAGGGAAAGAAAAGAAGAATAGAAGGTCGTGTCTCCCGCTTTTGGACACTGTGGATTTGCGAACGCGTGCTAGGTGACCTCAACTGAGTCGATCTTTTTTGCTTTTATCTTTATTTCTGATTGTCATTGCCATGATGCCTTGCTTCTTTGATTATAATTCTTTTATTTTTCCGAAATGTCATTGTCCCGAAATATCTTGCTTGATTGATTGATTGATATGTGGGGTTTAACGTCCCAAAACCACTATATGATTATGAGAGACGCCGTAGTGGAGGGCTCCGGAAATTTAGACCACCTGGGGTTCTTTAACGTGCACCCAAATCTGAGCACACGGGCCTACAACATTTCCGCCTCCATCGGAAATGCAGCCGCCGCAGCCGGGATTCGAACCCGCGCCCTGCGAGTCAGCAGCCGAGTACCTTAGCCACTAGACCACCGCGGCGGGGAAATATCTTGCTTCTATTAGTATCATTGGGAAATGTGTGGTGAGACTCAGTTCAAGGCAAGCTGTTGTTGCGACTAAAATCGACTCCATATAGGTATTAAATTCCGTCGATAAATATTTACCCTTGAATAAACCTCAGAGTATAAAAAGAAATAGAGTGGTGCGTTCTTTGGGCAATGAAAGAATCGTTCAGTCTGAAGCGACTACATTACACGCAGAACTCAGTGCAAGTTGCTATCGAAATGCGGATATAAATTTTTAAAAAAAAGCAGAACAAATGCGGAGAAATGCGTGTTTTCATCACGCCATCTAGGCTTTAGTTAAGCGTCCCCTGTGAAAAGCACCGCGTTATAAGTGGCCATCATCTATAGACGCAAAATAAGAACGCTGCCTGAATTCCAATCTGCAATAGTCTTTGCACGAAGGCCTAACTTACCACTGTTATTTTTCATGGAAAACACTAAAATATGCGCAGACAAATTGAAACTATGTTCCAATGTGCTTTCAAGACTGTTATAAGAATAGCCTTCTGCCGAGAAGAAAGAGCCATCATCCTCACAT
Source organism: Rhipicephalus annulatus (assembly GCA_013436015.1). Classification (NCBI taxonomy): domain Eukaryota; kingdom Metazoa; phylum Arthropoda; class Arachnida; order Ixodida; family Ixodidae; genus Rhipicephalus; species Rhipicephalus annulatus. Next base: position 182,036 of record WOVY01014961.1, read on the forward strand.
AGACAGCGGATGATGAAAATGCATGAAAAGTAGCGCGAGTCTTTCGGCAACATTGGTCGGTTGATGCAACGCGTTCGAGTATTTGCTCGCGATGACCTGGCGCAAGGCATTTGAAAAAGAAATCACTCGGGATATAAGTTATCGTGATGATATCCGGGATTTTACGTCCCAAAATCTTGAGATAATTAGGAGAAAGGAGGCTCCCGAAATTTTGGCCATCTGGTGTTCCTTGACGCGCACTGACATCGAACAGTACAAGTCCCTTTACCACTTTGTCTCTATTTAAAATGAGACCGCGGTGGCCGGCATCGAACCCGTGACCTTAGGATCAGCAGCTGAGCACCTTAGCCTCTGTTCCACTCAGGCGGACATATTTACGTGTCGTAAAGACAAAATAACTAATATTTTTGTTATACTAACACTTTCCCATTGCGTGATTAGTATCTTTCTTTTTAACGACAACGCGAAATAATTCGAGTTCCTACTTCTGTGCACAAGAAAATATTATTATATCATTGATGTATTGAAGTTCTGAAAACAAAAAAATTACAATGTTTAGAGGTTTCTTTTACTTCTTAATTCCCGCAGGGCGCGGGTTCGTATCCCGGCTGCGGCGGCTACATTTCCGATGGAGGCGGAAATGTTGTAGGCCCGTGTGCTCAGATTTGGGTGCACGTTAAAGAACCCCAGGTGGTCTAAATTTCCGGAGCCCTCCGCTACGGCGTCTCTCATAATCTTATAGTGGTTTTGGGACGTTAAACCCCACATATCAATCAATCAATTACTCCTTAATTGCCCCTAAGTTGGACCATCACATGTTCAGAACTGTGTGATTTATGAAATTGTCTAACTTTAAAGGTTTTTACACTTGTCATAATCTTTGGCCTATCAATATTATAATCACCTAACAATACTTGGTTTAGTAAAGCCTATTGCACAATCAGTAATAATACAGTGTAGACCGTGTGCACTGGTCGTCAACACATCGCTTATCAAAGAAGAAAGCGCTTCCTTGGTGTCGAAAAAACTGAAGCTCTGTGAAGCCGAAGCCCAGTGCCGCGGCCACTCATGTCACCGTGGTACGTGCGCTGTGGCTCGTTAGCTCGAAGCACGGTTCAGATCGCTGTAATGCGGTGCTGTACGAGCGCAGTCACGAAATATTATTTCATAATTCGGGATATTTTTAACGCTGCAAAAAAAACACCTCGCACCATGCATATTGACGCGAAAATTAAATTTATAGTTTTAGAATGTTCTCTAAAACACCACAAAACAAAATCGGCCCCAAAACGAAGGCAGTAAAAGCTCCTTCATTGGACACTTGGTAATTCAATAAATTAGATTGTTCGAATGTGTTCTATTGTATCGGCCAGCGTATGCATTCTGGCATACGCTGGCATCGCACTCCCGTTGATTCGGTCATATTTGGCCGCTACGGGTTAATTCAGGCGATACTTCAAGCACGCCGTTAGCGATGAGCTGCAAACGAGTGACGCAAACGATGGAAAACAGCGTTCGCCGACAGCCAAAATGGCGGCGGGTTTTCAAAAAAGCATGGTCACCAGCTACAATCGTGTTGTTCACTCGTGATCAGCCATGGGTTTAGAGCACCTTTCGTATTAGGACATGCAATTAAGACATGCCTTCGTTTACATTATGAACGAATTCACAAATTCAAATAGCACAATATTTCACTGCTTTTATGCAAAACATTGCTTGGGTTTGCTTAATCTTCCACAAAATTAATGTGATGTAGTTCTCCGTTACTTTAGAGAGTTCTATCAATCACGCTAATCGCGGAATTACTAGCTTTCACCCTATTAATTGTTTTACACATTTCATCATTATAATGAGTTAAGCAAAATATAAAAACAACCCTAACAAATGCCACATGATGACAATCTCTGTGCCTTGGTTTTATTCGGCTGCTATAGTCACATTTTTCAAATCGTTGGTACAAGGTAGTTACGTGAAACGCGTGGTTTATATTGTTACTTTTTTGTTCTAATTCTTCTCCGGTCTTGATGACTAAACTTTGCTTTATCACGTGCGTAGTTATGGTGTCATGCAATCCTTATCAATAACTGATAGACTGTAACGTCCTAAAACCACCATGCCAGTACCAGATACGCCGTAATGGATGACCCCCAAAATTTCGACCAGATTGGGGCTCCTTAAGGTGCCCCTAAATGCAAGCGCATGGGCATCTGGTGTTTTCGTCTTCATTGAAATTTTGACGATACTTTCGAGACTCGACTCTATGACCTTCGAGTCAGCAGTGAAGCACCAGGACCACTACACACTACGATGGCGGGTTTGCGATTCCGTCAGTCCACGAAACTTTTCGAGCGAGCTTTCGTCAATCACAACCAGTGGGGATCTCAACTCAGCTTGCTCTGGAAACGCATTTGTCATCGCGCGAGCACCGATTCGGTTGAGAACAACTTGACGGATGGCTTTAGGTAAAGGACAGCCGAAAGCAAATCAAGGAATAGGATATTCCGTGCTGCAAAAGAAAAAGAAGAAGATGGAGAATACAGCCTGCATCTTACCTTTTTCCGCCGCTCTTGTGCCTGTTTTTTTTTACTTTTATTAAGTTTGCAACAGCTAGCAGTCAGACGAGAACCGGACTGGAGCTGAGAAGCGAAGGAAGGTTGACCGCATTGAAACTGGCCAATGGGTTTTCGCTGTTGCACGTAAATATCCTCACATTTTTGCACACCCACCCTCAATGCATTTGTTTCCGGCTTATTCACTCTTTCTTCTTGCTCTCGTTCCCTTTAAATACATTCTCAGGCACGTAGCAACTCATTCATTCATATTGTAGCTGCCTCCGAGTGAGTGCTGCCGTTTTTTTTTTTTGAATGCGTACGCGTGAAGGCGTGAAAAATAGATTTTGCATGTTCGAGTCATCGTAGATAAAAAATAACACAAGTACTGGTAGGACTCTAGGAGCGACTTGGCGTAAGAGACCTGAAAGTGAACTCATGTATGGGGAATGGCTCCAGTGAATCAAGAAAAAAGCGTGGCTCTCTTGCCCGTGTTTTCGCAAAGATGCAGCTGAAAGCGATGACCGCAACAACACCAAAGTGGGTCCATGCAGGGTAGAACTCACGCCTGGAAGCCAGGTTTCGCTTCTCCAAGCCGGCCTGCGTTTGGGACGTACGTGAGCCCAATACCCGATATGCCCACGTGCCTGCTACAGAGGCAGCGTGACCCCCCCCCCTCCCCTTCCCGCATCACTCGACGAGTCAGTTGGCTTGCTCTTCTTTTTGTTTATATTTGAACGCGTGTTCATCGTTCTCGATATGCGAGGGAGAAGGGCAAAGGGTTGTCGGTCCTTTGACGCCTTGTCACTCAAGAGATCCGATCACGTTTCATTGTACGGTTGCCATCACAGTGCGACTTCTTTATTTTCCTGTTGGAATCTTCTTTCCGGACGGTGTCGCACTGGGAACGTCTGGGGACCCATGAAAAAGCCCGCGATAAAGGCGAGGAGAGATGAGGTTTTACCCAAAAACGTAAACCAGAATTGTCGTGGAATGCTCACAAGCCTTAGTTACTTTGACGTTATGAAGGAATGCCTTGGGACGGCTGTTAGGTACATACATACATACATACATACATACATACATACATACATACATACATACATACATACATACATACATACATACATACATACATACATACATACATACATACATACATACATACATACATACATACATACGTGCATACATACATACATACATACATACGTGCATACATACATACATACATACATACATACATACATACATACATACATACATACATACATACATACATACATACATACATACATACATACATACATACATACATACATACATACATACATACATACATACATACATACATACATACATACATACATACATACATACATACATACATACATACATACATACATACATACATACATACATACATACATACATACATACATACATACATACATACATACATACTGATGGCCGCAAATGGTTGCTGGTAACATCGCCACCTACGTTCTGACGTCTGTGCCTCCTTCCACGCGGATCCGCAACGCGCCCACGCAGGTGTAGTGAAGACGTATGCTCGCCTACGAATTTGATATTACTGGCGCGGAAGGTACCGCTTTGTTAGGCAGTACGTCCGTTCATGTTCCTAGTCCCAACGCCGGAAGAGCTCCCCTCGCACATCTACAGGGCCACTCCAGCCACTGCCTTGTCCTTCTCAGCCTTTCAGCCGCATCGGAATCGACTTGTAACGGTCCCCTACCATACACACCAAATAGAAACCGCTGGGTCATCGTAGCCGTGGACCACCTTACGCGCTACGCCGAAACGTCGGCGCTTCCCGAGGCCACTGCGCGTGAAGTCGGCCTGTTCATTCTGCACAACCTCGTCCTTCGGCATGGTGCACCCCGCGAGCTTCTCAGTGACCGTGGGCGTTCTTTCTTGTCGGAAGCTGTAGAAGCCCTGCTACGCGAATGCAACATCGTGCACCGAACAACGACCGCATACCACCCCCAAACCAATGGGACGACCGAGCGATTTAATCGCTTGGTCATCCGAGCCTTGCCAAACAATGGCAAGGCATTCTTTCTCGGCGACTGAATAGTTCTTTTCCGCTTTAGTGAGGGTGCGACTAGCGTAGGACACAACATACTCATCGAAGCCAGATTAACGCTGAGCAAGAATAGCGCCGAGGCCAACTTCACTAGCGTCCGTATGAATTTCGTTTGGAGCGTCTGGATCAAAGTGGCGTAGGATAGGTGGTGATGTCAGAAGATGGCGTAAAGACGCGAATGCTTCGTCGCATGCTGGGTAGCACGCCGAGAGGTCTTGGTTGTAGGCAAGTATCTGCGTCAGGGGTGTGATTATGGTGGCGGAATTGCGCACAAAACGGCGAAAATATGAGCAGAGCCCGATGAACCTGCGGAGTTCTTTTTGTCTAGCCGGCCTGGGAAAGTCGGCGACAGCGCGAAGCTTGTCTGGATCAGGACGGACACCATGCTTACTAACAATACATAGATACATACATACATACATACATACATACATACATACATACATACATACATACATACATACATACATACATACATACATACATACATACATACATACATACATACATACATACATACATACATACATACATACATACATACATACATACATACATACATACATACATACATACATACATACATACATACATACATACATACATACATACATACATACATACATACATACATACATACATACATACATACATACATACATACATACATACATACATACATACATACATACACACATACATTATATAGGGCTTTCCTAGTACGAACTACGTTTTCACAGGCGCACTACAAGTGGTACGTTAAGCCCACTAAGTATTTTAAGATAATTCTATAGCACTTCGCCTCAGTATACAGTAATGAAGTATTAAAACAGAACAATTCTGGGTTTTTCAATTTCACCGCCGTCAATTCAGGCCATATTGACGTAAGTTCCATTCGAATTAGTAGATCAGAACTAATAATATAGTTACGGACTACACACGTTGGGCCTTGGCGTAGTTTTATCGACAAATCACGCCTACTATGCAGTCCAAATAGTAAAAAAAAAATTATGACAAGCTTGAATCTGTAGTATTTTACATCATATCTCCACAACGTATTTCGTGACATGCTGAGGAGATGTGTGCATTATCATTACTACAATTTATATTGCCTATTATCTCAACTTTCTACCTCCAGGCCGTGTTTCTGAAGAGGTGAATGATTTTTTTTTTCACCCCGTTTCCGCTTGTCGAGTACAGGGTAATCAACTGGATGTTTACACTGGTTAATTTTCCTGCCTTTCCTCTACATTTATTTCTCTTAGTCCAACACGTGTGATAGTTAAACTCGTAAAAAGTTTTGTTCTCTTTATTGTTAGAACGCAGAACATATTAGTCATCTGAGACATGCTTTTACGCGGCGAGCGCCTAATGCTGCTGAACAACTGTGACGTTGCGAATCAAACAAGAAAGTTTCGAAAAAAATAACGAACGAATTGGAAGACACTTCATCCTCTCAAGCTTCACCTTTATGAGTTGAACGCTATAGGAAAATTCTGTTTCTAGATCGTACTTCAAACACTTAGTTGTGTGAATTCTTTCCGAACTTGCTATGCACCCAGTAGGTGGTCTCAAGAGTGCAGTAGCGTTTGTGCATTTTGCAGTGGGTGACTTGCTTTAAACTGTGAAGTCATTACGATAATCCAATGTCCTGATCCCCGTCGGCAATATACGCTTTTATCAAGCATTATTACGGCGATATTTCATGGTGTATTGTGAAGCCCGTATACCGGACACGTGTGTTTGCAAAGCATGGAAGGCACTTCCACAGCATTTCAATGCAGAGGAAGTTTGTTTCTCGGTGTTCACAAGCAGAGGCGTGGCTGTGTGCGTGTTCTTCTGGGATGTCCTACAAAGGACATTAAAGAAAGATTCCCCGCTGGACGCACAGTGTATACGGTACCTCACCATTGATAATGAGAATGGATTTTCGTATAATATTGACATGCTGCTCATTCTGCATAGTATTTGGAAGTTGCACATGGCTATACGCCATGCTGATGTTGATGCTCGACGAGCTATAGAATACTTTCGAGAGTCCTTAACTTCGTTTCTGGAACTAAAGAATGCAAAACCTTATGTCTCATCGGGTATCGCGCAGGAAATCACTATTGTACATGAAATAGATGTAGAAAATTTGCTCTGTTGAAAATTGTAGAAGCAGAGCTATAAAGATAAAAAAGTTGCGTGGCTGTGTTGTAGAACACCCGTTTGCCTCGCAAACTACCTGGGTTTGATCTCCACTCAGACCCTGAATGTTTTTACTATTTATTTTATTTGCATCTTTCTTGATTTTTCGGTCCCGCAAAGATACCTTTTCGCTCACAACCAACACCTCTGACACCGAAACGTCTGCGAAACGAGCTCTTTATCGCAATCGATTTTAAAAAATTACAGCATATCCACGGGTTGAGGCGGAAATGTTGTAGGCCCGTGTGCTCAGATTTGGGTGCACGTTAAGGAACCCCAGGTGGTCAAAATTCCCGGAGCCCTCTACTACGGCGTCTCTCATAAGCATATGCTGGTTTTGGGACGTTAAACCCCACATATCAATCAATCAATTCACGGGGTGAATGATTATGAGTGGGTGAAGTTCCGGAAAAAAATCCTCGGTAAACCGTTGATCTTCCGTGTAATTCGCCGTGTCGATCATCCTTTAAAGACGTGAGAAACACTGTGTGTGTATGTCGTGCCTCCTGGGCCTCCCGCCTCCGTACAGCAAGATCTTGGTAGCGATGTCACGCAGCTTCACGGCGTGCCAACAGCAAACGAATTTTATGACAACGCTCCCCTTAGCGTACGTTGCCACACTAATTCGAATGACTGCCTTTTCACCAATTCCATGTGCCTTATGTGACATCACTTCTATTATAACATCTCGCATCATTCATTATCAACTACTGGTACCGCCATCTAGTGAACACTCCAAGTACCGCCATCAAGTGAACACTGCAAAAACAAAACTAGAGGTGGCTACCTACTACTACAACTACATACCTCAGAGGATGCAGAGACCCACGCCTTAAGGGGCTTCACTCCTAAAAGTTAAGGCGTCATTCCGTTGGCTTGGAATCACATTTATTGTGTGTTGCGAAACACTATTTTATATTATCCCCACAGTAATTCGGCTTCCGAGGTGTATGTGCATGAGGCTGGCTATCCTCAACTCGTACTTACCTCATTCAAAAACAAACTGTTAACAGCGGGTCTTTAAGTGACTATTCCAAAGCATTCTATACACTCAACCACGCAATGCTCTGTGCAAAATGGTGTCATTATGTTTTTCAGAGAGTGCCTCTTGACTTACTGAAGTCATACTTATCAGACAGAAAGCGATTTGAAGTGGCAAATGATAGCCAATTTACTTTACTAACCGTACCGTAGGGAGTACCGTCAGGAGGCCAGCATATTAAGGCCTCTGCTCTTCAACATTTATATCGGCTACATAACAGGGATCCCAAACTGTGTGGATTTTATGAATAATGCAGATGAGACTAGTATATTCTTTCATGAAAATTATTTGGGTGAGCTTATAGATACAGCTGTTATCATTCCTAAGTACATTTTCTTGTGGAGTACGGTAAACTTGTTAATGATCAACACAAAAAAAATATTCAAAGGTGGGTTGCTCACGCCGGTTCATAGAGCTGTCTGTCGTGTTTTGAATATACACCTAGGGACCAATAAAATTCAGGTTGTCAAGGACATTTTGTCACTTGGAGCAACTTTTAATGAAAATCTTAACCAAAACCAACACGTTAACGAAGCAACTAGAAATATGTACAGCAAGGACACGCGAGATACTCTCTGAATTTCGACAGATGCTTCCAGTGAAAATCAAGCTTTTACTCTATATTGCATTATTTTTATCTCACCAATACTGCTGAAGTTTAGTTGGCTGACGTACACTAAAGAAAATGAAAACAAAATAGTTTCGTTACAGAAAAAAAAAGCAATTCAACATATTTCAAACGTACAATATACTGCACATACAAGCAATTCATTCAGAGAATATAATTTTTCTACGATTGATCAATTATACACAGCTTTACTATTATTAAGAAGTATAGACAAAGCTTGCAGTCAAACAACGTTTGTAGCCTTCCTGGTTTGTACCTCATTTGCGAACTAATATTAGATTAAAAATAACTTTAACAGTTTGTTCTCGCTTGTGTTAACATGTTTGAAAAAAAAAGACATTATCACCTTTATTCTGTCTAAAAAACTAAAAATCGTCGTATTCCTAATGGCGCGGTGTAGTTTATTTCTACTTATCTGGCTAAAATATTGTGGGTAATAGCAAAGGTCGTATAATTGTGCTCGTATTCGTAACTCGTCATCCTACGTTCTGGCATTAAAAAAAAAAAAAAAGACGTTTTAGGAGTTAAGCATGTAGCATTTCATCATTCACTGTTTTCTTTTTTGTACATCTCCCAAACAATTTTTTAGGAAATCCAATTGTACATATTCTTTATAATTGATTGAGTTTGTAGTATTTGTTGGGTGTTTAGCAACGTGTGCGCTATTTCGTGATATACTGTACGCTGTTTCTTTTTTTCTCTGTTCTTTGTTTCCATTTTTTTCTTAACTCAGTTTATGTGAAATTGAAACCTTATGTAATAAACTGATTTTTTTTCTGAATTTTTGAAATTTGTAGATATATATCCAAACGTTTTCGTATCTGTAATCTACGTATTTCCAATGGCAAAGAATAGCTGGCAGGAGCATCATCAATTTCTTAACATGGCAGCTTATTGTTGTTGCTGTACCATTTTCTTTGCGCAAGGTTTGTAAGAAAAATTTTAAAATTTGAAAACATTTTCTCACTTGATCTAACACGAATGCACACTTACTAGTTCACATAAGTTGTGGCGGGTATAAAACACTTTCAAGGCCATTCTGTTGGTGCGGGGATCAACGGTGCTGCAGCACTTTCCGAAACATGTCACTAAAGGCTCATAAATGTGCAGAAATGCGCGCATACCCACAAATTCGTATACGCAAACCTCGAAACACGTAAACAAACGTTAACACCACTCACTGTACACAAATGCGTGCCTGCGAGATCGCACATATTCGCAAATGTTATGAACATATACAAGCGTAAGTGAACGAACACAGCGTATACATAAGAAATCAGGACACGTGAATTCCAGTTCACACGTGCGCGCACGCACATTTCACTTGTAACGCGCGCACAAACACACACACACACACACCAAAAACACACATACCCGCACACATTCGAAAGCATGTGTAGGCGCGCAAATAAAGAGGTTTGTATTTGCTGACATGAAGCCCCATTTGTATATTCAACTGGTTCTTTCCACATCCTCCTCTGCGGGAGATTCCTTTCAAGCAACATCATCCCCTGCCTGGGATGGCTGCGCCCGCAACGTTGTTTCGCTTCTTCTTTCTTTCTGCCTCGTTGCTTGGAAACTTCTCACTACTGTCACTTTGTTTTTATTGCGTGTTCATGAAATGACGCCACCACTGCGTCCCTGAAGAGGAGCCAAGGGGGCAAGAACGAAAAAAAAATGTGTTGCCAGTTCAACAGGATGGGAAATATCTTTCATTTATTACGACACTCCTGGGCATTTATAAAATAAGAAGAAAATATTGACATGGCAGCAGTGAAAGCGCACACAAAGAGAACATAAAGACAAGTTTGATACTGCGTGGACACAGATGCGAGGTGAGGCAGCGTAAAATGATGCTCCGCGTGTGGCGGAAGAAACGAAAGCGAACAGGACGGGCAGGGGGGGACAAAACGAGCCGGCAATAAAAGTCAAGGAATATAGAGATGCAAAGAGCCGCGGTTGCAACGGTGTTAGAGAAACATACGCGCACACACAAGAAAAGAATTGCAACAATAGAAAAAGCTCGTATTAGACATCGCGCGTGTGTGCCTCCTCTATACACGGCGCAAAGACAAAATGTTCAACGATGACGCTCGCAGTCTAGGCGTCGTAGACACGGAGCTTCGCGGCTGGTGATAAAACAGAAGAAACTGGACACCGCTCGTAACAACAGCAAAAAAAAACAATAAGAAGAACAAAGTGACGTAGCCAAAGATTCTCCGAAATACGCAACCCCCTCCTTTCACCTCTCCCAGCTTCCTTCCTATCCCGTACACGGTGTGTCTATATACGCTCAGTGGGGAAAACAACAGCGCCGTTCGCCGGCCTCTTTGGTTTTCCTCGATGAGTCGTTTGCGGCCTGCCTACTCTAGGGCTCTCCGGGGACACTGGGTCGAACGTGCCGCTGGCTGCTCGCACAAAAGCGAACGAAAATAACAGAAGAGGCGACGCGATGCGACCGGCGGTAAGAAGGGGAAAGCGCAAATAACGGTCCGTTATACCGAAAGCAAGGAGATCAAAAGAACAGAGGAACAGCCGCGTTTGCTGGATATATCCATATATACGGCGTGACGGAAGTTGGGGGTTTCAGAGAAAGGAACACGGGGAAAGGAAAACAACGTGGGCTTGCCACGCGGAGGCAGCTGAGACGAGTGGGGAACGGGAGATGCCTCAATTTATTCGCCAGACGACCCCAAGCTCTCGTCTGAGCTTTGTCGCAACTCTCCCGATCTGCTCGTCTTTATATCTTCTTCGTACGACGTTCGTCTTCTCGATTCTCTCTCTCTCTTTTTTTACTTCGCTTCCTGTAGGGTTTTTCGCTCCTGTCCTGCATCGCGCTTTGCGAGCCCATTCGATGGCGACTGCGTCGCGAAGCTTTCGGGTCCCCGAAAATCCTACTGCTTGCCCGCCTCTCGAAAACTCACCCCTCACGTCCCCGTTTTTTTTTTTTCTTTCTGCGCTCGGACCCGCCCGCACCTAAGGCGACACCTCGACGATATTTCACCGGTCTGGGGCATGTCTTGATACGCGACGTCGACCGCGCGTCAGATGCGCGTACATCCTTGGGATCCTTCCGGCGACCGAGCCGTCTCTTGTTTTCCTTCCTGTCCCCTCTCCGTCTGTTTTTGCTCCTGGTCTCGACAAAGCGCTAGCAACCTATAAAAAAACTTACACAAGACAAACAAAAAAGAGAAACGTGATAAGAAATAATCATCCATGACGCAGTTTTGAAACACATGTCGCAATAGAGAGAAAATAGATCTTTCGCTCACGAGCTCAGCGTACGTGAGCGAGTTCCCGTTTTTTTTCCCTTTGGTCTATCAATGCGCGCATCGTGCGGTGCCTAATGAAAGCGGCAGTTAATTCACATCCTCGGAAAAACGAGCTTGGCGACCTTATGTCTCCACTCATGTTGGTTCGCTGTCGGTGTCCTCAGGAATTTCATTCTGAATCTGAAACAAGACGCGGTGAACTGGACACAGGAGCTTTATTATAATTATGAGGGAACATAGAAGTAAGTGGAGCGATAATTCGGGTTTCCCGTATGAGTGGCGATGATCTTTATAGATGAGCTTCCGTTCGCGACGTTCTGCGATAGAATTGACTACTTGAAGGTTTCTTTCTTTCTTTCTTTCTTTCTTTCTTTCTTTCTTTTTTTCTGTATTTCTTTCTTTCTTCTTTTTTTACTTTTTTCTTTCTTTTTTATATATTTATTTCCATCTTGCTTTCTTTCCTACTTTCTTTCTTTTCTTCTTTCGTTCTATCTATCCAGCTATCTTTCGTTCTTTCCTTTTGTCGCATTGCGTAATTCTCCTTCCTAAGTGTTTCGTTTCTCCAAGCCGGAAATTAGACCGTCCTTCATGGGGGTTCCTAGATTACTTTTGCGAAATACACAGTGTATCGAACAAAAATAAACTATTATTTGACGTAATACGGACAAAATTTTGTGGGAATTTGTCGCACTCATAGATCGGCAAAACAAGGGATCTTCGGGAATTTTGTTTCGCATCTTCTTTCTTTCGATTGTATTGTCAAAGATGAAAAAAAAATAAGTACTGGGGTTGGGATAAATATACTTCATGATGCACACGCCATTTACAAAGTGGTATATATTATGTAAAAAATTGAGGTGTAGCTCCTTTCTTCGTTCTGGGGAAGTCTGAAGGCCAATTTTATGGCTGGCTGCTGTGACGATAAATCCTCACTTATAATTGGCATATATAAAACGCACTGCACAATTTTGGATCCACTCTGTTTTGTCTATATACGTCAGCATTCCTGGCTTCCGCAAGCAGCAGCATATGTTACGCATAATTTCGAGCAATGATGCATTCTGTTAAGTGTTCTAAAGAGATACTCTGAGAACCCTCCAATCTCCGCTTAATATGTTTTATGCGAAACATGGTAAGTTTGCGATCAGTGAGGAAGGAGTTGGTTTTTGGTAATAGACATAAAAGGGGATAATGAATCAGGTGGTTACGTTGATGGTGGTGATGCCATTGCTCCTGACAATAATAATGGAGGGAAACTCTTTTGTTAGAAGCAATACGCAATTTTCATGAGTGAAAACATACTGCTACTCTGGTTTACACGTTTTTAACCACTGTACACTGATTCCTCTCCCATCTTTTCCTTCTCGGTAGACGTGGTCAAGATGGTGGCTTCATCGAAATGAGAAATCATCGAAGCTTTCCACGCGACATCCGGAGTGCACGGCGCATGCGTGAGCTCACCTTCTATTGCACGACTTTTAAATGCGCTATTTTTATTTATCAAATGTAGTATAATAAAATTAACAAGCGCGCTGTTTGACGTAGCCGGCATTTGTGTTTTTCTTTAAACTGATACGTTTCCTTCACGGCGTACAATAAAACATGACATGTCTCAATTTTGACGCATAATCTTTTTTTTCTTTAAACACGAAAGTGCTAAATTGCTTTTTTCGCAGAAATACTGGTGTCGGCGTCAGCGTAAACAATGAATGTGGTCTATGAGCGAAAATGCAAGATTGATGCAAACAAATAAACAATAATAAAGTTCCGTTTAGATGGAAATTGAAGCCAGACCTTCTGTGTGACACGCAGTTGTTCTACCACAGAGCCGCGCCTTTCTTGGTACTTCCGTGATTTAAAAAAAAATATTTTAGAACGTCATGGAATGCGATTAGTCTCTTTAACGCACGTGGCAGAAGCGTAGTACTGTAGGCGTAAGGGCATGTAAATTGCACGAGCGAAGAGTCTAACCATCCACCCGTAACAATGCGCGCAGATATATGCAATCGCCATCAAAAGCAACAGCGCAAACAGACTGATTAAATACGCCGGTTCATGTGTTGTCTTACGGATGTGTAGTGGGTACATCGCTGTTCGCAAAAGGAATCATTATGTCATAGTTCACAGCTGTACTCGCAGTAGGAATTCTAGAATAGCTGTAAAGAACCAATGTCTCCCTGCGGACATTCCATTCCTTGTGGAATGGTTGACGAGTTATAGAGAAGCGATGCGAGGCTACCGATAAAGAAGGCGATGTGAATAGGACCCGATTACGTTAACGCATTCAGAGGCAAGGTGAAGCTTCCTGAAACTTTCAGGGGGACGTGCCTTAGAACATAATATAATGAAAGCACCGAAGGTGTATACAATAATGATGATGATGCAATAGCCATAACGGATGCACTTTGCCATCTTGTCGTATTAGGCGGATGCATTTGGGATTCTCGAGTTATTGTTTTCGAGTTAAGAACGTATCTTGGCTTCTGCCCGCTACGTTGAGATTATGAAGCAAGCCGCGCTTTAGCTAATCGTTATTTTTATTGCCAGCTGTGCTTTGTTATAATCGCGGAGAGAATGATGGAGGAACATTTGTGGTTTCGAGATAAGGAGTGAAGAAGAGAAGCCAAGGGCAGGCATGGTTAGCCGAAAGTGAATTTCTTTTTGCCACACATCACCGAGGTGGGGAGGTGAGGGAATTGAAAAAATAGTTTCCCCTACTATAAGAGCCGGTAAAGCTGGCTCTTTCACACGTATTACTTTTATGTGGCGAAGCTAAAGCCAGTGAAACAGCAGACTTCACTGAAACATGGCACTGATTCAGCCTGAAGTACTAAACCAGGCTTGAAGTAGCTTGAATGTTCGATTTCTGTGGCATTTGTGTTAATAGATTCCCACGCAGTGTCCCTGCACTGTTAGTTTCGGGCACCGCTTGCCAAACTCGCAATCTGGTCAGAGCTCAATGAGGCGGAGAGCGCCGAAGGGGATTAATTTTCCCAACGTGCGGTTCCCTTGCAGAAGAACGATAACAAGAACAGGAGGGCTCTAACGGAAATAGTTTATTGGCTAAATAAAACAAATAATTAGTTAGTAAGTTGGCTAGTCAGTTATTTTGTTTGTTTGTTTGTTTGTTTGTTTGCTTGTTTGTTTGTTTGTTTGTTTAATTGTTTGTTTGTTTGTTTGATTGTTAAAATTAATCGTATTGCTGCGATGGCACAGTGTCCCCTACGACGGTCGTTGAGAAATCGTGAATTCCATTTTGGCGTCTGCCACCTCTGCAAGCCCATCATGTGGCAATAATACTTCCTCTTAATACTTCAATGACTGCTGAAAAGAGGACGCCACGTGGAGAGGAGCGCAAAAACAAGTCCATAGAATGCGCTGCCCGAGTTCTCCGAAGCCGAGAGATCAACCATTCTCGGAAAAAAGGGAAACAGGGACGACTTCCTGGCAAAGCCCAAATTAACCATGACGCCCCGAGTTAACATCGCTAGTTCTAATGATCCCATCATTACCTATTCATGGGCGCTGAGCGAATGCCTCAAAGCCTCTGCTATTGTTTGCGAAGGCGCCAATTGTCGACAAAAAATTCTAAAGAAGATCTGGTGGAATTATTTATGTGCTTTCCGTGCAAGCAACGCCATACCGGTGCCATATTTGCGTATCACGCGCTTTTCGCTGCAATGCTTCGCATTCAAGAGCTAGCTCCTCTTCAACATTGCCTTCGAAACCAAATGCTCGACAACCTCCTTTCTTTATTTGGTTGGCATCGAAATTTTGTGCGTCAAAGCCAACAGCTTTCAAACTTGCAATTTCTTGAAAATAGATCTACCAACTGTTTAAGGTCGACAGGGCAAGGCTCAGTTTCCATTTCTTACTAAGTCTGAAAAAAAATCAGCCATGGCGCTCCAAAGGATGCGAAAGTACACTCAGCTTCGAAATTCGGAAACTAGTAGGTATGAGAAGACTTTGAATTTCACAGCAGTTTGTCACCGTATATGGGAGAGCTGCACACTGAATGGTGTTAGCTCGTTTAGGAGCAAGCCGGAGTTCTAATGTGAAGGCTGTCTGTCAAAACTGTGAGAATATTCATCGTTTTCTTGAGTCTCATGGTCCCTAAACTTTGGACATTGACTTCATTGTGAGGAGAATCCACACTGATGTATATTTCGGAGATTGCGTCACACAGTTATAATACGGAGCACCACTTCACGCATCATTGAAAATAACGGCGCCACTGAAACAAGCTTCAATAATATTCTTCTTGACAGCCTCACAAATCACTCTGTTTACAGATTCAGAACTTTGTAAAAATGAGCGATTGCCTAAAACGCCTTAGCGAGATCTTGAACAGTGCATAACTATGAAGACTGTACAAGCAAGTCCATTCGAACATCTCTTTTTAATTTGTTTTTTTTTATCTTGACGCTATTGAAGCTGCGTATACGTTCTTATCCTACGAAACACCACATGACTTCCTGTCAGTTGTCTCGTATGTTTGCTAACACGGGAGCACTTCAAACCCGAAGCAAATTGTGGGGATCTTCGTCCGCACTTTTTCGCCCAGCTACGAGAGCGAAGGCTCACCAGAGGGAGAGTACTGGTAAAGCTACGCCTGTGAGGGGAAAGCCTTCTATAGTAATTTGAGCCCTCGTTCACCCTCTCAACATTGCTATGCTTTCTGGGCAGTGGTACGGATAGGGTGAAGTTGGTAGAGAGGAGAAGAGGTAAGAGAAATCTATGGGGGCGGCGCTGGTATCTAGGAGAGGAGGTTAGAGCAGAAGTGGGACTGGCTGTGGTGTACAAAAAAAAGAGTACCATTGGTAGCACGTGCACGAGCACAGGTGGTGGTGATGATAGAGGAGGAAGGGTGCACCTAGCGTTAGCGAGAACAAAGGACCAGTGCTCTGACACCACCAGCTCTTTGGTTTATTCGGTCTTCACGACGCTAAGACACTTGACGCTGAGCATAACTTTTTAGGGTTGCGAACGAGCACGTGAAATACGTCGAAAGTGCGTAGATTATTTCTTGTTCACTTCATAAATACAAGAGTGCCCACACAATGAGTTTCTTGTACAATAAAAAAAGCTAAAAGCTTATTATCCTTGAATAAAAATAACATTGTATCTGCAATCATGGTTATCTCGACGGGAGAAATTTACATCAGGCACGGATATTTTATTTTGTCTTAAACACCTAACGAACGAAATTCAGGAAGGAGACACAGCGCACGGGAACTCTTACAATATTTTTTACAAAGGCTGCGCGACACTAATTATCTCATTAATTTCACAGAGGATGAAGCAGCTGCTCGCAAGCTGATCCTCGTTAAACAGTTACATGTTCCTCGCGTGTGTCTCAAAGAAATGGCAAGAACGAACAAGTAGGAATTCTAAGGGAGCTGGAGGGACCGGGGTTTGAGAAAACGCTTTGTGCGGAGAAAGATTTCATAACACGCCGACCGTAGGGTATGTCAGAAAATCAATTCCAACCGAGAAACGGACAGGATTAAGAATCCCGTGTCTCTAGTTTTCTCTGCTTCTCATTCCCAAGAGGAGGCATGAAGTCTTTTTTTTCTTGTACCATGTTTTTCTGTTCACCTTACAAAGCGTTGCCTAAGCCCTCAATTTTGACCATTTATCTTGCTGCAAGCGCTGATATACCTCTTTTTTTTCGTTTGTTTCGTTTCCAAGTCAGATGGTCATTGTGGGGTGATTTCAAAGTTATTTTTTTTTTCGTTAAACACTGTATATAGTTTGTTCTTTCAATTTTTGCTACAGTGAAGAAAAAAAGATATCTGGCCGTTATATTTCTTAAATGCAATTGTAATTGAGCACGGAGATTTTCGTGTTCCACTCGTAAGGTTTTTTTTTTCAGATCTTGCTCATATTTTTCATTCAGGCATTGCTTCAGCGAAAATCTGTGATATCCCGGATTTATTGCTTTTTTTCCTTGTCTGTCGCAGAACTAGTCCGTCACGTCTAAGTATTTCTCATCGATTGTGCCTTCTATGTTGTAAAATGATTGTAGACGCCACCTAATTGATTGTTCTCGGGTCTAATTTATTGTAAACCATGGCTATGTCGAGAAACTAGTTTGTTTTATACGCGCCGTGTATGTGGCATGCTGCCTGTAATATTCACGTTGTCCTTCGAGGTTTCGGTGAGCATATTGTCAATTATTGTTTTCTTTAAGTAAAAAGGACTATATCTACCGGCTTGTCTTTGTCGGAACTTCATTTTTAATGGCAACAGCTGATGGAGCTAGATAAAACACTACGAAAGCCACGGCAACACCGACACTTGAATAGTAATAGACTGGCGTCTGTATTTTACACGACCTTCAACCTCGCTTTCTCCACGAATTGGTGTGATTCCAACCCGGTTCTACTTACCAAGTAAACTGCACTTAAAAGAAGACCCAAGAGTGCCAGCCTTCCCTAGCTTTTTCATATAAATATGCCACAATATTTTGTTCATTCGACAATTATGCAGACATCGTCGACCACCCATCATACATCAAGCTATTTTTCCACATAGTTATGTCTTTGCTGTTGTATTTTACAGTCTCGAGCTACTTTTTTGTACCTATAACATCCCATGCTAACTGGGCACTCAATTGTGATTGAGCTGGCTTCATTTTATTTAATCTCATCTCCTCGCAGCTTCTTTTTCTTCGCGTTTTTTTTTTACTGGTTTCATGCGATGTGGTTTTCTGTTGTGTGATCGCGCCTTCATGCTCGTCCCGTAAATTTTTTCATCACTCTCAACCCGTTCGGTCCGCGTCGATCAGGAGCCATCAGGTGACGAGCACCTTGAAAAAGGGGGAGCCATCAGGTGGCGAGCACCTTGGAAAAGGTCGCACAGGAGAGAGAAAGACAGGACGCCAGTGAGAACAACACTGTCGCATCCGACACACAAGCGGCGGTGGCATCACACGATCTTTTCCCGAAAGCAATCGCATCATTCCCACCTCCTTCGTTGTGCGCTCCTCTTCTCCTCCCGCGGGAATAGCGGGTCACTATGTTTTCCCGAGCGGCGGCATGTCCCATTCCCTCTCCCTCCTGCGCGAGATACTTGGCGCTCCACTGTTCGCCTAACGTTGCTCCAAACATCGTCGGTTCGCTTTGGCCGACAGAAACGGCGTCGTCGGTGGAGATGGCGTCTTCCATCTCCATAATCGATATCCGGCCCCGCTCTGCCCGCCGTTCCCCTTCAGTCTTGCCCAGTGATAACCTCCCCTCCGGCCTCTTACGCTCGCATCTCGCGACCCGGTTCCACTCCTCGAATGCACGACACCACCGCCGAGTGGCACCCAGGCTCTTGGGACGCAGTGCAGATGGTATAGACGCGGCTGGATGACTGCCTGCCACGGGCATTAGGAAAGAGCTCGGACGATCGAGACATGCTACACGGGGAATGAGATGACGTAAAATTGGCTGCAAGAAAAAAAAAGAGAGGGAAACAAAGGAAGTAAAGTGGAGTTTGAAAAAAAAAGAACAGAAAATCTCTGGTGTATTGAAATTTTAACGAACTGGAAGTCTGGGGAGTATAAGAGTATAAGGATAAACCAGGGATAAAGAGAAAAAGCAACCATTGAAGATCAACGACGTTAACGGGGCGAAGAGAGGTAGTGAAGTGGCAATGCAGGAAAGATAGTGGTTAACTAGACTGTCCAACTTCCTGCCATGCACGCGAGGAAGAGACTGGGGTGGTATAAGCATGGAATTGAATGGGAAAACTTTTATTTTCGCTCTCCAGGACGCGCGTAGAGGGTCCTGGAGAACGAAAATAGGTAGCGAGAGGCAAGGAATACCAAGCGACCGCTTCGGCCTGGACGGCCCATTGATGGTACACAATGGACCTTTTCCTAGTGCGAACAATACCCCAAGTGTCGATCACCAAAAACAGAACTAATGACTCATGGATTCCGACCACCATATGCATGTAGGCAATTTGGAAAGGCCTGCGTTCGTGCCTCTCAATGGCGCTAATAATTGCCTGTTTGTGGCGCCGGATGGTGCTTGCTCCACACGTGTCGTCACGTTTTGGCCACCAAAAATCATGGCGCGTGCCTCCTCGAGGCCGGTGCGCATGC
Organism: Rhipicephalus annulatus; assembly: GCA_013436015.1. Lineage (NCBI taxonomy): Eukaryota > Metazoa > Arthropoda > Arachnida > Ixodida > Ixodidae > Rhipicephalus > Rhipicephalus annulatus. The sequence continues at coordinate 201,919 of WOVY01014961.1, forward strand.
GCAGACTACTTACCCAGAAAAGGCCAATTCCCAACACACTCGCAGTGCACAGCGTGATTCAAGGTGATCACTCAGTCTGGTTTGTTTTCCTGAACTGCTGAAGGATTCGTACGCATTTATGGGCATATTTTCGATCCCATACAAGGCCGATCATCAAGTCTTCTCGTGAGAAACATGAGAATGCGCAAATGTTAGTCGGATTGAGTTCGAAAGAAAAAAAAATTATCTATAGCCTCTGCACAACTCAAGTTATCGCACGAAGGTTAATACGTCATTTTAATGTGATAGCTGAAGAAGTTGAGTGAGTGGCTGAGCGCTGCAAGGATGCACAGTCAACACAAAAATTTACCATCCAACAGTTCATTATGCACTGGCGGTTAAGATAAGGGCAGGTAAGGGTAGACGCAAAGATAAAAGAAAATTTGTCCAGGCGCCATAGCTCTTGAATCAGTTGCGCAGCTTCAAAAAAGACACACTGGTGCTTGCAGAATAGTTTCGATCAAAGTCAGCTGCGACCAGAATCCAATGTGTCATATTTGCGTAAAAAATGTTTGTCAATCCCCTCGAACTAGGCGTTGCGAAAAAAATTCAGATTAAAGTAGGGGAAATGCTGGATACTATTTTTTATTTGTGGTATAATTTGGGTGCGAACTATGGAGAACAAGAATAAAGTTCAGCAGGTGTTGCGCTTTTATAACACAAGTATTCGAAAACCTTGGTGCCTTGGTGTAAGCCAAATGAGCCGGAATAGCAATATATATGCTTTGAAATGCAGTCAAAGTAACTTTCATGCTTTATGCTTCACAATACAACATGAAGTGTTGCCGTAATAACGTGTGGTACAAGCGCACATTGCCATTGAGCGTCAAAACTTGAGATTACCCTAATGACTTCATATTTCAAAGCCATGGAATCAGCCACTGCATAAGGCACACACGCTATGGTACCCTTAGGGTAACGTAGTTTGTGCATAGCAAGTTCGAAAAGATTTCATACACTAGGTGTTTGAAGTAAGCACTAGCAACAGAATATTGCTATTGCGGTTAACTATTAAAATCGAAGCTTAAGGGTCCCCAATGTTTTTTTTTTTTTTCTTGGCATGTTTCGTGTCAACGTCACCGTACGTCCAAGGGGATCTACAACAGGCTTCTACCTTAAGATTTGAAGGTTTTAGCCTTAAAATAAATTTAATATTAGTGGTAAATGCGAGATGAATGCATTGGAAATGTAGAGCCCCCCCCCCCTTAAATAAAATGAACTCCCTAAATTAGAGCTTTTTAATCCCCTTGATAGTTAAATGTGCTGACATTGTGCGAGTACATGGAGTATATTTCTACAAAAAGTTTCCAACTCTATAAATTAAAGTGTTTTATTTTCTTGATAGCTAACCCCGTATTCTTGAGCGCCCCTTCACTCAACGCTACACCTTCACTTGATGGATGGATAGATTGATATGGCTGTTCCCTTTAGATCGGGCGGTGGCTAACGCCACCAAAAAAAAAACTTGATTTTTTTTTTACCTTTAGATAGTGAGGTTGAGGACTCGTACTTTGCAGTGAAAAGTTTAATTTTCACTCGTGCCTTGACTTCAGCCACCATTCAGATAACCTCCTTCTAGTTAATTCTACCCGCTAAAAGTCTATTTTGTCCTCCCTGTCCCTAAACCCCAGTTCTTTGAAAAAACTCTGCTCCATCATTCTGAACTATAGGGTGAAGCCTTTTACAGAACATTGTCAAGTGTTCGGCAGTTTCCTCCTCCTCTGCACATGCACTGCATAACGTGTCTACCCCTTCGTATTTGGCCCGATATGTCTTTGTTCGCAATACTCCCGTCCTGGCTTCAAACCGTAGAGAACTACCCCGAGTATTATCATACATCCTTTCGTTCGCAATTTCCTGCTTAAAAGTTCAATATATCTCTAGTGCGGACTTCTTAATCATGCCAATTCTCCACATATCCGTCTCAGCCTCCTTCAGAAAGCCGATGGAAGCACCATCTATAGGCATGGCAAGTCACTGCATATCAATAATTTTTTTCTGCTATTCTTGAGTAGCGCAGCCTCATATTCAGCCGAGCAGCGGCGCAGTGCTCAACTCTGTCAAGTGAAGGGTGAAAGTCCAGTCGAGGAGCGTTTGTGAATACGCGGGTAAGTGTGGTTAGATTGTGTGACTACATGCGATACTATTTTACAAGAGGTCCTGAACCTTTTGTCAACTTAAACGCTTCGGCCGCATTTTTAAAATAGCACTTTCTTTCGCTGCCAAGACGTAAACTGTCAAGCATACAACGTACTACAAGTGACAGGCGATGAAAAAGTCTGTGGGCTTACTCTATCAGGTTTTGTTATTTTCTGTTATGTCTTCACCCAACGTGCAATAGTAAACGCGAAGCCACTCTTTTCTTTCCTATATGATGTGCGTTTATGCGTGCGTATGTTGGGAGAGGAGGTCATGCAAGTATAACGTATTGAAGGTTGAAATATGTAGAATCTATGAAAGTCCGGAGCAAAAGCAAAGAAAAGAATAAGATACATCATACAACAGAACTTTTGCTTCACCACGTTGGAAGTAAATAATGATTACGTTTTGTTTTCTCGCAGGATAGCTAGCCAAGAGTGAAAGCTGACCTCAAGGAATACATTTCGTATCAAAACGAAGGACGAAAGTCAAAGAATACTGGCCGGAACCCCCTCGACCCTTTCCAGCGCAGTCTCTTGTGTTTAACAATCCTATCATCTGCCCGGCACATATCGTTCTACGTTTTCTCGCCTCTTGCATGAAGTTATTATTTTTTTTCATGTGGTCTCTGCCTGCCTTGTTTCTTAATGTTTCAAACTTTAGGCGCGCCATCTGCGCTGAGTGAAGGAGGAGAGAAAAGGTAGTGAAAAAGTAAAACTAACACGAAAAGGGCACAGAGTGAAAGAGCAAGAAGGGGAGAGGGAGGAGTGGAATGGCTATGCGCAACAGGAAAGGTTCTGGCAAAAAACCCCTGCTTTCCCATTTCTACGGCTACTTCTCAGTGGTGGCAGCGGCTGCACACACACCCCATTGATTTTCTTGTTTTTTATTATCGTTTTTTTTTATTTCTTTAGTCCCGTATAAGACTCTTGGCAGGATTTTGCAGCCTGAGAGAATGGGCCTTCAGCACCTCCCGAAACTTCACTCTTCTATTCTCTCATCCTCCGTCTGATTGGTCGGTTCTATTGGTTTTTGTAGTTATTACTTTATATGCGTTTGTTTCGGATACACTGAAGTTTCCTTGTCGAGTGTAGCCCGGTGCTGGCGGCAACCGATGTTGTAGAAGCCTGCTTAGTATAACGTGAACATAAAAAGAAGAAAAAAAAACAAATTTGGCAAGGCGCGGGGAGCCGTACCAGAGGCCGTATTGATCTTGTACCCCTTTTTTCAGCCATTCCTTCCTCGCAGGCTTCGTCCTTAAAACCTATATTTCGTCCGTTAGTCCTCATTCTTTTTCTTTTATTTCTAACCTCTCGCTGTACCACTTATGCAGACCCCCGAAAAGAAGCCAAGAAGATGGTGGGCCAATACCAACCACCTTCTCTCCACCCGAACCCTTTCTTCTCTTACTCACCAACTACGAACATTGTTTCGTCCTTAGCTTCGTTCTTCCTCCATCTTCTCCTTTCTTGTGCGGCTTCGAACACAGGCTATAATGAGATGCGACGGGCCCCACACTTGCCCCGGCAAAAGTAGAATGGAAGGCAAAAAAATACTCCATTTCTGCAATACTCCGTCCTGTCTTCCCGCGGCCGACGCTCATCGAACGAACCTATCTCAGTCGCGAGCTGCTTGCCAAACTGGGGAAAACTACGATCGCACCAAGCGATCGACGCTTCACTGAGTCTGCAGTCTTGCCGCGTTCGGAGGCCTCGCGCGAGCATCAGAAGCAGCCGCGCTGCTGCGGTCTCGTTCTCTGCCGCAAAGGCCTTCTTTCTTCTTTATTCCTTTCCGCGTCCTTTGCTGCTCTTTCCGGGAGCGAAGCGCCGGCGTCAGCGCCGCTTGCAACAGTGGGGCGTTAACGCCGCGCAACGGCTTCACGAGCGATGTTAGAGAACAAATGCCTGCTTGCATCATGTAGTACGCGATGATGTTCCTGGCAGTTTGTTGGCGAAAGACGACTCGCTGGCCGAATATTTCACCGCCGAAGACACGCACTTTGCACGAAGTCGGGCTCAGCCTGTTTTCTCTGTAAGGAATGCCGGTCTCGCGAAGGGCAAACGAATTTCGTTTTTCGAAAACGCCACGGCTTATTGGTGCATGCTTTTTTTCAGCGTTGGAGGGAGGGAAAAAAAAACGAGGAAGACACTGTTTTTCGTGGTGGTTTGCGATGCAGTGAATCGCAGCTGCCGCGATGACCTACACGTGTAAATGAAGCTTGTTTCCGACTTTCAGAGTAGTTTGATTTCTGGAACGTACGCACGCACGATACAGATGGGGCTTCTCACTTGCGGCATTACTGGTTTAGTTGTGTGTTGGCTTTGTATTGTTGCGAAGGAAAATTCAAGCCCTTCTGTTGCCCTTCTCCTCAGTCGCTGAGTTCGAAGACATAATATTGATTGCCCGTCGTTTCATCTCTATTCAATTCCCCCCCCCCCACCCCTATCTCTACTAATGCTCCGTCCACAGTTGTAAGGTGGCAAACATGACTGGTAACTGCCCTAGCCTGACTATGTTTCATCCTTTTTTTATCTTGTCATTTGCAGTGTCATTTCCTTCATTATTCGTCTTCTCTTTTGCCTGTTTCTCTTTTTTACTGTTAATTTCTTCATCTTTTTTTTTTCTCTCTTGCTCTACTCATTCTCACTCATCAAGGTTTTTACAGGTCGCGCTGGAGAAATCCGCGCACGTGTCTCAGAGCAAAGCAGAAGAGGACGAGTATGAAATAGACGGTGTAGGGAGGAGAGTGCTATCTGGTTTATGATAATTATCTGTTCTGTTTCCGGAGGACAAACTACACTAAGATTATCAAGCTTCGCTTTTAAACAATAGAGAAATAAAGCATGATAATACACAATCTGTAGTGACTCTGATAAAGGTCACGTACCTGGACGTCAGCTCCACTTCTCGCAAGCTCACGAGTTCGCTAGTTCGCGTGCAAAACGAGCGGCAGCGGATAAAGCAAGAGATGTACTTAATTTTGTCGCAAGCGAAGAAATATGAACAACGAACGGAACGGCTCCGTTGAGCTCAGCAAAGACTGGACGTTTCTTCGGAGTAATCCAAGCAGCCTTGGTTCAAACAAACAACGCACTGCGTTGCGCTAAGAATTCTCAGTCCTGGCGACAACTCCGAGTTTGCATGAGCCAGTAGCACGTCCTCAAGCTTCTTTCTCGGCGCCGCATTCAAAGCTCGGCGTCGGTTCAAAGAGCAGCGAAGTCACTGCCTCTCCGGACCGTCTTCACCTCGTATCTGCGGTCCCTTAAACAGCGAACGAGCACAGCCTGCCTCGTTTTAAGCCATAAAGAAAAAGGAAGAAATGGTGTTGCTTTGACCCCCGAGAGCATTTTGAGGCTTGTGAACAGGCTATCTATATTCAACAGGGACTTCCCCGCATGTCGTGCAGTTGTAATAAGCGACCCGGCACGACGCCCTTTTCGTGGTTCCATGTTTTGCGACTAAGCCCTCCCCGACATATCGCGAAGAAGCTCGTACCGACTCTCCACTTTCTCGCTCGCTTTCTCTCTCTCTCTCTCTTGACTCTTCAGCCACCTTCTATAGCGTTTTCCCGTATTTCCTCGAATACAGGTCGGTCGCTTCTCTTTGGAGTATTGTGCGCGAAAGTTGTGTTTGGATTGGAAAACGTTGCGCGGCCACCACCGCCAGGCACTCACGGCCACAGGTAGATTAACGCCACAATTAGAGTGTCACCAAAGAGTAAAATGAATAAATTTAGAATGATAGATTATACCGGAAAACTTCACTGTCCTTAATATCGGTGTCAGGCTTTTACGTATTGAGAGGTAAGCAAGGTCAAAGACTCGTTTTAAGTTACACGCTGAAATTGCTTTTATACAAGTACAGTTGGCACCTTGTACTTCAAAGTGTGTGTGTGTGTGTGTGTGTGTGTGTGTGCGTGCGTGCGTGCGTTCGTGTGTGTGTGTGTGTGTGTGTGTGTGTGTGTGTGTGTGTGTGTGTGTGTGTGTGTGTGTGTGTGTGTGTGTGTGTGTGTGTGTGTGTGTGTGTTCGCTTTCGCATTCCGATCACGCTCTCACAACTAAACTTCCTCAATATTGATGCGTTCATTTTCTGGCCTCTTTACAACGTGGCGTACTTCATTTTCGCCGACTATGCCCCCCGCTCGTCCTAACAAACGCTGTCAAAACCGACGACCCGTCACGACGACTGATACGCGTTCTTCAAGAGGACTTGCCCACCCGAATCCTCTACCGACAAGTGTCTTCCCGCTGCAAACTATATGACCTTGGTATTGTGAAATAATAACTCGCTACACTGTAATTTACGTTCGGTAAAAACGAATATTGCAAGTGAAGCTTAATAATAAAATCTGGCGTTGCAAGTCCCAAAACCACGATATGATTATGTGATAAACTGTAGTAGAAGGCCCCTGAAATTTCGGCCATCTGGTGTTTTTTAATTAACGCGCACTGACATCGCACATTACACGGGCCTCCATACCATTTCACCTCTGACGAAATGCGATGACCGCTGCCACGATCGAACCCGTGACTTTCTGGTCAACAGCCGCGCACCGTGACCCGTACACCACTACGGCGGACGTAAATGAAGCTTAAGCTTCGTTGCCATAAAGGTAACGCAGGTTAAAGCGAAGGAAAATGCGAGCTCCATAGACGTGTCCAGGAACCATCTCAATGGTCTGTTCAGTGTGCTATTACTTCTACGCAACTGCGTTGTTGGTTCAAATGAGTGGAAATAGTCTCAATGGCAGGAAAAGAAACACTGGTAGCTTTGGAAATGCCAGCACGATAAAAATGAAACACATAGACGATAGAAGAAGAGAGAATAGGGATGAAACAAAGTCAGGGAGATCAATCGTGGTTGGGCAGAAAAGGCTGCCTTGCACTGGGAAAGGAGGCGAGGGTAATAAAAGATAGAGAGGAGGAAGAGAGAAATGTCACTGCCGCCGTGGATGTAATGGCAGTTCCTTGCTTGACTTCAAAGACGGTGAGTCACTCCCGCCCTCGTAGAAGATGGTACGTGAAAACGCGAATATATAGTGACCTATGTTCGAATGGATGCGGTATCTCCCCGGGGGCCTGTGTTCGGGAGCATGCTGGGAGGAGCAGGCGTTTATGAAGACGGCACCGACAACGCGGGTCTATGTCAAGAGATGATTCCTTTATAAGCGACGAAACGAAATAGGACCGTATATATAGTAGCGTAGCTGACGTTTAACTTGCTTTTTTTTTAATCTTGAAATAGAGTGTTCTTTGGTACTCGCGAAATCGTCTTTTTCAAAAGCGTTCATTAACAAGGGGGTTATCGTAAGGTGACTTTTTAGCCCTTCTAGCACACAGTTACCTCTTATTTTTTATGTTTTAAGGCGTAGTTCGGTTCTCAGGTCCTCTTGCGTAAGCGTACACCCCGTATCAGGAAATGGAAAGCACTCGGAAAAGAACATTTCTTTAATTCCTCTACAGCGTGCGCAATCATATGACCTCTTTTCTTAAACGAAATTCTCAATTAAAGGATTCGTTCCTATTGCCGCAAATCTGAAGCTACACAAGAAATTATGAGCAACGATGGAAGCTGCACTACCTTTCATTTGTAAAAAGATATGATTCGCTCAGTGCAGCGCTAGAACGGTATGCTGAAAGTACATAGTCAAATACATATCAAATTAACAAAAGGATGACTCTCGAGTAGAAAGATTTTGTAAAAAGCTTGAGGCCCAGGAGAAACCACGATATAGCAATTATAAAACTTGTATCGGTTTTGAAAGACCATGCAACTCATGAGGTTTCACAATTTCGCTGTGTGTTTGTCATGCTGACCCGCATATCACTACTAAATTTCAAATTGGTGCTTTTCAATGTGTGTAGCATTTCTTGTATGTGAATGATTATCAGTTATACTGTGTGTAGTGTGACACACACAGCCGTCGCCCTAATTAATAATAACGCGAGCAACGAAACGATCTCGTTTTTAATGAGGTAGCGCTGCACATTTGCAGGTGGGTGTCTGTCCCTCCATACTCACATTGCCGTAAATGTACTTCCAGGGCGAAATGAAATATTCTCGAATACATTCAGACCCGACTACTTCAAGCTCAGGTAAATTAAATTATCCTGTGTATTGAAGTAATCCTAAACACCAGTGTTTTTGCGTGAATGTATAGGAACGTTTGCGGCCACGTTGAACAAAAAAAATTCGTCATATCCGACATACCTTGGGATTCGATGTTATGTAAAGCATGGGCATGGAAGATGATTAGGTCGTAATTTCTTTATTCAGTGAAACGTTACAAAGCGGCGCTCCAGATATGAGCATATGCATACACCGACATTCGTTAAACAGCCGCATATGTTTTGTATAACCACTTATTTGCAGTTCTGTAACGATGCCACCAACAACATGAATAATAGCAACACCAGAAACGGTAAGCTGACATGGAGTGCTGGTTCTCGCGAAGATGGTAACCTAGTACACTGCTACACAAATCAACTTCAGCGAATGGCACCGAACTACCATCGACTTTAACCCCATGTGATGACTGTATTACAGGAGTACACATGTAATGTTTGTTAAATTGAATAACCAGCACTCCAGCCACAATTCACGTTTCACGAACGTTAAAGTTTATTTGAAATGTAGTTCAGAGACCTGGCGTGGATTTGTGGTAGAATGATTGCCACGCACAATTTTTGGCTTCAATTCCATTTGGGACCCGCACATTTATTCTTTGCAGTCGTCAGGTCAACGCTGAAGATAACAACTTTTCCTTAAAGGTCACTCCTTAAAATTACCAATGTATGGTCACGCCGATCCTGGGTAGATATAAAGTATCAATAGCCTGTGGCACATACCCGCATAACGGTAGCACATACCCGCCCGCGGTTATGGCGACGTGCACGACGGTATTATGACATTATTCATGTCATGTCATGTAATATAGGTGGATGGATGGATGGATGAATGGATGGATCTATCTATCTATCTATCTATCTATCTATCTATCTATCTATCTATCTATCTATCTATCTATCTATCTTCGTTTCGCATTGGACATTGGCAAAGTTTGTACTGAGCCGCGCAAGGAACTGGACGATCCTGAAGCCAAATCTGTTTTTTTTTTTTGTTTTTTTTTTCGAGGCCTTAGCTTGGTGATGCAGGTTGATTCTAGTACGCCTCTAGGTTTTTTTCTAGGCCTTAGACAGCTTATGCTAGCTGGTTTCTACGTTGACTCTTAGCGCAGAGCGGATCGGGTTAAATCGCAGATAGTCAGAGACACGACACAAGCACGTCGTGGTTGACGTAGCCCTACCGTCACTTCGGGGTCTTCTCGTAGCCTCCGTTCCCTTTCCTGTTTCCTGATATTCTCTCGGTGAACGTGCTAGGGGTCTTCGTGTCACCGCCAGCGCTTTTTACTTTTCATTTAATTATTTTATTTATTTAGAAATCCTTCACAAAAATGCCCACGAAGGGGCAGAAGGAGAGAGCATCTCCTGACTTGGCCCACTTTTTGTGAGGCACCTCGGGCAAGTATAGCAAAACAGTACATAGAAAATTCAAGATTATACATACAATTTATTAAAAACGATGATAATTGCAAGCGCAGAAAATATTGGGGAAATATTCAAACAACGCTGTTCCTTAGCGATAAATACAAATAAGCTATCAGCCCTATTGACATATATTGAAATACATACAATTTGTGTGTATATGGAAAACTGATAAAAGCATTGATTACAACAAATGTATTTCATACATTACCAATCTTCAGCACACGCATCCTATAAGTGGGTTCGAATTATTACATTCGTAATTTGCTTCTTAAATTTTGTGATGTTTTTAATCTCCCTAGCGTATTCTATTATTTCAGGAATCTTGTGGCACAGTAAACCAATATGGTTATCAATTGACTGCATGCCATAGTTTGTCCGACACATCAGCCCCACCAACGCGACAGTACGTAGATTGTATGCAATATCTCTGCTGAAGTATGTATCAGAAAAGCTCTGAAAGTTATTTTGGATATTTTTATAGATTGACATAGCTAGTTTTACCTTGTAGCACTCTGGGAATGGCATAACATTGTGCACGCAATAAAGGGACGTATTTCTGGGGACCGATGTAGTTAGCAGATGTAGTGCATGTTTTTAGAAAAGAATAATAGATTGACTGTTTGTTTTGTTATACATACCCCAAACTAGAATAAAACACATGATTTGCGAGTGAAGAAAAAAAAGTACAACTGCCGATTCACTCTCCCTGGAAGTGGATGCTGCAATCGTGGAATTAAATTGATAGACCTTGATATCTTTAATCGAAGGTTATCCACATGCTCGGACCAACTAAGGTCGCTATGAAAACATACGCCCAGCAATCGATTTTTTTTTACCTGAGAAATGCTTTCACCATTGAAAAATAAAGAAATAGTATGATCTTCAGGTCAATTTTCTTCTTGAAGAGCATAAACGTAGCTTTTTTTCATATTTCTTTCTAAATGCTTTACTGCAAACCATAATTTTAATTCATCCAACCAGAAATTTGGAGTTGTCTCAATATCGGAGAGTTGTAAACCAAAAAAAAAAATAAAAAAAATACATTGGTATCATCGGCGTACATGACTATGTTTGGTGTAGAAGGAATGCTTACGATGTCCTTGATGTACATTATAAAATGTAAAGGACCAAGTATCAATCCTTGCGGAACACCATACCTAATTATAACTAAGTCAGATTTAAAATTATGAAGCTGCACATAATTTTTTTTCTTGCCCTGAGGTAGCTTTTCCTTAAGTCGAGCGGATTCCGCGTATTCCATACATGTGTAGCTTGTTAACTAATATGTCTCGCTTTATTGAATCAAAAGCCTTACGGAAGTCAAGAAATATTCCTACAGTGTGAAGCTTCTTTTCAAAGTTTTGGAGTAGGCTGTCCCTAATACGGAGTAGGGTAGTCTGGGTTGATAAACCTGGCTGAAATCCAAACTGTTCTTCACAAATCCGCACTGTTCTTCACAAATAATATGAGAGGCTGTAAAGGAATACACCCTCTCATAAATCAAGCGTCAGCGACCTTTGAAAAAAGTGGTAATATGAATATTGGGTGATAATTTTGAAGTTCATTTTTATTGCCTCCTTTAAAAACAAATGTTACGCGAGCTATTTTCGTAGAAGATGAGGAAATTCTCGTCAAATAAACCCTGTTACATACATAAGCGAATGGAGCGACAATTAAATCAGTAATTCCTAAATAGGTATTACGGCAATGCTATTTTCACCTGGCGAACTATTTTTTGTGAGCATATAGCAGTGGCTACTTCCTCCTCGGTAACAGGTGATAAAGACAATTAATTAGCACGTGGACTTTGAACATAGGATTCGGTCGGTTTAAGGTCAGACACTTGCGTCATAGTACTTGATGATCCTACTTCAATGAAGTAAAGATTAAATTTGTCCACTAGTACTTTGCCACTATAGTGACTGTTGTTTACCTTTACTACGTGAGGAACGGTGGTGTATTTTTTTCCTATTAATTTATTAACTGGACGACGGTCATTTCTCGGGCCAAGCATTGCCTTTTTTTTTTCTAATGGACATGTGGCGAATAGTGGTATTTACCCAATTTAGGTTCAAGATACCCGCCTATGATGAGGATGGTGATAGTTTTCTCAAGCCCACACAGTGCATGGTACATAGCCGAGAAGCCACAGAAATTATGGCAAGCCTAAACATCTTATCAATTAAAATATAGCCGGACACTTATATAGCCATCCAGCGAATGGCGGCAACTGTCAGCTTTCCCGTGGCGACGACGTCCTAGTTGCACATGCTAGGGTTCGCAATCAGGCGGGTTTATGTCGACAGAGCTGAGTCTACACTCTCCGCGCCCTGAATCCTTGCTTGAACCGGTTATTTCCAGTAGCTCGCTAGTCGCCGTTAGTTTCGCTAATCCATCACCGGAAGGGTGGCCTGACAATTATTTCAGAGGGTCTATTCCGCGTTGCATATTCGCGAATCCAGTTTGGATCCAGTAGACAGTAATATTCTATTAAAATTTGTTTCGTTGAGCGCAGAAAATCTTTCCTAGGGATTTCTCGACCTCTTTTCATACATACATACATACATACATACATACATACATACATACATACATACATACATACATACATACATACATACATACATACATACATACATACATACATACATACATACATACATACATACATACATACATACATACATACATACATACATACATACATGCATGCATACATGCATGCATGCATGCATACATACATACATACATGCATACATACATACATACATACATACATACATACATACATACATACATACATACATACATACATACATACATACATACATACATACATACATACATACATACATACATACATACATACATACATACATACATACATACACTAGGGAATAAATCAATACTCGCCAGATATTTTTCATGCGGATGAAACCTAGCCTCATCGTTTGGTTCATTCCGTAGTATGCGATGTGTGCCGCTATTGATCTTCGCAGGCTAATCTTGTTAACGTCTTTCTTTCTCTCTTTCTCCCTGCCATCCCCGTTTCTTCTCCCAGGAATGAGCGAACACCGCTGACCGAGACTCGCCCGTCACCATGAGCGTACATTCATGGCGCTTTTGTGTCCCACTAGTGGCTCTAGCGTTTTTCTTGTTGATTCTTCTGTCGTGTCCATCGGCATGGTGAGTACCGCGGCTCTTCTTCTTCTTGTCAAAGTGTGCATCAGTGGCGGGCCTCGGGTAAGGCGGGGCCAACAAGCTGTTTTGCGATAAACGAGGCGCACCAGTCGCGTTGATGCTCTCAGGCAACCTCAAATTGGGGACTTTATCAATTAAAATGTAGCCAGACACTTATGTAGCCATCCAGCGAATGGCGGCAACTGTCAGTATGGGGTCCAAAGTGCTGGCTCTAATACCAGTCTCACGCGGGCACTTTTGAACGTGATGATGGCCAAATATATTGAACAGGATCAAATATCTTGACCACAATCAACACAATCAAAACTAATTCACATCGACCTTGACGCAAACGTCAATCAAATCGCGATCACCAGATCGTGATTATCTTGATTTTGATTGGGCATGATCACGACTAAATGTGATGGCCTAGCGGCAATTGACTTTGATTGAGCCTAACTCATAGGGAAGGTTCTGAACGCAATTGAAAAGTGTCATTGCGTCATCGGTATAACATGCCCCTGGACAACTTTTCTTAGCAAGTGAATGTTGCGTGACCTAATTTTGTGAACGCTGCCACTAAGTACTTTGGATCTGGATCGCTACTGTATATCGCTACATTGCTGCCACTAATACTCTAACCGTATATTACTTCTATCACAGCGTGTTCTGCTTTCCACGGTTGTCCCTAAAGCCCAAGGCCTCATGCAGGCTCACACCCACACGAATCGTTGGGTGGATAATGATAACTTATGGCACGTGAACGAGCGCCTTCTAGCTGATTATTCAAAACATTCCTTGAGAAGGACCTCTAGCGAGAGAAGTGGTAAGTAGAGTGGACGGCGGCTTACACGGGAGTATAGGGTTTTGATTTATAAGTGGGGTTTAACGTCCCAAAACCACCATATGATTATGAGAGACGCCGTAGTGGAGGGCTCCGGAAATTTCGACCACCTGGAGTTCTTTAACGTGCACCCAAATCTGAGCACATGGGCCTACAACATTTCCGCCTCCATCAGAAATGCAGCCGTCGCAGCCGGGATTTGATCCCGCGACCTGCGGGTCAGCAGCCGAGTACCTTATCCACTAGACCACCGCGGTGGGGTGGCAGTATAGGGTTGAGCATAGGTGAATCGCATCAGAAGAACAATACTGGAGTGATTTCTTGACCTCCTCAACGCTCATGCTTTCTATAGGTGAATGTGTGCGGTATTTTTAAGAAAAATAGTGAGGAGGGGGAGGCAGATAACGCTGCAAAAAACACCGGCAATGAATGCGCCTAACATAACAGCACAGACTAGGGCACTTGCACTTGTCTTTGAATAGTGCGCTTGGCCATACTCATGAGTATTTCTCAGATGCGCTCTGTTATACGGCGTTGGTCACTTGAATAAATGTTACTTAGAGATATTGGTGATGGTTGGGATTGTAAGGAATAGGAAAAAGGCACCTAATTTCTGTCGGCCTGAGCGGCGACACGGCGCAGTGCCTTATAGGGGTGGGGGGAAGGAGGGATAAAAAGAACAGAAGGAAATAGATGAAGAAGATGAAGAAATGGAGAGGCAAACGACGGAAAATATAAGGAGATAGGAAAGTGGGGATCCGGTCGAAGCAGTCCAAGGGTGGAGCACCACAATGCGAGAGCTGCACGGTGTCAGAAGACCGCGGAGGGTAAACCAGTCGGCAGGAGCTACGCTGGCGTCGGAGATCGTGAGGGCACGTCCGTCCAGCTTGAAATCCTCCGAGCAAATCCCTTGGAGATATGTAGGAGTTAACAGCGTAACAGGCTACGCTCGAAGTTCAGTGACCTCTGTTGGCTTGTGCATCGTCAGCAGGTGTAGTTAGCTTTCGAGAATATTAGAGTCACGACATCCTGAGCTCAGCACTCACGCCATTCTGTTGAGCAAATCACAGAGGTGTACCTCAAATGCTAAATGTCATCAGCGTCTTCAAGTGAACGTCATTATCATTCTGGCTCTTTTGTTTACTTGCTGCAGAAACTTGCTACGAATTTTGCCCAGGGGTGGCTCTCTAAGCAGGCAAAGCAAACAGTATGCATGCTACGCAGTTGTAACTTTCCACTGTGGTACAAAAGACCCGCCAAACCAGAATATTTGTTGTAAACGCACATGTTAGGGAGACGTGGTGGCGCAGTTTCAAGCATGGCTGTGCGCAAGTACATTAAATCTGAGTGGTGGGCGAGTAGCGTACTGCGTGTATCAGGATTTAGTAAAAACAGACACGAAGACGCAAAAGAATACAGGTTTGGCACTGTGTCTTCATAGGTTTTTTTTTTGCGCTAAACATTAAGATATGCTAGTCTGGCTCAGTATAAAACAAAACTCCACGAATAGAGCTTAGGCCCTAACGTCACTTTCTTTAGAACGTGCTTTCGTGGCATTCTCGATAAATGAGGGTTCTGTGGAATACACTGTATAGAATGGCGGATCAACTGACTCACGGTAAACCTGCCACAAGGGAAACAAAACGCCGTGGTACGTGGCATGAACGAAAGAAGAACCCGAGCTGAGTCTCAACCAGGGTCAGATTAAGGAGACGGTGTTGCTAATCCAGCGCTGGTCGAGTTTGTTAGCCGCGACGTCCCACGGCACTAATGAACACCCCGACGTGGTTCGAAATGTTTCCAACCTCTTGCAAACCCCGGTTGCGCCGGCGGGGGATGCCGAATCCCGCTGATTGAGAGAGAACTCTATTAAAGGTCTTATCTGCTAAACACTAATCGGTACGCTCTCTTCCTTCTTTTATCGGCGCTCTGTTTTCAGAATACTAAATGGAAGCCCCCTGCACTACTGCTAATACTGGGATTAACCAACTCGTACTAACCATATTAACCATTTGAGGGATGTATTAACCTGATACAGACGTGGCTCCGAAGCATGCCTTTTGCCATTAATTCTACGCAGTGGCGTGTTTTAGAGAGGCACGCCACTGATTTGCTGAAGCTAAGCAATTCTCTAATAAATTCGACTGGAAATACGTGGAAATTCCTTCGTGCAAATCACTCGACATGTTTAAAAGAGGATGTCATTTTTCTTCTCTGGTTGTGTGTGTGTGTGTGTGTGTGTGTGTGTGTGTGTGTGTGTGTGTGTGTGTGTGTGTGTGTGTGTGTGTCTGTGTGTGTGTGTGTGTGTGTGTGTGTGTATTTCCTTCAGGTGAATTATGATATCTGGGTCTGAGTTGAATGAATGAATAAACTTTATTACCGCACCCGGCATGTTTGTGGTCCACACTGGACAGCACATGGACACCAGTACCAGGAGACCTTGTCTCCGTACAGCCTCCCTGGCCTGCTGGATAGCCCATTTTTGGGTCTTGAACCTGCGGCCTGAGCAGCACTGAGTTTAGAAAACTATTTATTCGTTCGGGCTCACGGTCATTGAAGAGCCGGTTTCGGTAATTTTGTGTCGAGCGACAGAAATGGTTAAAATATTAACGTAAGTCTTTCGTGTAAGTACGGGCTCTAAAAGTAAGTCAAACAAACAAAGGAACGCCTTGTTTCACACTTCGTCTTCTTCGCCTTTCCTGTTTGCGAAGCTGGTTCGAACATGGAAAAGAGTGTAAATATAATTTCTTCTATATGTAGGCTTAAGACTCGACCAGTGATTTTTTTCTTTATGCCGCAGTTAGAAGCAGGTCATTGTTATCTGACTGCTGAAAAACTTTCGCCTCAGTAGGTACTTTTCTCAAAACTGTTTTGAAGTCCTTATGGCATCCTGTTCATGAGTGAGGCCGTTATACTTTGTTCGAAGTAGGTACTGTGTACATTCGTTCAGTGTCACATTATCCACATTAGGCTAAAATCAATTCTTTGTTACAAAGAAAAACTATTTTGATAGAAACAAATGCAAGTACATGTGTTAGACATTATCATTACTTTTGTGGTGACACGGATGTCAAATATTCAATTGTTGCTACATGATCAAGCGATGACCGAAAAGTTAGCCAACGTATTATTAGAATCCTTTCAACTACGATTAATCGCTAAACACCTATGACTCTCACGTCAGAAATTATGCACCAAAGCGCCTTCTTTCTTTACGCTTGGCGTTGGTGCACGTCGCGCTGAGTTCAAAAGTAGGCACTTTTTCGCTTATAACCTACGCAACTGAGAACGCGTGGCAATTAGCCATCCAACGGCAACAACTAAGATATTTTTACTTGCCATAAGTAGCCGCAATGTCTTCATTGTCTTTATTTTGCGGGGCGGTGACAAAATGACGGACGCATTGTAATCTTCTTGGGCCTTGAGTGTGTACGTCTGCCCAGACAGGTATATTTCGGTTGTTACATAATTGCGAAAAAAACCTTATAATTGAAATTCATGTTTCGACTTCAGTGGGAACAGTGCATAAAAATGTCTTCTTGTTGTGGCGCTCCTTGTGAAATAAAAGCAACAAAAACGTGGTTTTCCCTGCCCCGGTTTTCCCATTTAAGCCGGTAATCTGACCAACACAGGCTCTAAACTACTGTATCTTGCAGAGTTCTTGAAAATGTCTTCTTGGGTGTCCTTGTAGGATTTTAAAACAATATCTGATGTTCTAACGTCCCAAAACTGTGATTTAATTATGAGAGATTCCGTAGTGGTGGGCTACGGAAATCTTGACCATCTGGGGTTCCTTAACGAGCGCCTAAATCTGAGCCCACGGGCCTGAAATGTTTTCTACCGAATGTTTTCAAATGCTGTCAAATGTTTTCGTCTCTACCGAAAATGCACCCGCCACAGCCAGGATTCGATCCCACGACCTTCGAATTATCAGTCGAGCGCCATGACCTCTAGACCACGGCGGCGAGGCCTTGTAAGGTTTATAGTAGAGATGAACAATAATGAATCCTATAGGCTTACTAGTTTTCTGAAAAAGAGAATGCCTGGAAATCAGTCAGGCCTAGATGCCTGCTTCTTGAGTAGCGACAGAATGGTGACTCGGGAGGAGCCGGCTTACCAGTCCACCGATTTCGCACGACCAGCGTGGTTAATAGATACGTGACTTAAAAACAATGGGAACTATGTGTAATGGGGGCTCACGCATCATTTAGATTATACGGGGGGACCGGGCATGCCTCAATTTCTTCATTGGCAGATAAATTTCAAAAACGGATGCAGAGGAGCACCGGCAACAATCTTTTTGATGAAATGTACTCCCAATGGATATTTATCTACTTTTTTTTAACACGAAAAAGTCTTTAGCCGGAGTCCACTTCGCTGACGTATTTCCGTCACAGATATGACGTTGTAAAATATATACTAACAGAGTGCAACGGAGAAACCGAGAAGGAAAGATTATGTCACGTGGCGTCGAATCAGCAACCCCTCGGACCGAAGCGCGCGGTGCTCACCACTATGTCATCAAACGCATGTTGTCGATTGTGTTAACAGCAAGCCTTTTATATACACCATACATCGTTTGGCGGTCCTCTGAGCACCGAAACTGTTGCGCGTTTTCATTATCACGAGCGAAATGGCGTGACGGGCTCGCGGTGAGTGCGCTCTAAGGATGGTCGCCTCCACGGAGCGTAGCCTCTCCTATGCGCGTGCTTAGCAGACTCTTTTTATTCGGGAAAGGACGAAGGTCACTTCGCTCGCTGCCTCGGCCGCGTTTACAAAAGGAGCGCGCTGCTCACACACGACGAAGTAAGAATTGTGACAGTTGTTCGCGCTTGTTCTGTGTATACCTGTGCGCTCGTTTCGTGCATCTTTCTCTCTGTTTGAACAGCGCGCCTTAATTGTCGAGCTGTGGCATTTGACAGTCCGCGCTCGTCCTATGTATGTTGATTTCGTGCGCGCTTTCTGCTTGAGGTGTGCGCTGCAAGTTTCCAGCTGCTTGTTCTTAACATGACTTTGCAATTTTGTTAATGTTGCTGAAACGACGCACAATAAAAGCTCAACTACCACTCTGAATACACGTTTCACTTTCGTGTTAAACCAATTCCTAGATGGGGGATGGGGGGATCAGCCACGTTCTTTTTTTTTTACTATCAAGCGAAAAGTCATAATCATTTAACGTTCAATGTACTGTACACTTATTGAATTCCTCGAAAAATTGCGAACGTTTATTGAAATGGCATACTTACGCCTTGTACTTCAATATTTAGATGAATACTCTTCGCTTTTTTTCATCTGAATGTTACCACATCAACTAAAGGTCAGCTTGAAAGTCTCAAGACCGCATTGATCAAGAAACAAGAAAAAATTATAAACAAACAACAATAAAGAGGCGGAATTCAGTGTTTTGGTAGTTTTGATATTTATGCGTCCTTGTTCGCACTTTATCATGGCGCCGTCTGTTGTAGCTGTTTGTGGCTTTAAAAAGATCCAGATTTGCGTGTTTTTTACTTTTTTCTACAATCCTCTGCCAGCGACCTCGAGGCAACAAGAGAGAAAAAAATGGAAGAAGTTGAGATGGAATAAGCTTTATAGAAGGAAGCGAGCAGCTCACAGTACCGGCGTTTATAAAGACGTCAGAAGACGTTGACGACGCGTGGTTGGAGGCAAGCCCATTTCGCCGGATTAGCTGGCGCGTAATAGGATTACTACCCTCTACATCGAAAGCTAAACTCCAAGCTTGCGTCGGGGGAGATGTGGTGCGCTGGGATTGGAACCGCCTTTGCCAGTAGCCAGAACTGGCGGTGGCAGGAATAGGGGACAAACAGAGGTCTCTCTCTCTCTTTCTTTTTTTTTTCTTGCTGTGAGTGGCCATTCAGCGGTCTGTCACTGCTAGAGTTGACCACTCGATGCCGAAACGGGCCATGGGTCGCGCTTGTGTTCTGACTAAAAAAGTAAAACGACGATCAGAACTTTTTTTTTCTCCCTATAAGGTCCTTCAATCTGTACTTCCAGGGTAAGCTTCTTGGTAGGGCTTGTTTCTCGACGCTCGTTTGTGCACCGAAGCGTGTATGCTCTATCGGCCAGCGTTTTCTCCTCACTCCGGCTACAGGTTTCCAATTTTAAGTATACCTAAGCGCGCACGAAAACTTGAGCGCAGTATATATTGAAACCTCCGGTCGCCCATCCGTATGACAAAATGCGTTTCAGACTAGTTTGACTTCCCGAAAGCGCTTTACGAGAGTCCAGCTTGTTACACCACTGGCTTCTTATAACGCTTTGTCCCTATGCTCTGGCCAAACAAGGAATATATTGCAGTGGGATTGATATTGTTGGACTCGCTCTTATTGTACTCTTCGTAAACAACACAGGGCTCAGTAAAGATGGCACACAAAGATGTCTGAGGGCTTGTCCTGTGAAACTTATTTTTCGAGAGCACCGTTTTCTTTATTCGACTTTGTATGGCCTTTGCGACGAAATCCGTGTGGGAAGGACAATAATCACCAGCACGTATGTATGTATGTATGTATGTATGTATGTATGTATGTATGTATGTATGTATGTATGTATGTATGTATGTATGTATGTATGTATGTATGTATGTATGTATGAATGTATGTATGTATGTATGTATGTATGTATGTATGTATGTATGTATGTATGTATGTATGTATGTATGTATGTATGTATGTATGTGTACTATCGCGCTCAATATCAACTACACCGCGGTAGCGCGCGTGGCCGACCACTCGGTACACAGTTGTACAGTGGCGCCGATCGCGACATGTTTTCAAGTTATCAAGGGAGAGTTTGGCTGTTCCTGCAAGTACGCGTCGCCTACAATTGCTTGCACGCTAACCCTCACTTTGCCCTGTAAGAATACCAGCTTCAAAAATGATGACTGCCATCGCGGCTTCACCAAGAAATACCGATTTTTTTTCTGAAAAAAAAAACAGACTCGACGAGCCAAATGAATGACAGGTTTTATCGACGTCGTTAGACGCCAACTAAAACGTTTCTGAATAAAATGAAACCTAGGTTTTAACGCCCCAAAACTATGATATGATTACAAAAACTTCCTTTTTAGGGCTACGGAAATTTCGACCACCTGGCGTTCTTTAACATCACGCAGTACACGGGCCTCTAGCATTTTACTTCCATTGAAAGGCGTGGATTGTTCCCGAGCCTACAAATAAAGGAGGGTCAGGGTGTAGACTAGCGCTTCTTGGAAATACGCCCTGGCATGCACAGCCGAACGTTTTCCCAGTGATTCGAAAAGATGCCACAATCGGCGCCACTGTACAACCTTGCAGTGCGCTCGTACGCGCACTGGGGTGTTGGTCCTAACGAGTGCGATAATACGTATGCGAGTGTGCAGTGTTCGTGTCCCAGAAAAAAAGCAAAGGCATAGAGAACTCGCGTGAATTTCGGCATGTAGCCCGCATTGCACTCAGGCCCAACGGGATTAATCCAACTAAAAAAAGAACGAATAGGGGAGATATTCCAAAGTGAGTTAAAGAAAACCTCTTTATTTTAAAAAAATGCTTTCAAATATAATACTTTCGAGAACGCTCGAAAGTATTATATTTGAAACATTAGGCGGATTAAGTGGTAAGCGTACGCTATAAGTAACAATTGTCGTTTGGGAACCGCAAATGATTAACGTAGCCTTTTAGTGTTAAGTGTTAATACTGCGGTTATCGTAGTGTTGATTTAAATGGGGTAGTAGTAAAGGTAGCAGGTAGTCTCGGCTTATCCCCCCGCAGTTTTTAGCAACACGTGCCTCCCGTAAGACGCCGCAGCGGTGGCCCGCGTCGGAATCGCTAAGCTCATTTGCGCAAAACTGTCGCACTCGTAACGAGCGTGTCTCTTTCGTAACCCAATTAAGCGAGCGAAATCCCGCGTGGGCACGTACGTCGGCGTTCTCTAGAGTCGCCGGTACGTACATCACTTACGCCGAGTCCATCGTGCATTAACCCTAATTTAAATCCGGGCCCGATGGCGTGCCGTGCATCGCCACCACGGCGCCACGCAAAGCGGGGTACATGAAAAGACGGCTACGCGTTCTACTTAGTGTCTGTGGTATGCTGCGCTATTCTTGCGTGCTCGTGTCTGTAAGATTATCCCTGTGAAGTTCAAGCGAGCAGAGGACCAGTCTGTCAGAATTAAGCTCCACATTAAATTGTCCTATTATTTCCATTCATGCCTCTTGAATACTATATATATCGCATGTCGGTCCAGCTATACCGGTGCAAACAGGGCAGTTGTGTAGCTCCCGTTCGCCTGCCCCCCCTCCCCTCCTCCCGATTTTTCTTTTCGCCATGGCATACCGAGCGAAAAATGACCAATTCAACGAGGTGCCATTTCTCTCTCTCTCTCTCTCTCTCTCTCTCTCTCTATATATATATATATATATATATATATATATATATATATATATATATATATATATATATATATATATATATCATAGTTGAAATAAATAAGAGGAAATGGACATGGGCCGGGCATGTAGCGCGTAGACAGGATAACCGCTGGTCATTAGGAGTAACTAACTGGATTCCTAGAGAAGGAAAGCGAGTTAGGGGGAGACAGAAGGTTAGGTGGGCAGATGAAATTAAGAAGTTTGCGGGGGCATAAATTGGCAGCAACAAGCACAGGACCGGGTTAACTGGCGGAGCATGGGAGAGGCCTTTGTCCTGCAGTGGACGTAGCCAGGCTGATGATGATGATATATATATATATATATATATATATATATATATATATATATATATATATATATATATATATATATATATATATATAGTGTGTGTGTTTGTGTGTGTGTGTGTGCGTGTTAATATAGCAGAGTTAGGGTGTTCGTACCAACATCATCGGTTAATGACTTTTAAGGCACTCTCATATTCTATGTAAGCATATAACGCCTGTTTGGTCACTCCTTACATTTTTTGTTGACACTTGAATTTCATGTGTCTTATTTATCCATGAAGGAGGATAGGCATGTATGACGACATCGCAGAAGAATCATCACGCGTAGTCTCCAGCGTAGAGTCGCCGAGACTTGTTTACTCAGCAGGCAAATCACACCTGCTTATTAGAGGTTGTCACGAGGACATATTGGTAGATACATTCGTGGCAGCAACCAATGGCCGGAACACGAAGATACACAACTTAAGAACTACGCTCACGTGTTTATCCGTTTTAGAGCGTTCAAAGCAAGTGTAAGGAGGCACTTCATTTTTTTGCAAATGTTTTTTAAACACGCCAATCCTTCATTTCGAAGTCCAACGCCACGCGCCGATGTGTCTTCTCTGTGCAAACTTTATACGTCATTCCAGCTCCTTGCAGCCGCACGTCTCTGCCACGGATGACAAGTTTTGCAGTTCCTCCTAGGCATATGCATGCAAAATAGGTGCATACGCTTAGCATACTGGGAAGCTAAACGAAACATTATACGTCTGTTACGGTGTACTGGCCGGGCTTGGAACGTTGACGCGAATGGAAAAAAGGGGGAAAAGAGAAAAACATCGCGCGAAGGAACGTGGGGATTCCGAGGTTGCGAAGGAACAAAAGGGAGCACCAAGATGTGGAGAGGCTGAAGAGGAGGAGGAGGAAGACGAGCGAGTCGTTTGCAAAGCGACGCGGCACGACCGTAATGTATTCACGAGCTCAAAGTGCGCGCGTGGGCGTACTTTTGCGCTTTGCGGGGCCACCCTCGCGTTAATGCGAATGTAGCCCAGAGGGCGCGCGTTGATGGACGTCCTGATTGGATCGCATGAATGAGAGATTAATTAGAGACTTGTTTCGCGACCGTATACGAAACTGACGCGACACTGGCGCGTTCTTCTTCTTCCGGTCGCAGTGAATACTACGCGGCTGTCCTTGTCCCTTTCTTTTATGTCGGGATGCATGGACTCTTTGCAAAACCGCTGAAAGAGACGCCATTAATGGAAACATTTGCAAGCCAGCCACGTGGCACTCGGTAAAGTGGAGTCGCTTCGCACTCGACGTCTAAGCACTCGCGTGTACAGCGTCGACACTGGTCTGATATCCTTGCCGGGAAGGTCAGATTCATAACTGTTTTTGGGACTACTATAAATGGTCACCATGCTTCCGAGTTCGCTTTCTGTAGCATCGAACTTTCTCTCGCCTTCGTTGACAGAAAGCACTGATTCTTATTTTTCAGGCTCGAGGTATTTCACCATGTCAAGAACAAGAAGAGCGAGTGCAATGTATATCATCGTATAGCGACTCATTTGGCTCAGATTTCGCATTAAGGGACGCAAGCGCCCTCCTGTAGCTCCTGCTAGTCGGGCCGCTTTTATTTATCTGCAGGTTTGTCGGTATGTATAGGGACCATACATTTGAAGCTCTTCAAAGTACTCTTTTCATGGCACAAAAGGAAAAATTCATCGCTACAAAAAAAAACAATTCCTTCATATGCTTTTACGCATGTCATCTTTTCGGATGCCTGCGCCGACGGCAGCGTAGAATTATAGGAACACGTTCGTTCTTGCTTTAATAGTTCAATTCGGGAAAATTTGATGCGTTGCGACCTTTATGCGATGTCGCATATAGCCACTCCTCGCATCATTATTTTTTTCTCAAGAGCGCACTTGGGCATGCAACCTCGCCGCAAATTGACGAGGTTGCATTAGGTTCACAATTGTGCTTTGTATAGCACCGGTTCCAGTGTAGCATAATAAAGTCGCATACTACGTTATTGGTTTGTATCCATCATGGAGGGGTGGGGGGATCCTTATATGCCGATCAAGTAATACTACGAAAAGTGGGAAAAGCAGCCATTGCGAAACAATGCTGGAAGGAAAAGAAGCACGGCAGGATCCGTGTCTTGCATGCCACGCAACTTTCACGCAGTCCTAACAACGGGCCACAACGCGTAGCTGTACGGGGCACGTGAGATGCCGTAGAGATGGTGTGTTGCAAAGGTACGGGCAAGATCGATAATATTGTCGCCCAGGAAACGTACGAACATACATTCCGTATGCGCAAGTCCAAACTATAGCACGACATTCGCCGATTCATGACACCGACTTCGGCATCTAACAAAACTGACGTCGCCACCTTGACTCTTGCGTGCACAGCTAGGCGGCGCCACTTCCCAGCTCATTCTTTCTGTCGTTTTGGGGACGAAGCTCTCTATGCCATAGGTCGTTCTTCAAGTGTATGTATACAAGTGTCTGTATACATCTGTATACAAGTGTTATGTAATCGATACTTTGTAACTAATAAAAGTTGAAACTGAAAAAAAAATAGTCGTCGTATCGTAGTAGGTAGCCACCTCCACGGCCGGACTAGAAGAGCGGCACGCGCACACCCTTTTCAATTGAGGAGGAAACCCGTGCACGTTAATCATAACTAAAAAGATAGTTGTTACCAATGCAATCACTTAAAGAGACGAGTATTTGTGACTTAATCTCAATAAAATTTGCCTTGAATTTGATGCTCATTAAAAAAGTTATATCAAAAGGACGCACTTTGAGCACTATCTGAACAGGAAGGGTTGCCAGATTAAACACGCTGGGCGTAACCTCCTTGGTCTTAGCAAGGTTTAGTTAGGGTTCGGCCGAAGTGCCATGAATATACCGAACTAATATATAGCTATCAACTAGAGGTGATGGAAGGTGGGAAGTATACACGAAGCGCAGGCCGTAAAAAAGTGAGCGAGTGCCACCTCTCGTTCAGTCTTTGGAATGTCTGCTGGATGGCGGTACTTCCATATGCTGAATATATGATGAAAAGATGCGAGATGGTGGTACTTGGAATGTTTCCTAGATAAACGGATGGGTGGACGGACGAACAGACGCAGTAACAGACGGATGCACGGATGGACGGACGGATGTACGGATGGTCACACAGACGGACGCAGGGACGGACGGAAGCAACAAACGACAAACGCTTCACCCCCCTCATCATCATGTACTCCGTGGATATGCTGTTATTTTTTCATTCGCACTTTTTCGCGTATAACGCACCCATGGCCCGCTCTTCAATAAGCGCTAGAGTTCCTTGGCGAAGGTAATAGGAATCGTCTCTTTTTTTTTTCTTTTGATGAAATGTAGAAAAGTGATAGTGTGAAAAAAGGACTTGCTCCTGGAAAATATATATATTATAATTTTCAGCAATATGTTAAGAACTTCAGGTTAATTGCAAGCATTTCAGACTGAATGAAGAGACTCGCGAGAGAACGAAGCAAGACCGAATACATCGCCATAAGCGTACATGCACGTACGCTCCAAGGAACGAGGTTTTCGTTTCTTAATAAATCGGAATTCGCCTTTCAAAAAGAAATATTGGTATACGTTTTTTTTTTCAAACACTCTCTTTACAACTATGGCAAATGTCAGTCGCCAATTCACAAACATGCGTGCTTGCAGGAAATCCCTCTAGAAGCGCCGTAGAATCCTCTCATTATATTGTGCACGTGCTGCCCTTTAAGGGGTGCATCTCTGTGCTCTGTTTCTAATGGTATAACACTCTAGCATATGTTACCGAAGCTATCAACTTTTTCGCTCTTTTCTTCAGGACACTCGCCAGGTTTTTGCGTGTTCCACTTCTTTCCTTCAGTATTTGTAGATTCTTCTTTTTGTAGGAATAATTAGCGACCAAGCTTGAAAGAAAATATAAAAACAGTAGAATGAAGCGCGCTCCTTTTTAACCGGTCATTAGCGTGCACGTTGAAGAAGTTCGCATCAAACAAGCGCCCATTGCCAAGCGTGCAAAGAGGGGAATGCTCTTAGCATATCCCTAACTGCGTTCGTATTTATAAGTTTCTTTCTCTTGCTGTGCCCTGAGGCAGTCCTCCCCAAAAAAAAATATGAAATAAACGGCAGACGTTCGTTACCCTCCGGTAACAACATAAAGATGCTTTTCAAGCCATACGTGCACTCAACAATAATTGCATCCCAGGAGCCCTCATAGTTAGAGGGGCTGTCGCTGATCAGGTATTAGAACTGCTAACCATTCAGTGTCCGAGATCAGCTCACAGGGAATGCTTACCATCAGTATTTGTGCTTCATCCGCATCCATTTTCTCCTTTCTTTTGCCCATACAGGGGGGCGGGGGGGATAGCGTCAGACTCTATCCGCGGATTAATAACATTGATGTTAACGTAATTAACTATTCACCAGCGAGAAGTACTTACCTGTTCTTTGCTTCTACGTAGCCATCTGCTTCAATTTTTCTTGTTAGTGGCATCTACTTAATCTCTGTGCAACCCAAAGCTCCTCTCTCAATATACGCTCCGGTTCGCCGAGACTCCTCTTCAAGCAGCATAATTTCTGGTACCATTAAGTTCACTCCTAATCTTCTTGCTCACTTGTCCGCTTCTTAGACGGACTATTGTTGTTCATATTGTTCATAATTGATCATATTGTTGTCCTATTGTTCATAATATATATTATGAGACATCTACTCAAGCTATATACCCGTTATGATGGATCACCCAAGAGTATTCGAACCAGGAACTTTTCTGGAACAGTTCATCTAGCGGATACGGGTCCGCTATACGGTGTGACGCTATGAGTGTGCGTTCAGCTAACCGAAAAAGCGGCTAGTTATGACGCAGTAACACGGGTGCCTTCAACGAGGCGCCGAGTTCAACCTAATTCGAGGGCTCAGCGATCACAGAATGAGCGTCAACGCATGGCCGCCCAGATTCACGCAGCCAAGAGCGAGTATGAGAAGGTTGCGGTCGCCACCTTGAAGCGCACTCCCTGTCTCTCGTTTGTGTATAGTTGCTCTGCCAACTCCTCTCCTATTCCTACCCTACTAGACTGGGAGGCCATGCTGCGCGATGAAAGCCCGAGTAGCCAGCGGGCGCTGGTTCGGTGGGCGCGGGACGCCGCAGCGGCTGTTGTAGCTCTAGGCTGAGAGCCCCACCCGACATTTTTCTATGCTTGAAATAAAAAGTTTCTCTCTCTTGTGTAGAGTTGCGAAAGCTCCGTCGTGCAAAAATGGAGTTACAGGAATTGAACAGGAAACAACTTCTTCACCTATTTTTTTTCTTCTTCATGTACTACTACTACTACTACTACTACTATCACTACTACTACTACTACTACTACTACTACTACTACTACTACTACTACTACTACTACTACTACTACTACTACAATTATTCGTGCGTCTTCTTTGTCTTCTTGCCTTCTTCTTCTTATACTTTTTCACCTTGAGTTGCACATGTCGAGTTGCACTAAAGGTCAGGTTGAAAGGGTCCTTAAATATTCATTGATCCTTCGAAATGATTCCGTCATTTTTATGTTCTTTATTTGTATTGTCTTTTTAATTTTTTTTGTTTTCTTTTCTCGGTTCTTTTGCTCCAATGGTATGCCTTAAACCAGTAAGGCGCGACAAGGACAAACGATCGCGCATGAAAAAGCCGAAGTCTATACAATGCGACGAGAAATACGGTGTACAACATCGAAGCTGCAGTTCTATGAAGCTTGTCGTCTATTTTCTGCAGCACAAGATTAATAATGGCGGATTTTGCGCTCAACAGCATACGTTGCGGTTGGAACGTAAGGTGACACCTTTCATGCCAGGTGTTAGCTATATATACGTATAGCATATATTATTTTCTATACAGCTATGGGTAATGTTCACTCAGCTGGTGGCGCCGTGGTGCGGGAGTTAGACAAGTATTGGCGGGCTCCGTGCAACAGGCACCTTTGAGTGTAGGCGCGTCGGTGTTAGTATAGTGCTTCGCGATATCGCCTATGAATTGCGGTGTCATGAATTGGGCCGAAAACTATGAAAACTACGCATTTTGAACTAAGTTTTGACAACTTTTTGCCGAGACCATGCTTCAGAACCCGGCGGGAACAATACATTAGTGCACACCACAGAAAGCAAGTGATCCCATGGGTACTTTCCTGAAGTACATGCTGTAGCCAGTTCGCAGTAAATTTACTGTCCACGCAAGTCAAAAGATATGTGTACAGTGCTGAAGGAACCTAATGGCAGCTGGCAAAGTAATCTAGTTACTGTAGTCTACCATTCGTTGGCGGAAGGTAATCGACATATCTAGCAATTCTTCTTCGTGCGATGCTGCTTTTTTCCCAATCGCAGCACAGTTTGTCTAGTGGCGCAGTTCGTAAATAGTAACAGAAAGAAACAGGCCTTCCATTCACGGCAAAATACGTCGCATTCCGCGATATTTTTAAACGTTATGCTCCTTGCACTGCCATTACTCTTGAGAGCCATGTGCGTGCAAGAGAAGCCGCGACAGCTGAGGTACCACGTGCAAAACTGGCACATAACAATGTTACTCGAGAAATTGTGAACACCGAGCAACGTCTACAAATTGGGTTGAACTACTGCACAGAAATCTTCGCGGAACTGCCGCGCTTTACTAAATGCAACACTTGCGATTCGGCGACCGACCATTTTACTTACGCGCATCGCAAGGAATCCTCTAACACATTTCAAACACAAATGACATCGTTTATTCAGCAATACGCAAGAAACATGACAAGAAAAAATACATGCAAACACCGATGGTGACGGCTATATATGCTTCGAACTTTAAGGTGGCCGGCTGCCCGAAACACCTTTTCAGAACATTGCCGCACGCTCATATCGCACGTCAAAAACATGATTGTGTCCGTAAATTTAAATCCTTTGTCTTCGTTTGAGGCCCCGAAATAATCATGCGCTGTTAACTTTCTGAAAGCTTACCAGCTTAACTTTTCGCCTTCGTACCCATGCACTTGCAGTCATCGCAGGCGTATACATATAGCTGACGAAGAGACGATGATTCGTGGCACGCCAGTTGAAACTGAAGTGGCTGCAAGTCGGCATCCGAGGCTCTGGCGGCGCATTGGTGCGGTGAACTGCTGCACCACCGGCAGGTGCAGCAAGTTTCTCATAGTTTTCCTCTAATTAAGAAACACACCATCTGGTCGAGGTAATCAGCGCAAGAATCGGAGACCGAGTAGAAGTAGGACAGAAGGCGAACGCGGTGTTGTCCCATCCCGCGTTGGCATTGAAGCCAATGAAAAGGCTGATGCCCTTGCATGCGAAGCACGGACATCTGATCCAAAAGTAAGAACTCCCAAGGAGGAGGAATAAATGAGAAAGGACAGGGAGGTTAGCCAAAGAACTCCCAAGACTTACCAGAACAACAAGGATGTGATACGCAATCTATTCAAGGCGATCTACAAGCTTCCACACCAAGCATGTGTAATTCATGGACTTTATTGTGAACAAGCGATGCTGTTGTACCGCATAAGAACCGGCTCCGCATACACCCCGGCCTGGTCATTCAAGACTGGGAGATACGCTTCCCCGTTCTGTGCCTTCTGTGGTGACATCGGAGATATTGAACATTTCATTTGGCTTTGCCCACAGTTTGATGTGCAAAGAGCAGCGACGATCGGCACCTTGCGAAAAGGATGTCATAGGCACCGGACAGTCGATGACGTCATCTTTCCTGAAGGACCCGCGGCAACTAGGATGAACGTGCAACGAATTTCGTTGGTCTTCCTGCAAGACACTGGGCTGTCTGACACGTGGTGACAATTTCCTAATTCAGGAGATGCTCAGGCGGAACAATTGCCTTCCATACAGGCCAGCCTAACCCCGCCTGCTGCAACACCACCACCACCAGCACTTTTGCTGGCTTGCGTTATAAGCATATGCGAAATTTGATGAGCGACCTGAAAGGTAACGCAAAATCAGCCAGAGAAAAGGAGAAGAAGAAATTTGTCGTTTTATCTTACGTTCACCAACTGTCGCATTAGTCTTAGGAACGTGACCACACGTCATGGGATTGAGGTGGTTTTTGCTGCCAATAATAATGTCGGCAATGTTGGCGCGGTGGTATGAAAACACGCCAAAAAAGGCTTGTTGCATAATGCATGCTTCATTAAGCACAATAATATGAACAATGTGCCATTGCAGTTGTATACAGCATACCCTTCGGGTGTAGAAGTGCTTACATTGGTCAGACGGCTCGGTGTGTAAACTTGAGACTGAGACAGTACTGAAATGCCCTCCGTCTTTTGTGCCCTTGACACACTTGGACATGCACTGCCGGGACTTGGGGTGCAGTGAAGATTTTCCGAAAACCAGGTTTTTTTTTCCTCCACCGCGACCAGCTGACAAAAGAAATATTCGAAGCACACAGAATTCTAAAGACAGGGCAAAACTGCGTCAGTGAGCCGTCAGTTGCTCTCCGTGATTATGAAATATCATTTTAGATTATTCCCGCTAACATTATAAAGGTGTCTCGTGTCTACAGAGAAGTGCTTTCAGTTTTCTTGCCTTGTAAGAGCATGCGTGAAAAAAATGTATATGTTTGGCGTTTCTTTATTAAATTTCTCACTTGAAAGACAGCGCTCGTCTTGTGTCCATCTTTTACTCTGTATTAATTTTTCTTTGCTCTGTTTACCTCGACCAGCTACGAATTGTTACCAACTTGCCCAGTTTTCAATATTACACACTGAAACAGTGCTTACAACAATTTGACCCACCCCCTAGGGGCTCTTTGCTTCTTGTGGTTCTTTTGTTTGTTCGTTTGTTTGTTTGTTTGTCCATTTTGAATGGCAAATGCCCAAGTACTTCAAGACGACATCATTGCTGTTCGTTTTACTGAACTCCTTCGCCGAAGTTCACACATACCGAAAACGCTGTTACCCACCGGAAGAAGAAGCACCTGGCCCCTTCGCGATAAGTAAGATGTGAAATGGGAAAACAAGCGTCCGAGCGGGGAACACGGCTGGCGGGCATGCAAGCAGGCAAGCAGACAGCAGACAGCCCGGAAACAACGCGCAGGCATTTCGCAGCCGCCGACGGATGAAGTCGTCTCCACGCACCACTGGACGCGCGGGGGTGGGGAAAAAAAGAAAAGAGGCGTCTGTGCGTAGTAAGGACGACGAGAAGGAGGCAGGCCTCACTGGCTGAGCGCCGGGGGTGACGGCGCGTGTCACAATTCCATCCCTGCTTGGTCGGAGCACGCGCGTAATCGCGGGCCGTCTTCTCGCTCCGAAGAGCAGCGCTCGTTTCCCTCCCAGCCTTCTCGCGTGCTTCACTCGCATAGACGCGCACGCAGGCATCGCCCTGGGTGTGGGCCCTGGACTCCCCCCTCTAGGTTAGCCGACCGAAGGGCCCAGGAGCAGCAGTGGCGGCCTAGCCCATTCCGCCTCGGCGAACACCCTAAAGCTCGGTTGGTTGCCATCGCTTCCAGCAGGCCTCAGCGTCGCGGCATCGTCTTATGCGCCCGCTACCACGCGTTAAGCAATGTGTGGTTTGTTGGAATCACGTCCTTGTTCTTTTTTTCATGAAGTTCTTACTGTGATACACTTATGCAGTTCAAGTAAAATAACAATAGAAACAACAACATTCATTTACCTTAAGTGTAGGAAACGAAACAGGATGCTCGTCGGATTGACCTGCATTCGTTGGTGCTTAATATTCTCTCTCCCTCTCTTTCAATGTTAGGCAATCTTGAGACCTATGCTACCTACCATCTTAAGCATGTCGAGGAGACGAGGTATTGAATTCAAGAATACCTATGTTGTTCTTTTTTTTTCAGAAGTGCCGTACGTCGTTGGCTAAGAATATTCGCTGATAAGTCGAAGATACTAATAATAAAGCGGCACAATCTGGAGTAAATTTGAGCCAGTGTTTTCGAGTATTTTTTATTTCGTACTCTTTTCTTATGACAGGTTGAATGTGGTTAGTGCTGTCTCTATGTAGCATTCGTTGAGTTCTACATTGTTCCCGTACTTTTGCTATGGGCATGCTTTTGCCACTAGCGAATACTTTATGTGGACATCCTATGCGACTGCCCATTATACCAATCTGAATGACGTGCTATGGAAGCCAAGCTCCGTACCCTGGATTTACGACCACTCACAAAATAGAAGATTCGGGGACCTTGGCCGACGGTCTCGCATGCGTGCAAAGCCACGAAAGCTCCCTTGTGCTTCTTAAGGGACTTCATGAAGACTTGTGAAAGAACGGCGTGAGACCTTGCTCTGTAGTCTCGAGCTGACTATTTGTCCATCTGTTTCTTACTCTTCTTCTTTTCTCTCTATCTCGTTTCTTTCTATTATTTCCTCTTTACCCCACCCCAAGTGTAGGATAGCCAACCGAGCCAAGCATGGTTGACTTCCCTGCATTTTCTCTCTATTTCTGCTTCTCTGTTGACGACGTTATCTTGACGTGAAGGCGTTTGCGTGCAGTCCTGTTTTACTTATTTTCCTGTCCACGTATCGTTGCGTTGCCCCACTATGCCGTAGCGGTCACATTCATGAATGCGATAGCAGCTATATAAACGCACTCTACAAACTTAAGCCATCACCGTCACCGCCATCTTTCGTATAAAATCCAAATCGATTACATATACCCGCGCGTCGTTGGTTCTAACCGCGGGTAAAAGGGCGTGTGTAGGGTTGATAAACGTGGATGAAGCCGACTCGTGTGCGTCGCGGAGATAGTAGCATGCGACAGCACCATGCCACGTGAGAAGCCTGAGGTCGATTGCTGCTCAAGCAGAAAGAAAACGCCATGCTCGTCTTGAGGGAATGTAATAAAACGCAAGGAGGAGAAGGGGGCGGGAGATAGTAATCGCAAGAACAGCAACTTCGAACTTTGGTAGTTAGCGCATGATCACGATTGCTGGTGATCGCGCTGTCTGGGCAGGCATCAACAGATCACTCGTATGCCCTTCTACGTACCGTAATCTCGACGCGATAAGACTGTACGAAAACCGCTTCTCTTCCTAGAGTGGTGGTATGCTCTTACATCAGTGTTTTGTGTATACAGATGCATGAGACAGCATTAAAAAAAAACTCACTCGCTGGATTCAGTGCCGACCGGTTGTGCCCTCGCGATCTCCGACGTCAGCGTAGCCCTGGCCAACGGGGGCAGGCCATACGACATCTCCTGACGCTGATCTTCGACGTCAGCGTAGCTCTGACCTACTGAACTTGCCCTACGCCATCTCCTGACGCCGACAAGAGCTCTCGCCAGTGATGCCCCGTCCTCGGACTTCTGCAACCGTGTCCATCTTTCCTGTCTTCTCCTTACTTCCGTCATTCACTGTCCCTGCGCCTTGCTCTATCCTGCCTCTCTCTCTCTCTGTCTCTTTACCTTTTAATCCTATCCTTTTAATCTCTTCTCTACCCCCCTCCCTTGTGAGCGGCTGTTGAGGTGTCCTCCCCCTGAGAGACAGTTACGGGGCTTCCTTTTCTCTTCTTTACATTTAAAATCACTTCCCCCCTATTCAAAAAAGCTATAGCTACCAGCCTTACTGAGATATCTGCAGCTATCTGAACAATCCCTGCTGTATAGGGGCACTAAAAGGGCGTAGCTAATTGGTTTTGATTGTTAAATTGTCTGATAAGTCAAACATCATCAATTTTATCACCATAGGACTGTGGAGAAAATCGATCAGTGTTTTATTTTCAAATTTCACGGGAAATTTTCACGTGTGAGCTCACTCATTTCTAAATATATTTGTCGTATTTTTGCGTCATCGTCTCAACAAAACTTTATGAAAATTAGTGTGTCAAGTTTATTACTCCCTCGGTGGGTGATGTACTTGAATTTTATATATAGGGAAATACGGAGGATTTTGTAGGCACCGTCAAGATTTGTGACGTCCTGACGTTTTGTGCGGGAACTTGAAGGTGGCGTCGCCATCCGTATATGCTTTTCGCGCGTTTATCTCGCTTATCGAACGCCTTCTCGTGACAAGTGTGGCGATATTGGAATTGTGAAATAGTAATTTACTTATGTGAGAAAAATTGTTTTCCCTTTTTCTATGTATTTTTAAAGACCTGCTTTTCAAGGAATCCCTGACACAAATCGCCCACTTGACGCCGATTTTATTGTGAAAGCCTGCGGGCGATTGCTAAGTATTTGAAGATCATTGTGCTGTTCGGGGACGTCCACGATGAACTTCCACCCTTATGTAAATAAATATGTTCAGCAGAGGCATTACTCCAACAATGTTTCGTGCTCTCAAAGGAAGGTGTTATGCGATATTTCGACAATTTAAATCAATATTTCCAAAGTGCATTTTCTGTACCTCATTTCTACAAAAACGTGCCACTCGATGGCGTAACTTCAGTTGCCCAACATCCACGAGGCTCAAAATTCAATAACTCTTCGTTTCAAACTATGTCACAGAAAAAAAATGTCAAATCGCCTGAAACTGCACACGCTCAAACGAGCGAAACAAGCGACACGCTTCGAACACTGGTTTCTATGCACAAACAATGTGCGGAGTGCTTAAAAGGAGCCGATCGCGATCTTTATTCTTCGGTCCTCGGTTTCGGCAACGTTCTTGTCACACGGTGTGGTCTGTCAGCGGCAGGCGTTGCTACACAAGCAACGCTAATCTTGAGCCCCTTACTCAGCAAGTGACACGGAAACGTTCTCCCGTGATCTCCTTGGGAAAACATAATCACCCCGTAGCAACTCCTTTCCAAGTTTCTTTTCCTTTTTTTCGATCGTTGCGTCACTTCGATTCCCGGGTAAGACGTTCGCATACGCGCCGCTTAATTAGCGGGCCCTTATTTTCCTTTGGCTCTTCATCATAGGCTCGGCAATTCCTCCCCACTAACAGTTTACTGGCCTCTTTCTTTACTCGTAGCCTTTCTGTAAGACTGCGGCGCACTGCTCTTAATTAAAAATTGACTACAAAAGATGCTGTGAGACTCTCACCCCAGGCCCTCTTTGTCGAAGCGCGGAAATTAGTTCGGCGGATTGCTTAGGCGCTTAAGACGACGGTTCTGCCCCGTGGCGAATTTCAAGTTGGTAGGCCCGCCTTGTGTACCGCTTATACGTGGCCCTAAGCTGAGATC
Organism: Rhipicephalus annulatus; assembly: GCA_013436015.1. Taxonomy (NCBI): domain Eukaryota; kingdom Metazoa; phylum Arthropoda; class Arachnida; order Ixodida; family Ixodidae; genus Rhipicephalus; species Rhipicephalus annulatus. The sequence goes on from WOVY01014961.1 coordinate 237,504, forward strand.
AAGGTACCGCGCGAGCCTCTGCGGGCGCAGCGTCCTAGTTTCACTTAAGCTGCGTACACCTATCTGTGTGTGCACATGCGCCCTGGCCTATACAAGCGGGTGGTTATTTGTTGGGTTGGTCCCAAGTCAAACAGCGTCGGGTCTCAACTCGCGGTGGTGTTCGAACCAGGCGGTACAGATATGGGTAATATCATAACCATAAGGTATAGAAGGAAAATTGAATATTATAACGCAGCATAAATCTATAGAGCTAGATATGAAAGCTTTTAGGAACACGCTGCCGCAGCATACTGTAGCAGCCATGCGGTAAAATGACGTAATTCGGAAAAGGTGACGCATGTATACTTAGCTTTCTTTGTTTTTCAGTGACAGTTCCTAAAGTTAACATCAGTTACAAATACTGAGCGCAATGGTGAGCGTAAATGACGACTTCAGCATTATATGCATGCATATACTTAAGGGATGTGCATGCATTGCGTGAAATAATGGTGGCTTTACCAGGTCATAAAGATTGAAGTGCACCCACTTACAATAGGGGTGATTTGGGATGACGGCTTCGGGCGCCCAAGCCGCAGTCAAATTGTATAGGACTGAAACAGCGGGGGAGAAACCAAACAACGATCAACGATCTTCAGCGCTGTTGATCTTAGCAAAAATGCATGACTTTAAGCACTCTGTGCATATGCAAACAGAGCAGCGAGACAGACAATCGTTTCTCTTATTTTGTAAGCACAGTCAAGTTGAAGCGCGACGTAAACCGCCGATTATTCGGGAGTCCACCGTGGTGGCGCCACTGCTTGTCCTCGGCACCTGACCCGAATGTCACGCATGCGACCTGGGCCGCGGTAGCGGCATTTCGATGAAGGCGTCGTGCTAGAGGTCCGTGTGCTGTCAGTGCTCGTCGACGAACAACACGTGGTCAATATTCCCGAAGCTCTTCCCAACGGCGGGCCTTATGATCATATCGTGGTATTGGCCTGCAAAGCACCCGGCATTATCTTATTACTAGGGATGACTTAACACTTACGTAAGTTTACCCAAAGGTGCTTCCCTTACCGCTGCGATATATATATATACCGAGAAAAAAAAAGAAATATTTATTGACTCACTCAGTTCGTGCCTAGCCATATATATCACTCTAAATAAAAAAATTCATGCGAATTATTTCTGGAGATCATTGTACTTTCGTCGGAGGGTCGTGGGTTATACGAGAAAGTTAACGTACCTCGTTAGTTTTCTGGCAAGCCATAACCCATCGTAAAAAGTCACACATTCTTCATTTCGCTTCCTTTTTATTTAATTTTTTTTTCTTAGACTGTATCTCTGCTTCTGATGCACCAAGTATCGTTTGCAGGCAGGATTTATCGTACCGCACATTGTCTGTGTGTACGTGCGCGCATAGAGACGTCAGTGTTCGAACGCAGTAGTGTTTTTACGGTGGTGACTTCCCCACAAGTGACAGTGTTATTTTTTTTATTTCCATTTATTGTAACGTTTGCGCCTTGCCATACGAGTCTGCAGTCTTGCGCTGCACAGGTTTTTGGCACTAAGCATCGTAGAGGTGCCACGCTCCGTTCAGCAATCTAGGAGCTCAATTACTCACTATCAGAACGTGTAGACGTTGGTAGTCACTTGTAATAGCAGTTAGATATTGTTTCGCGTGGATAAATGGCGTGTACCAAACATTATTGAAGCAAACGCAAATACGAATTTTCATGACATGAAGGTTCTTCATCATTCGTTTCTTCCTTTTCTTTTCTTTTCTTTCTTTCTGTCTTTCTTTCTTTCTTTTCACTCACTACATGTACTGTCCCAAATTGTCATCGAAGCCTCTGGGCTGCCAATCGGAGCCATTAGCGAAGGCTGCCTTCTCGCAAATCAGCTGAATGAAACGCGACTGGCTGCCATCGCGTATAGGGAGGCGCAACTAGGTCTGCCGACGCGGCAGAGTTGAAGGCGACGATGCGAAAATATGATAAGCGTCACCCAGAGAGACCGAGCGGCTGTTCTGGCCTGCAAAAGATTTCGCGGCTTATGATGGATGCTCGGGAGACGGAAAATTTTCACCAGTTCGACTTGGAGAAGCTAAAATTCGTGTTTTTCTTTTCTTTTTCTTGCCGAACGCCTCGTTTTTTGCGAGGTCGGTCACGTCAGAAGCGAGACGTCGGGATTCTCCGAGTTCGCTTGCCCCGGGAACGCGGCCGTTGTTATAAGTGGGCTGTCGAAGCGAAGGCGGCAGGCGAAACGGGCCGGCGGCGCCCACTTCGCGTTTGGGCTTATGCGAGTGTCGCGATGCTCCGTGCCGGCGGCGACGAAGACGACGACGATGAGGAGACGCGTGAAAGATGGCGCCTCTTTCTTCGAAGACGGGTGCCCGCGCGAGCGCGCGAGGTAAGTATGATTGAAGGTCCTCTCCAGCGGGAAAGACAAAAGACGTCGTCAGCACGGTCCGAGCTGAGAGCAACGTCCTGTGAAGCAGATACGGAACTGCGCTATATTCGAATGGGGTGTTGGCGTTCGTGAAGTAGGCTCGTCGAATTTTCTTTCGGAGTGTGAGAAACGTGGGATTGCTCGTTTGAGTGTGATGTTGTCATTGATTGATTGATATGTGGGGTTTAACGTCCCAAAACCACTATATGATTATGAGAGACGCCGTAGTGGAGGGCTCCGGAAATTTAGACCACCTGGGGTTCTTTAACGTGCGCCCAATGTGATGTTGCCATTCGGTGCTCAAGAAGTCGTCTTCAAATCAGCACAGAAAAAAAAAAACGCCAGGCCTGCGCGGTAGGCGCAGCTCATTCACAGCGTAAGCTAGAAGAGCGGCCTTCCAGGGTCTTTTTCAAAACACTCATTGGGAAACTATTGCAAGCACACTTGCTTGGTACCCACGAGGGCATTAATAATAAACTTTTGGGGAGTAGGCCAGCAATCGCTACGCTATTTTTCGTCATTCATCTGAGAAGCGTGGTATCAGCTAAACCCTTGAGAGCAATTTTGTGCCTATTGTCCATGCAGTGGCTGACGGCGATGAGGAATTATGGCTGAAGTGGGTATGTGCCGCAGTTTATAGGGGAACAAGAACAACCTTTTGTGATGGTTTGGAGCATCAGATGGCCCACTCGTCGCGCTATTCGCATTGCGCTATGACTGGTGGTTCTTTCGCTGTTGCAAAACGCTTTATGAGGCGTATTAACGCGATTGCTTTTCCGACATCAAGCCTGCCTAAGGAAAGTTGGACAACGAGTCACAAGCACCGGTTAAAACACGTGAAACGCATGTGGTGTGTGATTGTCAGATTAACATGGCCTGTAGTCAACAAGGAAATAAAAAAAGGTGTAGCTCAGTGGAACTGCTTACACAAAGCACTTCCTACTTCGTATTCATCGTGCAACATCGTCAGCATGTTCATGCGGCCACGACGACGAGGATATCTGTCACCTCTTGTTCGACTGTCCGAAACACGACATGCACCGTAGGCGACTAGAACAAGAACCACATAGGTTAGATCCTGAGCGACCATTCGGGTTAAATCAAATACTAGGTCCATGGCCATCCAAAACAAATGGCAAACCAATGATTGATTTGTTTTGTGGGGTTTTAACGTCCCAAAACCACCATTTGATTATGAGAGACGCCGTAGTGGAGGGCTCCGGAAATTTTGACCACCTGGGGTTCTTTAACGTGCACCCAAATCTGAGTACACGGGCCTACAACATTTCCGCCACCAATGAAGGGGCTGCAACAGTTCTTCGAAGAAACGAAGATTTGTGACGAATACTCAGCGGACAAAAGTTAAAAGTGAGCGTGTCGTCTACGTGTTTGTTCTACCCATATAGGAGAACTTTTGCTCTCACCCAAGTAGGGCTGTATATATGTATATATGCTATTGTTTTTTTGTTTCATAATTTTATTTGTACCAATTAGGTGGAAAAGGGTAGCCGTCGCCAAGTAACGGTGACATAAACTCCTTCGTTTATTTTCTATTTCAATAAAAAAAGGTAGATTATTGGGCTGGCACCCAGTGCACCCGGTTTCAAACCCCACTGTTTCACTGGTGCAAGGTTTTTTTTTTGTAACTTCGTGCGTTTTGGTGGCGGCGGCGTACAAGTGCGCGTGACCCGAAAAGTCATTTGAACCAGTGCACTGAAGTGCTAGAGGTGCTTGTAAATTAAACAGTAATAAATTGATTGAATTTAACTAATGTCAACTCCTTCATTATTTATTTCAATGACATGGCGAACGCGTGGGAGCCATTGGTCAACGGGATCCATCGGTCCACCTTAGTTCAAGGGCGGTCGTGATGCGATTCTATACATGAAAGTTAGCGCTGCTTGCGTCACACGTGCGTCTCAGCGCTTTCCTTCGGAGATGCGATAGACGTGATTCCCCTCTCCAATATCATACGTCGGTCAGATTTGTTCCTTCGTGCTCCTGCTTTGTGGCTAACAGCCGCATCACAACGCTTTTAAAGTCAGCGTATGCAGTAGCGCCGCATGAAGCTTCCATATATTGGTGGCCCGCATGAACGTATGGACGGATGAACGAACGGACGGACGGACAGACGCTTCGTCCCACTCATCATAATTTATAATGTAGATATGCTCTGATTTTGTTTTTTGTTTTTTCGCAGTGGCCGTGGTAGTGTTATAAAGGTCTTAGTAACAATCCAGCGCTCGTCTTGTGTGATGCTTGGCACCGTTTTCCTTTCTTAATGCAAAACTGTTAACGTAACACCTCGCCTAGCTTGCTGTCTTCGTGTAGCAAGCTGTACTGAAGAATGTGTAATTAATACAGGACATGAAGCATGAGAGCACACGCCATACCCGACTCTGCAATAAAAGCTTTGCTAATGTTCGTCGACAAAGCCACAAACTGGAGGAATGATCATAACCTAGAGAGTTTGGTAGGATCGTCACCAGATGAACGGGAAGACCATGTGTTGAATTTGCGCAATCGACCAAACTCGTGTGCGGTTACAGTATGAGCGTTATGCTTCAAAACATATTTAAAACCCTAAACATATTTACAAACAAACCCTAAACATATTTACAACTTCACAAAATGATATTACCAGGCTAGGCGGTGTTTCACCGCATTCTTTCTTACTGAGAAGCCAGCAATACTTCTGTCATGCAGACTACCTGCCTATCCTTGTTCTAATATTTTGCCCCTTTATGAGCTAATCCGGCTAATATTATTTTTATTCCAGGAACAACAATCAGTTCATTACACTAACCGCAGTTTAGATTGACTCGACTTTTCCATCATACTACGCCTGCGTTGCTCATGTTTAAAAAAAAATTCCCTTCCGCTTTTACCCTGCGTACACGATTGCACTGTACGCAATACAAGATGGGCCACAAAGGTTAGTTTCAATTGTAGCAACCTAAATAATATATGCTATATATACGGCCCGTTCTCCGTGCTAGCTTGACGGAACGCCTATTTTTGTTTACAAGATATAGGAATCATGCCTTGGCATATTCTAGTAGAGCAAGGACGCAAAACTACAGTTGTAATTCCTGAATATTTATCATATCCAGGACCTCCATTCAAATCTCTTATCCCGCACAGTAGTACATAGTATCAAACTGGTATCAGTCCTCGTTTATCTACTTACTTTTCATTTATTGTATTGTCTGTCTTGCACTAGCGCAGCTATAATTTAAATTACCTTATATCTGGTTACGACCCTTATAAAAACTGCTAGTAAGTTCCTGTTTTCTGCTTTTGATAATCATTACTTGAAAATATCACTTTTTCTCTCATGCGCCCCAATTCTGCTGAGAGCACTGAGAAACGGCGTACGAAGCATATACCGGTGCATGTCTTTTATTTATATTTTTTCTCTTTGTGACCAATGGCGACCGGCCTATTCCCAGAAAGAAAGGGAGGCGCAATTTTTTCTCGCGACGAATGCCGATTTTGTGCCAATGCAGAAGATGGAGGAGGAGGGGTGGGGGAGTCTTCGGTTCGTTTTCTCCTTCACTGGGCATCGGTCAATAAATCTTCGCCACTAGAAGGGTACGGCGACAGACCGGCATCGCACACTCAGCGTTCTCCTTACACTCTCATTTGAGCGCCTCACAATCGACAGCCTTTCTCCTCCTCACCCCAGCAACCCCGAAACCCTTTCACTCCCACTCACTTACGCGGTGGTACGCTACTGTACGATTCTCGTGCTGAACGAGCTCGAGCGCGTTTCTCTTCAGCCGCTCCGATAACAAAAGGTTCACTCGATAACTGCCACCGGGCTCGCTATCGGAAATTTATGCCCCTCAAGATAAGCGCCGACCCATTCACACACGGCAATCGTCCATCCTGCAGATATCTCTCCCTTTTGAGTTGGCAGTTTTCTCTTTTTCTATCTGCGCTTCCGTTTCGCGTACCGCCATAACTCTCGCCATTTGAATGCACAGCCGCCATAAGCGTTACATGCGAGGTGCTGAAGGTAACGAATGGGACGAGGCTGGTGGATTGCAGCTTGAATAGTTTCGGCGGTTACGCTGACGGTGTTCGTTCGCAGCATTCTTTTGGTGATATCTCTGCTTTTCCACGCTTTATCGCGCTTCTTCCGACACCTATATATTTTGTTTTGAGCTAAGGTTTTATGTTTCGTTTTAGGTTTGTTTTGTTTTGTTTTACTTCAGGCTGTCGCAATTGGGACAGCAGGGACTCACAATAACACTCGAATAAAGAAGAAACAAAAGGTTGGCTGTAGTCCTTTCCTTTACGATGTTACATCGATGGTAGCAGTCACGCCCACTCGTTCTGGTTGTGAATGACACTAAGGTTTTAGTACCTAATTACAAGTTTGTGTCGTGCTTTGTCCCTCGCTCCTTGTGTATCTATCTCTTAGTCCTTCTTCAACACACATAGAATCCAAGTTTGGCTAGTTTCTCATGTTTCAGTGCAAATGTATCGTAGGGAACATATTTTAATTCCAACCATATATCCTCGTTCACCGACGAAAAACCACGCAAAGCTCTGAACTTTCACTCGGTCGCACTTGTACATTAAAGCGCTGCTAACATAATACTTCACGGCAATGCAGGCAGGTTTATTTTCGCATTTCTATAATCGAGATACGCAGCATAGCTTTGCTTCAGAAAGTAAGCTATAGAGACACAAACACTTTGTGCTTGAAGCAACGATCAATACCTTTCGGATGAATATTGCTTCGCACTACTCCATGCACTCAAAAGTCATTCGAGGCATTCCACGTCGTAAGTGAAGACGTTGTAGTTAGCTTCTTTAAAATATAGTCTATCAAAATCGGCATTCTGGACTACTTATTACTTCGAACGAGATTGATGCGGTTCGAAGAGACTCCTTGCATGCGCAAAGGCTGTCCAGCAGGTCTCTGCGACTTATATAGAAAGAAAGTTTTCAAGAACTTATGAATTAGGCCCAATGCCAACCATACCTTCTCTTCGAACTATGTAGTTGTCTGGTGAGGACAACGCAGCTACCAGCGATGAACGAAAACACAAAACACAGTGCTATGGTACACTTTGTCAACTTGTGTTTTGTTAAATTCTGGCAGTTTTCTTGGTCTCCGTCAGCAATTACTACAGCGCTGGAACAATGAACGCATATATATTTGATACATCTTCATCTATCCTACTTTAAGTTCACGGTATCTCAATACTATAAAAATACTTTCATAAACATACCTCTCACAAACTCTCCTGGGTACGTCTCATGTATTTCGTTAACCTCTCAATATTGTCGTCATTTGATTTTAGTCTTTTGCTCGCTTCTCTGGAAACATTTTCTGTACAGACTTGTGCCGATGAAGCGCATGATTGTAGACTTTTTATAACAACGCTTGCAAGAACAACTCACAGGGACTCTTGTACACTCGGCTGATACAGTTTCTTTGTTCTCAATCGATTGTAGTGATTGTTCCCCTCCACTCTCTGAAAGTTTCTAACGTGGCGTTCCACGGCATCTCAGATCGGAGAAACCTCCCTCCATTGTTCACTGCACTGCCTCTGATATCGACTCACTTGTGACCATACTACAACGTCATGCGAAGATGCCATCATGTGACGTCAAAGACACTGGCAATATGTGACACCTTGTGACGTCATTGTGACGTCATTGCTTTATGATGATTGTGCTTTGTGGATGTCATTCGTGTGGACCCCACCGACGGGAAGACGCCAGTCAATCATCGCGTTTGATGAAGCAATCTGAGGCTTTCGCCTCAATAACTAGGGTACAATCGGGAATTTATTACACGCGTTAAACGACTCTCTGTAAGACTTCCCGCAGTGACAGCGTGGAAACCTTTCAATTGTGTTTTCCTCTGCAATTTATCGTGTTAACATTTCGCAAAACTTTGCTGAAACATCATTTAGGTGTGGGAGGAGATGTTCTAGCACAAGTTTCCTATGAAAATCTTTTGGTTGCAGTAATCGATAAATTATTAAAACCAGCTTTATCAGAATTAGGCTGCTTTTTAACGCAAAAGTGTTTCATGCCGGGATTTCACTGATGAAGTTCCACCTCGGCTCCGCTGACCTATTTCCATCACGGATAAGGCGTTTTAAATTGTATACGAGTAGGTAGCAGCAAAGAAAAAGCTAGAAGGAAAGATTCTGTCGCGCGGCGTCGAACCAGCGCCCTCTCGATTCGCAGCGCGCGGTGCGAAGTTTTGAGCCACGGAGCGTCGATGCCAAAGGTGTTAACGGCAAGTCATTTATATACACAATAAACCATTTGGTGATCGCCAGAGCTCCGAAACTTTAGCGCGTTTTCGTTATCGATAGCGAGATGAAGTGACCGGCTCGCGTTGGGTGCGCTCTAAATGTCGCCGCCTCCATGAAGCGCGTGCGTGATCATCAGACTCGTGATTCGGGAGAGAACGAAGGTCACTTCACTCGCTGCCTCGAGCACGTTTACGAAAGGAGCGCGCTGCGGACACTCGCCGGAGCAAGAATTGTGACAGTTGTTCGCGTCTGTCCTTCGTAGACTTGTACGCTCGTTTCGTACGCCTTTCTTTCTGCTTGCACGGCGCACTTTAAGTGCCGAGCTGTGGCAGTTGTTTGCCTTTGGTCGTCCTGTGTATGCTAATTTCGTGCGTGCTTTATGATCGAGGTGTGCGTGGCAAGTTTCGAGCTGCTTTCCGTTCTTCACGTGATTCAGCAATTTGTTGCTGTTTGTGAAACAACGCACAATAAACACTCAACTGCCTCTGTGAAGACATGTTTCACTCTCGTGTTATACCGTTTCCTCGATAAAGGGATCAGCCATATTTTTTTTAATGTAGTTAGGGCACAGTGACAGCAGCTGAAAAACTGAGGTTAGTACAAGTTAGCGGTAACATTGCAAACTGTGCCGTCGTGTAGTATTCAGCATCTAGTCCTCAATATATTATCGCTAAGTCATGCTTTAATGTTCATGGGACATTCCTGAAGCGCATTTTTGGTGCCAATATAACTGATAACTTCTTGGTAATAGTATAGGCTTGAAGCGTTGTGCTATCTACGTGCGGCTATCTCATTCATTGATTTCTACTCGAGCCCAAAACTTGGAAACAGCGTTAGAACTGCTTTAACGTCATTCGCAATTTTGTACTTTATAGACATTGTAATGGTGATCTACACGTCACACCCGTTTTATGCAACTAGAGATGGCAACGTTTTTTTTTTTTGCTAATGAACTTTCTTTTTATTCATTTGAACTTCTTCGAAAGAACAACTCATGACAGGCATGTAATGATAAAGTTGCTGAATTTCAAATAGTCATAAAAACACGCATTGCTCATTTTATTCAGTTCTAACAGTCAGCTACGTTTCTTTTCAGCTGCAAAGCCACGGGCACAATAAAACATCTCGCAATCACAGATTGCTGCAAGAAATGTGCAACTGATAGGTTTTCAGCTTTTTTATGAAGACCTTGTTCATTGAACAGTTCGTACTTGTTTAGGAGTGGGACTTCTTCTGGGTAGAGTTCGAAGTGTGAAGTTCAAAGTAAAATTAACGCTCCCATCATCACTGCTGCTCACTGTTCTATAAGCAGCAAGTGACAATAGGTTTCACATTTCTGAAATGGGCTTTTAAAGGACGTCACACAAGTTCGTGTGAAGCGTGGGCACCTAATTATCGCATAGTCACCACTGGTACTTTCAGAAAAAAAAAAATATGTTACGTACAATAAATTAGATAGTAGAATAATCGTTTTGAGCATAAGTATCATGTGAGATGCCTACATACAAAACTTGCTGAAGAAAACGTGGCTACTTGTCTTTCAGAAGAAGGAAGGCTCGTATGCAAGCCTGACAGTTCACCCAACATAGGAAGGATGATTCGTAAATGTGCGCCCAAGCTTCGTGCTTCTGGTTCCAAACAGCTTTCTGACTTCATTCAACTACATTTCCAATAAAGTATAGCCCTCCAAGCGCTATACCTTACAGTTATTCTCCATTCACACAGAGGAGCTGTCTGTTGTGGTATTGTGAAATGTGCGATTGCCTATATTGTTAGACCCACAATGGAAGACAAGACATAGGAAAATAAACCACTGGCATGCTTGAATGTATAAGTAGAAACACCAAATAGGTTTGTATGCTAACTTCAATTTCCACTCTGCTTGTGCGTTCTCACCACCAATGTTTTCTCCAGTAACTCGAGCAGCAAATCCTACTGTGATGAAACTTCAGAAAAGGGGTGGGGGGGGGGGGAGACATTTGCCGTGTGAATGTCAGTTCGCGGTATACGTCATCCGCGTGGTTTGACGTTTCTCTTGTTTTTGGGCGCAGGGCCGAAACGCTGCCTACGCCACCAACCCGTGGCCATGGGGGCGTTCCGGTCGCGGCCGCGATGCTCCTGAGGAAACAGCAAAGTTCCCGCTACCAAGATAAAGAGTTACGTATCCCTCTCTTCTTTCTCTATCTTCTCTTGCCTGCCTTGCGCCTTTCAGGCTCGTGCATAGTGCGAGTTGCCTGCTCATCCCGTAGAACAGAAAGAAAGCACGACGTAGACTAGAATTTCCTCTGTCTACAACTATTCGTTTCTCCAGCTTCCTTTTACATAGTCCTCGATGATAAAACACACACCACCTACGTGATAATGGGGTGTTTGCGTATTTGCCTTGACAGCCTTGGCGAGATGTTTTGGGCGTAAATTCGTCTTCATAAACATCTGAGGCCCATTACGACGTTCTTTTCCACTCCAGCTTGCTGTATTGTTAGTCTCCTGTAAGCGGCAACTGGCAACGTTTCTCTCTGCGTGGTATTTCATGACAGCCCGGTTTCGGGGGGCGTAGACAATAAACGTCATAGGCAACATGAGCTTTGCCAAGGCTTCGAGGCAAGAACATAGTGGTTTATTGCGTACCCTGTTATATATTACCGCGATTATTTTGGCGCTAAAACAAAAAAACAAAAATTAAAAAAAGAAACGTGAGGAGCAGCTTACGTTTCATCATGTATTCTAACCAGCTAGAAAACGAACCACTTGAGAAAGCTTGAGAGGAAGCCTTACTTTTATATTCTAAAGAAAAGTAGAGATGAAGAGAGACAGCAAAAAAACTTGGCGCGTCAATTAGGCTTGACAGTCGTGGCTGGAGCTATTTGCGCGTCACACGCGGAATCGTCAGGACCCGGCTTTACAGATGCGAGCTAAACGTGAACTTGTTCCCGTGATGGACGCTTTGAGTCACTTGCTTGGTGGTGTATGTAGATAGGTAGCGCGTTCATGAATCGCAGACAAGCGTGCTAAGAGGTTCTCGCAAATCACCTGTAATGGTTTCCCGCTTACAGGACCGCCCTCCGGTACCTCTTAACCATTCATTGGCATCAGCTGAACATGCTTCGCAGTGACGTGGTAGATACATGGTGTAAAATTTGTGTAGCGTGAGAACTGCGCACCCGAGTTATTGACTTTCTTACAGTAAAAACACTTCCTTTAAACGAGGGTGTTCCTGTATACTACGTCATGAAGACAAATAGTAAAGATGCCTTTATTGAGCTTAGCTTGGAACCACTCGGTCTTCGGTTGACAAAGTCCCCACCTGTCATTCCCTGGCGCTCTTCTTCCACCTCGATTTTTTGAACCTGCACGGACCTTTGCTAGTCCACCTTCCCCGTGACACAAAACTTAGGCAGACTGTTTGTGCCAGCTTGATCGCAAGATGACCTTCTTGGAACGCATGAGGCCATCGGCACCATGGTACATTTAACGACCCTTGCAAGCTTCCATATCTTGCGTTGCGCGTTTTCCTCATAGCGAATGCCGGTCTACTACTCAAAAGTTTATATTAATGCCCTAGTAGGTACCAAGCAAGTGTGCTTGCTGTAGTTACCCGAAGAGTGCTTTGAAAAGGCTCTGAAAGGCTTCTCTTCTGGCTTTCGCTGTGACTGTGCTGCGCCTACCGCGCAGGCCTGGCGTTTTTTGCAACTGCTTCCAAAAATTTTGAACCAGTAGTATTTTGTGGGCATGTTTGCGTATGGCATTTGCACATTTGGAATTCCCGGTTACTTCATCAGCGGCACCAAACGGAATTGAAGCGAACCTTCATCCAAGGAGTTTGTCTGGTGTTAACGTGCTGGGTTTCCCGGAATCTGTCTCGATGAAAGTCGGAGAACTAAAGTTTATGACTCCTTCGACCTCAGACAATACTGTCGATATTTGCTCAGCGTTTCGCAAAGTAAACTTCATTGATCGGAAAATGCGCTCCTATGAAGATGCATTTGGCATTGTAAACTTCGACAAAATGTTTCGGGCTCAACTGACCAGCTTGTTCCTCTGCTTCCCCTTCATAAACTATTTGGGGCAGTCTTCTTGTGTCTGCCTATGTCTTGTGAAAGTTTCGTGCATCTCATCCTACTCTAAACTTGTAAGTCACCGTAAGTACCGCTTAATAGCCTCAAATGTCATTTTCGAAACACGTTCGATTTTTACGGCTATAGATACAATGAACGTGAATGGCGCAACGTAATACTGCACTTTGCCTGTGTCTGCAGTGTCAAACACCATTTGAATTTTGTCGTCAGTGCTTGTTCACGTATGGCTTCTTTGTGCTGATTGTAACTTCGTTAAGTCACAAGTTGCGTCAATGACTACTTCTGCAGGTGCTGCATGCAAGTATACTTTTATTGCATGATCATGCGTTTAGAGCAGTCCCTTGTTCGCTTAGAGATGGCTTACGAACATTTACAGTCGAGTAACGGAAACTCGCATGTTTCTTGCAAGATCGAATGCATCGGTACAAAGCAGGACTATTTGATATCTACCGTTGAGAAAGATAATGGTTCGCTCAATGTGTATCATGGTATTGCTCAAATCGAGTGGGTTGCTAATCACTTCTGTAATTCCCAGGTTCTCCACTTCCCTAAAAAAGCGCAGAAACTTAATGCAATCGGTAGGTTAAACATTGAGCGCGCACATTACCATTTGTGAAGCTGTTGGTCGAGGCAAAAAGTGTGATGTGCAGCGGCGGTCAAAAATTTTGCCCACCACTAGAGCGCGTACTGCGCGCCCTTTTTTTACCTACCAGCCGGCTCGTTCGCTTCCTTAAGCAGCGTGTGCACCAGAACGCTAGAAGAAACGCACGGTGTCACTCCAGCTGTCAGTGCACGAGCCTTGCCACAAAGGTCAATTTTCGAAAAACTGACGCCGTATGCACGTTCTCGACAGAGCGGAGCGTCTGGGACTAAATGCTGGTGCACACCGGCGATTCGCAGTGGTCGCGCGACCATTCGCGACTGGCGACTAAAAAGCAACTGATGTTCACACCGGCAGAGGCTGCATGCAAGCGACAAGAAGTCGCAAAACCGGCTCGAGAGTCACTTAGAAGTGTGGCAGCTTGGGCTAGTTGGTATGGCATGACGATAGTTATAGCGCGAGAACAAAACGACGACACAGAGACAAGAAGGACACGAAAGACACGAGCGCTAACTTCCAATAGCGCGAGAACAAAACGACGACACAGAGACAAGAAGGACACGAAAGACACGAGCGCTAACTTCCAACTCCAGTTGGAAGTTAGCGCTCGTGTCTTTCGTGTCCTTCTTGTCTCTGTGTCGTCGTTTTGTTTTCGCGCTATAACTATCGTCGAGAGTCACGTCTGGATATTGTTATCAGCGAGAACTCCGGAGACCGGCGCCGATTAGCTGATCGCTGCCAGCTGAGTGAACGGAGCGAACCAAACGCGCAGCATTTATTGTTTTCATCCGTTCTCACATAACGATGAAAAAAACAAAAACAAAAACAAAAATTGAGCACCACTAATTGGTGCCAGCCGCTTTGCGACTGCAGTCGCGCGACTGAAAAATTGCTCAGGAAGCGACAAGCCCAAGCAGTCGCTTTGCGACCGTTTGCGACCGTTGACGACTGTTTGCGACCAATGGCAAATGGTCGCGCGACCACTGCTGGTCGCCGGTGTGCACCAGCCTTTAGGCGCAGAATGCGGCTCACACCGAGGATTACCAGTACCACTTACGTATTTTATCACGACATCATCACTCAGTGTTTCCGCAGTGAAGCAGGAGTGGCACATTGCACTTTTTTTGTCGTTGCGGTGCGCGCACTGTTTAAGAAAGCAAACGAGTGGGCTGGTGGGTAAAAAATAGTGCGGGTGCGCAGTGTGCGCTCTCGAGCTTCACAGGCAGCCGTCAGAAGGCGATTTAGTGCTGTTTGACACGCGTTCCCGTGGTCCGCAGTATTTTGACCACCACTGTACTTCCCTGGAAGGTCCGTACAAGCTTTGAGCTTAGTGCAATCAACGATTTATTGCCTTGGAATCTTTGCACTTAGCCCTTCAACACTTTTATATCTTATAGGAACCGATCAGAACGCTCATACAACTCTTCATGATTACATGTGTGTATCAGCTCATCGGTAACATCTTTTTCCGGCTTATCGAAATACGCGACGAAGACCATATGCATTATTGTCTCTTCGATGTCCTGGCAGTTGTGGGGGATCTAGATTGCTCATAGGACTATTCTCTTGTCGAAAAACTGACTTTGTAGTCGCCATTCTAATTCTACGCCTCTTAGCCGTTTCATATGATGCACGTGTTTGGTGCTATCAACGTCGTTCTTGTGCTTTTAAGCTCGAGATGCTTAGACAAGGTTTTAGTTATGAAGGGTCTCTGAGTGGCATCGTCAGGAACTTCTCGTTTTTGACGGTAGAATGGCAGGTGTCATCATTTATAGCCCATGCTCGGAAAGTCTGTCGAAAGATGGCAGCGATGGGGCTTTCATTTATTGGCCGTATTCCAAGGGAGGCGCTGACTGTCGTAGTTATTTCGTCGTTCTTGCTCACATGCGGAAATGACTGTCTGCATCACACATGGGGTTCGTAGCGCATCGAGCTTTGACTCGAGGAGGATATCATTTTGCAGTCCCCTGCGTGATGTCCTCTGGTGGTGCTACGGAAACGCCTATTGTCGTTGTAAAGTAGTTCCTTCTACGTAAAGGGCAACTCAGCTGCACACTATTGTGGTCTATGTTCACGTGCTATCAGAAAGTGCAGTTGTCCTTTGTTCATCGTGCTGAGTTGCTGTAAGGTACCACGACCGCTGGAAGTAAAAACGGCGTAGGTTTCCTATGGCGAGAATGCTTCAATGGAGTTTTCATAGGGTTGTTCCGAGTTCTCGTCCTCTGGCATCCTAAAAATCGCTCTTCTCTAAGCTCTCCTACTCAGATCACTGGAAGTCTAGCAGACCATGTAGAGCCACAATGAAGAATCTCTTATTGGGTCACATGCCACTTGGATGGCAAATGATCAATGGTGCTGATGGACTATGTCCGATGGGAGAGCACGCAGTGCAACGTAGCAAAGCATGAATGTGAAGGAAGTCTTGGGCACGCATAGAATCTCTAGGCATTGGATAATGACAAATTTGGTCGTAAAAGCTGCGTAGGACTTTGTCGTTTTTTTACGAACTGACAGAGCTGAACATCATTATTTTAAAGAATACTCTTGCACCAGGCGGGGCTTGTCATCGAAGTCATTCAGTACCATGCATAGCAACAGCGTCCTTGTAGCAGCTTCCAGTCATTGGAATACTTGCTATTGGTGCGGCGGCGTCTCGTTCTAGATGCAGTCGAAGACAATGGAAATTCTTCGTGGAAGTGATGCCGACGTTAGAGTGAACAGTTTGTTCACACTTCCCAAAATTCAGTCCACAGAGAATGAAGCTATGGTCAGTTGAGGCAGTCTGAACCCAGTACCTGTTAATGGTGAGTGATGCGAAAGTTTGTGTGACCATTCCTTCGGTTAGTGTCACGACGCCAGCACGTGGTCTCTATTAATGACAATATATGCGAGAATTCACATAACGCTGTGTGAACGACGTTGCACTCGGCCTGGAACTATTCCCCGGAAATATGCTGTTTGATCTCTTCATTCCCGCTCTCAAGCTCGATTTAATTAATGACATCGGCCTCTCATGTATAGAATTGAGCTGCTCATTAGTTGCGCATTTGTTAGCAAGTAGAGCACTTGCCTCGCTTATAATTGGCGTGTTTCGTGCTCGCCATGATGTCTGCTTTGACTTCAGTCGGTCCCTGTCTACGCAGTTGACTGGTAACCGTCCGTATGTTTCTCAATTTATATCCCGCGTTTGGGCACCAAATGTTTAAACAATCACGTTCCAGACACATCGATCAGACTCAGCTTCATCATAAAGGCCCAAGGTAAAGATACGTCCATGCAGCTGAGCTTGGAACCACTGTGCTTTCAGTTTACAGCTTCACGCCTCTCGCGCTCTTCCTCCAGCTCGAATTGTTGATTCAGCCAGGATTGTGCTATAGTAACCAACACTTGTAAGTTGATATTTCGAAAGTAAAGTAGATTGGTTGCGTACCGATGCGACACTAACGCCATCGTGCTTATACGTAACAAGTAGAATAAGCCGCTAAACGTAGAACGTCATTAGTACAAAGCACAGGCTAATTAGGTTTTTAGCAAAATCAGTGGCACTTCGGCATAATGTTATAGACAAAACCACTGGCACCTAAAGCACAATTGTACCAAGAAAAGCATAGAAGATGTTATTCGTTCTATTTAGCACTATATAGTGAAGTAAATATAGTTTAAACTGAGATGACTTCAAGTAGGCAACAAAAAAAAGCCTTTCCGTCCGGTACAACCTTCGCATGGCGCGTCCGATGCTCTAACAATAGAGCTCTACAAATTCAGCTCAATGGGTAGAACATCGCACGCATAAATCGGTGGTTGTGATTTCATATCCCAACGAGTAATAGTGCACTTCTTTTTTTTGTCAGCCTAATTTCATTTATATTTACGTCAACATTGCTACACCACGGTAAGAGACAGTAAGCAATCTCCTCTAAGCTTTCCTGGGCTCAACTGTCAGTTTAATTTTGATGTGTTCCCCGTCTTTCGTTGACCATAATTCTTTCACAAAACTTGCTGGTAAGTTCAACCTCTTGAGCACGCACTTCTGAGGCAACATGTTGGAAACGTTGTGTTCAACAGCAAATTACGCAGCTCAAACGCGGCTAAAACCAGCTTTCTCTGTGGGAAAAAACGAAAAAAGCATAGTGAATTTACCTTTAATCGCTTTAGCTTATGCAATGCACATACATTCTTCCTTAACCATTGTATTTATATCATTTATATCATTCACTGCCTAAATAACGGCTCTCGTGGTGCTCCGTTAATCACCGTAAGCGATCAAAACAATCTACATAACACATGATTATTGGAATTATCAGGAGGAAGAATAGAGTTGTGGTCATAGAAAAGATCAATAATTGTTGCTATAGATAGAGACAGCATAAAAAAATGCGTAAATTGTATGTAACTCATGCATGATCAATTCGACCACTATTGTGCACGTATACCCTTAACGAGCCGAATTACCAGGTTATCAAGGTGCCCATATTCGCAGCAGCGATTGCCGTGCAACTCTGATTTATGCCACGCTCGGAGTGGCACCTGATTACTACAGTACGTGAGCATTAATTTCCGTCAAATCATAGAATGAGTCTTCGAGTGTAAATGTATGGTTAACTAACCACATGTTTTCAGTCTAGCGGCACCAATTAGGGTTGAATAAACACTAATTAAGACTGAAATGTAATGAGTGGGTTATTCTTTGAGAATACCGGCGAATAAAAAGACTTCTGAGGGACGAAGGTGAGATCGTCACAGGTGTAGATAAGTATAAGCGAGGTAAGTTAATCGAGATTCGAATAATAAAACAAGCTTTCGAAAAGCATATCGGTGGTTATCACCGCACCAATTTTGACACTGTTAGTGGCCATCGTCATCACCGTCTTCATTACTCTAACTTTAGCGGGACACTTTATTGGCACTCTCACGTTGGACCTCACTTGTACTCTTCATTTTAATGGGGTTGTAAAGAACAAACTGTGTGCGATAGTAGCGGCACACTGTATTTGACAACTAGAACTAGAAATCGCTTCTAGCATAGTGTCAGAGTGCGAGAGCATTATGCGGCCAGCCAACAAGGCGACAAGAAATACATTTTATGGAGGAAGAAATAAAGCTACGAGGAGGCATGGCGTAAAGGAACTATAACCTATACCGTGTTAGTCCCACACGAGAACAAAACATGGGAGCTCACCATAAGTTTGAGTACTCCCGGTTAAGTTTTTTTTTTATTTTTTTATTATCCTACACAAGCCGTGCACCGAAAAATCAAACTTCAAATAAAGGTATCTGGGCACCAAACCACAAAATGTCGACAGATTTCTTTGCTCGCGAGATGTTGATGCAAGAAGTCACTTGTTCGGTCACCATTGCTGGCTTTGCCTACCGAGGCTTTGTGCGAGACGCAATAGCTTTTTTTAAGTTCTTCTTCCTCCACTTGGAAGAAGACATCGGCTGAACTAGTACACCCTGGGTGGCGAGCCTGAACCAAGAAAAGAAAAAAAAGAATAAAACAGTTGAAGGATGAATACGACGGCAATGGCTGATGTGTAAATTCAATAACCACGTAGCACACTTCATTTCCTAAACTCTGGAGCCTGATCAAGCAGCTTTATTTATGTCTGTAACGTACCTTGTCGCTCTCATTGACACTGAGCACCGAACACGGCGAGGAAGAAACACAGCTTTCTCATATTGTTTGAATTTCCAAGCCTGTCAGCGTAAAAGCCAGCGTCCTCGGCAATGTCACATAGAAATTGCTCGGAGGTTCACACACACTTGGCAACGTTCACAATTCCGGCTTTCGGCACCACCGATAAGATGTGCGTAGCGTTATTTGGAGGTGACACTGAGTCGAATATGCAGGAACATACTCCATCTACTGCTCCAGAGTCTATCTCCCGCCATCATCATATACTTGTGGGCAATTTTCACAACTGTATTTTTTGTTTTAAGTTCAACAGTATCAAAACAATACCTCCTTGAACTCGTGAACGAAGCCCTGCCGAGGTGTTCTAGTGGCTAAGGTACTCGGCTGCTGACCCGCAGGTCGTGGGATCGTATCCCGGCTGCGGCGGCTGCATTTCTGATGGAGGCGCAAATGTTGTAGGTCCGTGTGCTCAGATTTGGGCGCACGTTAAAGAACCCCAGGTGGTCGAAATTTCCGGAGCCCTCCACTACGGCGTCTCTCATAATCATATCGTGGTTTTGGGACGTTAAACCCCACATATCAACCATACCAACCAACTCGTGAAGGAAAAGCATGGCAACTTCTTGCGCGTTGGTGATAAAGGTTCAGATATAAACAAATATGCCGCTACGACGCCACTTACTTGTCCAAAGGGGCCTGATTGGGATGTACCGATCTATCAAACACACTAGTGCATTCAAAACACACGAGTACATGCACAACGTTACAACGAACAACGAAGCAGCAACGAATCATTTCAGAAGCAACAAACTAGCCTAATAGATCGGCTTGCGGGAAAATCATAAACGTGAAGGGCAGCATGCTATACCTTGTTCTTCTTGTTCGTGGTGTCTTGGCTTATGTTACCCCAACCAAACACGCCCGCAAATCCATCACATGCCCACCAAAGTCTGGTTTCGACATTCGGATGCTCGCCTATTACACGTGACGTAGGGGCATGGTTAGCGCTAACTCCTTTACTTAACGCACCATCTTTCGTCCAATAGAACCTTCAACCTTTTCCTTCTATTTTACCACTTCCTTTTATTTCTCGCTTTCTTGTCATAGAAACCACATATATGTTCATTTCCTCTTAGATCTGACACGCCATTGCATTGTTCTTGAAGTCTTGAATGGATGTGACAGCTCAGCACTTCGTTTTCACGGCTCGATTATAACGAGCTAAAATAGCCAGACCGTACAGTTCTTTTAAGGTGTTAATTGCGTGAACCCATGGAGTGTTCATAAGGGGAAAAAAGGAAGGCTGCTAAGTAAAATCAAGGGCTTCTTGCATATACTTTTATTTCATTTCAGCAAGTCTCTCTACATCGCCAAGCTGGTCTAGTGATTGTGGGGCCAGACTTCTCACCTGAAGATAACGTGATCGAATTCCGGTCGCGGTGACCGTATTTTGATGAAGGCGAAATGTTTGAAGCCTGTGTATTTACATTTAAATGCACCTTAAGGCGTCTCAGGACATGGAAATTTCCGGAGCCTTGCAGCTATGGCATTCCTCATAATTAAATCTTGGTTATGGGTCGTAAAATCCAAACAAATAATGAAAGGCATTTTCTTTACATCTCTTTCTACAATAGAGCATGGGGTAGTGATAAAAGCAGAACAAGACGTGGGATAGATTTATGCGACAGCACGAACATCTCTTGTATGAAGAGCTGGCTATCGTTAGGTTGTTGAGTTTGAAAATGCACTGAATTTTTAAGCCAGAGCACATTGAAAAAAAAAAATAATTGGTGATTTGAAATACTAATAGCATTTCAGTATACCAATAACGTGCTCGCGGCCGCTTTGCTTGCTCCACATATACTAAGTTTGGTATCACGTGACGTGAATAGATGACGAAAGTAAACGACACATCCAAACATGATAATCATGACATGAAAGTTATATACGTCATCATTTACCTCCACCTCGTAACTTTATGCTGATCTGCAACCTCTTTTCTCCCCCCTATCCCTTCCCCAGTGCAGAGTAGCAAACCGGATGTGCGTCTGGTTAACCTCCCTGCCATTCCTTGCATCTTTATCTCTCTCTCTCTCTCTCTCTCTCTCTCTCTCTCTCTCTCTTAAGCTATCAACATTCCTCACTCATGCTTCGCATGTCATCGATTCTCGCTGTACGTGGGATCTGCCAATTTTTTTGTTTCGAACACGAATCGACTTACACAAATTTTCTCTTGCACAAAAATTTTTTCGTAAATGAGTTTTCTGAACACGGCCTTCGACTGAGTTGCTAGATGGGTCTTCTTTTTATATATGAAAAGAAAAAATTGCCAGATCTCACATACAGTGGAAATCGATTATGTAAACCACGAATGAGAAAGATTGATATGTCACTTTAAAATCAGCGCAACGTTACGAGGTGGAAGTAAATGATGTCGTATATGACTTCCGTGTCATGATTTTCATGTTTAGATGTGTCGTTTACCTTCGTTTGCCAAATTCGCCGTTTACCAAATTTAGTTTATGTGGTGCTAGCAAAACGGCCATTAGCACGCTATGAGCGTGGCATATTGTCATGTCCTTACATGACACGCGTGTCAGAATTATCATGTTTTGCACCACTCATATTTCGCCATCCCTTGACGTCACGTAACACCAAATTTGGTATATGTGGAGCTAGAGAAACGGCCACGAGCGCATCATGAAGGGTCCAATATATTCCAATGTACCGTTGACGCGTGTGCGTGCTGGACCCGGTGACGCTACGTTAGCAAAACGCGCCCACTTATAGTCAGACGCCTAGCCACGACCGTCACGACCAGCGTCCGTCGGGGCGGCCCGACGGCAACCGGCGCGAAATGCGACATGCTGCATTTCGCGCCCATGCGTTACCAGACAACACTGCGTCTCCCTCTTTTCGTGACCGGGGGACACCGGACGAGCTGAAACGCACATGCGTCAAAGCAACACAGCCAGAAGCGCGCTTGGGAGTATATGGCAGGAGCGGCACCTGGCGTGACAACGCTGGCGTGACCCGACGAAATGAACGCTGACGAGCACGTGCGCCGCGTCACGTCGAAATGTGTTGGCGCCTTGACTGTGGCATGTAGTCATGTTCTCACATGACACGCATCTCATGATTATCATGTTTGCACCAGTAACAAACCTTCGTCATTCATTGACGTCATGTAATACCCAATTTGCCATAAATCAAGCTAGCGAAACAGCCGCGAGCGCATTATGAGCGTAGCATGTAGCCATGTTGTTACATGACACGCATCTCATGTTTATCATGTTTGCACCAGTATCATAAGTTCATCATCCATTCACGTCCCGTAATACCAAATTTTGGTTAAGTGAAACTAGCGAAACGACCGCGAGCGCCTCATGAGCGTGGCATGTAGTAATGTTGTTACATGACACGCATGTCATGAGTTTCATGTTAGGGTCAGTCACTTGTGCACGCCATGCAACCATGTCATACCATACCAGTTTTGCAACATGTCATGTGAATGAAACCACCGCAAGAGCAGGTCGATCACGGAATGTAAGTCATGACATTCATGACATACTTGTCATGATTTTCCTGTTATGACTAATCAGATATGTTCTTCATACAGTCATGTGATGCCATACCAAGTTTGGTATCGATAGCATTATCGAAACGGCCAGGAGAGCTAGAAGTCGTAGGCGGATAGATAGATAGATACGCTCAAAGTCACCAAAGTTCGCTAAGAAATGCTTCGCATTGAAAAGCACACGCGGATAGAATAAGGGGCTGTTTGACGTCATTCGAAGCCCTAGTATGAAGCGCAAAGCAGCTGCGTGAGAGGGTCATCTCATTGCTCCCGGGCACCTTATCATAAAGCATATGATTTTGAGGCTTTATGTGGTTTTCTTTATTCAAAAGAATACTGAGATTTATGCTGTGCTCCTGATTGCAAAGAAATATTTGCCTTTTGCCCCTAATGGGCACTTTGCAATATAGTGAGCGCACTTTTGCGAATGCTTTAAGGACGCCTGTAAGTTGACTTTTCCACCTTTAAATCTTCCAACCAGAAGCCTCACTCCCACACTACTTTTCTAGCTCTGAAAGAACCACGAAGGCTTTTCGATGCACACTGTCACACCTCATTGTATACGCTACCCCCGCGCAACAAGAGAACGGGGGAAACGAAATAACGGAAATGCAGTGGTTAATGGCGAATAGAAAAAGTAGCTGCTTGACTCGTCTGTGGTCGCCCCGCCGCGGTGGTCTAGTGGCTAAGGTACTCGGCTGCTGACCCGCAGGTCGCGGGTTCGATTTCCGGCTGCGGCGGCTGCATTTCCCATGGAGGCGGAGATGTTGTAGGCCCGTGTGGTCAGATTTGGGTGCACGTTAAAGAACCCCAGGTGGTCGAAATTTCCGGAGCCCTCCACTACGGCGTCTCTCATAATCATATGGTGGTTTTGGGACGTTAAACCCCACAAATCAATCAATCGACTCATCTGTGGTCGAGACTACCTGGTTGAAAACAAACTTGGTCACGCATGCGTAGTAACTATTTTGCAAACTGTGTCTGTTCTTAAAGGGCCCCTAATCAACACAAGCGCCCGCGAGCGCGATCGTTGGTGTGGTCCGTACACTGATTCGTCCCCCTACTCCAGAATCTATCTGCACTTCATCTGACTTTGCACTGCCTCCTGTGTCGGCCTATCAAGCGATGACGTCCTATGATGACGTCTTAATGTGACGTCACAATATGCGAAGTGATAGTAACGTCATGTCGACATCACAAATCTGAGTGATGCGTAACACCATCGTGTGATGACGTGTCGCGTTCCTCGCGTTGATGCACCTGGTAAATTTTCACGTTATATGGGACATCTAGGGCTTTAGCCTTAATACACCCGACAATTTGCCAGTATAAACCGAATCATTACTTTTATGTCACCCTTGTGTTTAGCGTGTCGATTCCAATCAACGCCCGCATCTTTCCCAACAGCGTGCCTTGCTCCTTCGATGGTATTGGGCCCGTTCATCAAAGTGGTTCACTCGTAAGCTCATCCCGGGGCTTGATCGAACCCGAGCTAGGCGTTGCGATGTCGCATTAGCACTCGCAGAGTGTGTGCCCTCCCCTCCCTCTCGCTTCGAGCTCAATCTCGTTGAGACTCTTCGAGGCGAACGCTGCCTGCAACACCTCGCGCGGTGTTCGGCACCTGTAATTAGAGCGGATCATGAGGAATTCTCCCGCGGAGAACTCTCTTACTCGCTCGGCGATCCGAAGGCGATCGTTTCGCGGAGGCGCCTCAATTATCAGCTGGCAGCCCGAAAGCGTTCTTCGCTGCCGAGCCGTGGTGTTCGGTAGAAGTATAGTTGGCGCTGCACGCCCCCTGAATGGTGGTGTCATGGCATGCCCCGGATTACGGGACGATTCTTTTCGCGAGGTCACCTTAGTTGTACGGTTAGTAGCAGCCTGCTTTTGGTGAGCTATTGGTCAAGATCGCTTTCGATAGGGCTGGATATTCACGCTAGATTATTGTACGAAAGCGTTTCGGGCAAAACGACGAGAAAAAAAAAGATTCACAGATTTGTCGAGCCAGCGCTCTGCTCGTTCTTAAGCTTTTGATCGAAGCTGTTAGTGGTATGTTTCGTAAAATGTTTTGTGTCGTCGTGGCCATCTATCATGAAAAAACCGCCACGCCTGCGCGCAACGCGCAGCACTGTCACAGCGAAAGTTTGAAGGGCAGCCTTTCATTGCCTTTTTTAACAGCCTTTGCGTATAGCTGCTGCAAGCACACTTGCCGGGTACCTACTACGCCATAAATCATTCTGTAGTAGACAGGCATTCAATATGCCATTCTTCGACATTCCTCGGAAAAGTGTGGTACACGCTGCACACTTGCAAGGAACCTTGTGCAAATATGTCTGTGCTGTGACTGACGACGACGAAGAATTCTTCCCGAAGCTCTTGTAGTCACAACAATCTCCCACAGTGGGTATGCGCCACAGTTAGTAGATGAACAAGGTCAAGCTTTCGTGTGGGATTGGAGCGTTGGACGAACTACTCGTTGCGCAAGTCGCATTATATGACACCTGGTTGTTTCTTTGCTGCTCTGAAACGCTCTATTACTCATGTTAACGCGATTCCTTTCTCGACATCAAGCCTGCCCAAAGCACACGTGCGGATCAGTGGTAAAATACTTATTGGGCTGGCACGCAGCGGACCCTGGTTCAAATCCCATTGTGTCCTTGGTGTTTTTTTTTTCTTTTCTTATGTCGTGTGATGGTAGTTACGGACACCGGCGGTGGTACGGTGTGCACGCGACCAAAGTTACCATCCCATAAAAGCTTTCGCTGTGAAAATATAACACGGAATATACTGCGTGAATTGTCTAAAAGGGTCATTATACGGCCACCCCAAAATTAGTGGTCTTCAGTAAAAACTAGAAGTAGAGGGTCTATTAGGATAATAACATTTAAGTTTCAAATGAGTCATAGAAGTCGCCCACTGTAAACCAGGCCTACCGCCGGTAACCACCATTTTGCCAAGGCGCGGGTCATGTCATGCGCAGTAAATAATGGAGGCGCCATCTTCTACCAATGTTTCAGCCGCTGCAGATCACTCAGTTTGAGCGTCAAGGAGAACAAAGCTGAGGTGTTTCAATTTCACTCGCCGCTGGCCACAGAACAATATTGCTCACCAGAATGCCGACCCTCGCACAGCTCGACAGATTATGATCGAGAATTGGGTGCGACACTTTTTCAAGTAGCCATGGAATGGCTTCACTAAAGGAGCTTATTGCCTCACGAATTGACCGTCTCAAAAGATTTAAAGTGCGCCTAATACGAGTGCATTTACTAAAATTACTCGCACGCTGCAATCGCTTTCTTTATTCTTTCTTCCCGACCAAACCGCTGGAAGCTAAGCACGGAGGAGTGTCACAATAGGAGAAAGTATGTCACGCGCGCCTCGTGACTTTAAGCACTTTGTCTTTGCTTCGAACGGGAGAGTTTTCAGTGCGATCAGCACGCCCACACGGACACGTCACGGGCTACCGTGGCGGCCCCAGTTACTCCCGAGCGAGCCATGTTCAAACCAGCCAATGACGTGATAGTTGGGCCCATGACGCTATTATTTTTCAGTATATAGCATAATTTTCGAGATAAGAGAAATCGATCGTCGGCTGACCTTTAGAATTTAAATTCCAGGACCCCTGCTATACGCTACAGTATTTGGCTCGCGTGTTGTCGGCAGTCTCTACTACCGATCGCTGGCGTTTTTCTGGCCATGCTCAAATAGGTGCTGCAGGGCCGCTATAAGTGATGCGCACGCGTTGCGTTTCATTGCATTTAGCAGCCATCCGTGCAATGCCATTTTCCGGTTGCATAGACGTGGTGTGATTAATCTTCTCTCTGGCACTTGTCAACGTATCAGCGCTGTAATTGTATCAAGGGGGCTAATGAAATATAACTGGAATTTGGGTGCGAGGACATTGACCCCGTGCTCAAGTTTCTGCACGTCATAGTGCTCGCGATAGTATGTCAGCATTTCCATCGCATCCCTAATTTCCTTGCACTGGACTGTTTGTGTCTTCAGAAAGCACGAGGGCATTTTCAGAAAACGTGTGCGTCATTCACAGTCGAGAACCGGTGACATGCCCAACGCACTATGAGATGTCAAAGATTAAAACAAAGTGACTAGTTTTAGATGCGGAGCATCTAATACTCGAGGCTTGTAGTGCGGCGCCGTCCGCAAGCTTCCTCCTCCTTCTTCCACCATCTGTGCATCCCTTCCTCCTCTACACACCGCGCGCGCTTCACTCCTCCACCATCTGTGCACCCTTCCTCCTCTACACACCGCGTGCGCTTCTCCTCTTCACGAACATTCGCTAGCTGTATAATGTAGCGCGCATGCGCCGTCACGCTTCGAGAACATCGGCAGCTGACGCGCGCGCATGCGCCTTCGCGCTTCGAGAACATCGGCAGCTGACGCGCGCGCATGCGCCGTTGCGCTTCTTCCCCTTCTCGAACATTCGACAGCTGACGCGCGCATGCACCGTCACCCACCATCTGTGCCGCGCACGCTTCTCCCCTTCGAGAACATTCTACAATTCTCCTGATTCTCCAGTGGACGCGCATGCGCCGTCGCGCTTCGAGAACATTCAACAGCTGACAGTGCATGCGCCGTCGCGCTGTATATATACTCAAGGTCGGCGCTCGCTCGCTCAGTTGCCGCTCGTCGGTTGGTTTGTACGGCGCGTCGACGTCCAAGGTCGCGGTGAAATGAATTCCAACGAATCCACAAACACAATGATCGACGTCCCTTCGACCAGCGCCGCCCTTTCACATACGTGTGTATGTGTTCACTCATTTAACACCCCCTCCTACAACCACGTTAACCAATTTAGCCATCGACCCAAGTAAGTCGCAATTTAACACCCCATTTCACAACCACGTTAACCAATTTAGCCATCGACCCAAGTAAGTCGCACTTTAACACCCCGTTAACCAATTATATGCTCCGCATCCTCCTCAGTGTTCCCCCGAGGGAAGCTGCGGGCAATTTTTTTTAAATGGAGGGACGTGGAGGGACGCTGCGGTCGTCGAGGTGAGCGGACGCATCCACTACGGCTCCGTCTTTTGCGAATGTTTCCGCGCAGCATTTTTGTCGCTGTGTGGTGCATATTTGAGATCATCCGATCCGCGAAAAAAACAGGATTCGGCAGGTATCGAACTTTGAGGTGGGTCACTGCTTTTCTGGACATTATCTCAACTTTTGTGCTGCCGCCACATTGGCCAAGCGCTAGGCACAGCGTCTGGCATCCCTACGGGGCGGGACGCGCGCGTCCAGCATGGCAGCTATGCAAGTAGGAGGGGAAGTGCTGTCGGCAGAGGAATTCACTGAAGATCTGGGATGGCGGACGGTGTTCAACCGAAAATCAAGACATCCGATGAAGCCTGCACCAGGTGATGACCGTTCACAAGGCGAGCTGGCTAAACTATGGGGCACAGATGGACGACGCAGAGGCTTCGCAATTAAGCAACGCATTCTGAAGGCGTCGCGAATGCCACTGATGCCGGAAGAACACATCAAGATAGTAATTCGCCCACGGGGTGGATTGAATTTGGAGAAAGTCGGTTCTACAACTGTGGGCAAGGCTATCGTCGAGGTGTAAGGCTTCACTACTGAGCAGATTAAAGAATTCGTTATTTGTCCCAACTTCAGACAAAATATATTGGTGGCTAGTACGCCAGAAAGGAGCAACGCCGAGTGCTATGTCATAATCAGGTCAGTAAGAGTGGCGGACAAAGATTTTGAAGTCAGTGCATACGATACTGCCCTACGTGTAAAGGGGTCATGATCATGTGGACATTATGAATGGACCTGCTGCACTTGAGCGAAACATCGTTAATGATCGCAATTCACTGGCTCTGACCGTCAAAAGAATCAAGAATTCCGGCTCGGTAATTATTGTGATCGACGGCTTAAGAGTCCCCAAGTTTGTAAGGCATGGACCATTATTGGTCTGTTGTTACTTGTACCGCAAGCAAGTCGACGTATGCTACGTGTGTGGGAAGCTTGGACACCGGGGCGGATGTCTGTTCTGCGCCCGATTGCCTTGAATGTCGGGGATGCGGTGCTAGGAATACTGTAGAGGGTACCACAACTGTGAGCCTTGTTGCAAGCTTTGTGGAGGTCGACACCTCACGGCGCATAAACAAAGCATACAACGGTACCAGGTTCCTCTACGTCGTGCGTGTTCGCCGACAGGAGCAAGCCAGGTTGGAACCAGCAGCGGAACACGAAGCAGTCGAGGCGGCGCAGCTGGCAAGCGTCTCTCAACGCTCTGGGAGGCGCTCGCGCTCTGGAAGCCATTCGAAGTCAGGAGGACGGTCATCGTATGGGAGTCCAGCCTCAAGGAATCGCTCTGCGTCTATAAGTGGAGGCGGGAGTGCAGCTGGAAGGTGGACCACCTGGGCTGACAATGTCAAGGGTGGACTGGCCGAACACGTGAGCAGAGCCAAGGACATGTGGATTGTAATCGGAATAAGGACCGTATCGCACAATTGGAGAAAGAAAATCATAGCTTAAAAACAGCCATTGAATGGCTTGTAAAAGAGATAGCTGAACTTTTGACAAGTTTACAGTCCGGTGACAGCACTAGTGAGGGTAGCAAACCTGATAGCCTTGTTGAGGTACCAAGGTCTGTGGAAGTTACTAAAGAGAACGTAGCTGACGAGGAGACACCGGCTCCGAAAAAGAGGGCACACTTGATTGCGCGGGTGCAGGCCAAGGTTGCTTCTGAGGTTAAAAAATGATGCGACATTGCAGGAAAGTATCAATCAGATCATTATTAAATTGCAGCGGATAGAAAAGAAAGAAAATATCGCGAATGAGAGATTAGGTAAAATTTAAGTATATCTTAACGAAACGGTGGTTCCTGCTATGAAGCGGGAGTGCTTTCAGCTGCTGGTCCAGCAGGACAAGTCCTCTAGTGGAATTAAACTCAACATGAGTAAGCCAAATTTAGATACCCAAGATAGCGGCTTCATTAAATAGTTGGTTTAGTATTTGGCAGTGGAATTATAGAGGGTTCAATCATAAGATAGCGTCCCGGCAGCAGTTTGTTAGAACGGGCAATGTGAAATCTCAGGTTATCATGTTGCAGGAAACTCTGACATCCAGCATAACAATAACCGATTTAAAAGCGAAGGTAAAGACAATGAAAAGGGCAGAGGGCTCGCAACACTCATCAGCAGAAGGTTGGAGTATGTTAGGCATGATCTTAACATAGCGGATTGCAGGATTGAATATATTATGGTCGAGGTGATTTTAGGTCGGCAAGGAGCAAGTCAGAGGAGCGTTTACCTGCTTAACTTGTACAGAAGCCCCAGCGACAGGAAATAGAGTTTCAAAGTTCTCTTGAGCAAGGCAGCCAATCTCGCTAAGGATGCACCGTTGCTCATTGGAGGGGGCTTTAATGATCCCTGTCATGTGTGGAAGTATGCCTATAGCACAACCAAAGGCGAAAGACTATGGCAACAGGCCCTAGACTTAAATTTATCTCTGATTACAGACCTTTCTTATCCCACTCGTTGCGGCACGTCGAAAGGTAGATATTCGACACCAGATCTTACTTTTGTTCCTGGGGTGGCAGATTCGTCCTGATCAAATTCAAATATAGATTTCGGCAGCGATCATTACATACATATGATTAATTTAGAGGTGGCTCCTAAAAAGGAGCGAAGATTTAGGCTTGTTGACTGCGATGCATTTAGGAAACAAAGAGCAGGGGAATGAGTTGGCTTTAGAACAGCAGACTAGTTAGCTGAAGAGTGACGTTGAGGCAACCACTAAGGAACTTAAAACAGCTATGGACATAAATCAAATGAGTAGTCGTCTAGCACATTTGTTGAAAGCGAAGCAGTCACTGTTGGCGAGATGGAAGGCTCAGCGGTTGTACAGAAGGCTTAGAAAGCGTATAGCATTGGTTAATAAAGAAATTGAAGACCACTGTCGGGTATTGTGCAAGCAACAATGAGATGAAGTATGCATGCAATTCGGTGGATGGTGGTATTAAAAAGAAGGGGAGGGGCGCCTGGAGTTTACTTAGATGGATGAGACCAATTCTAAGTCTAATAAGAGGACGGTGATAGATAAGCTGGTCCATGAGGCATGCCAACACTCATCAGAGGAAGAGGTGCTGAAGAATTTGGCTGAGAGATACCTTCCACTGCAAACCCGCCAGAATACATCTGACGTCCGTTCGAAATATAGTGGGGATGAGAATATATTTATGGATAAAGAATTTACTGAAAGTGATATAAGGATGACACTGCAGGATCTTAATAGTTGATCGGCATGAGGGCCGGATGGCATTTCTAATAAAATGTTAATAAATTTAGATGAGGGGTCTATTGAATTCCTTACGCGGCAGATAAATAGCCGATGGAAGGAAGGATCTTTCCCAGAAAAGTGGAAACTTGGGACTACTGTTCTCATACCGAAAGCGGGCAAGCGCGCAGGGCTGGACAATCTCAGACCAATTTCGCGAACATCGTTTTCGGGGAAAGTCGCTGAGCATATCATTTTAAATAGGCTAACGCGTTATGTCGAGGTCAATGGGGTCTTTTTGCACTCGATGATAGCTTTTCGTCCCGGCCTCTCGACTCAAGATGCCATGCTTAGGAATAAGCATCACCTACTTGATCGGCAGACAAGAGATACTAAGGTACTACTTGGACTTGATGTGGAAAAAGCTTTCGACGATCTCCGACACTCCTTTACCCTACAGGTGCTGTCAGACTTGAATCTGGGCAACGGCTTTTTCTCTTTGTTAAGGCTTTCCATGAGAATAGAAGGACATGTCTCAGGTTGGGGGAGTTTAAGTCTTCAGTCTTGAAATCGGGTTGTCGTGGTACACCACAAGGGTCCGTACTCTCGCCAATGTTGTTCAATCTGGTGATGTCCAAGCTAGCTAACGTACTGGACACTGTCGAGGGTATTGGCTATAGTATCTACGCGGACGACGTCACAGGATGATGTGTCGGCGGTAGTGACGGAGAGCTTGAGGCTAGGCTGCAGGAGGTGGTAACGCTTACGGAAAACTGTTTGACTCATATGGGACTCAAGTGCTCCTCTGAAAAGTCGGAGTTGTTAATCTTCAAATCCAAGAAGTTAGGTCGTAAGCCGAAGAATTGGGTACCGGAGGTTCAGACTTGCACCACAGTTAGTACTAGCAATGGGTCATTGGTACCAAAAGTTTATGCTATTAGAGTCCTTGGTTTTGTAATTGAATCAAATGGATTGAATAATATAACTATTCAGCGTATTACCAAGAAGACACAGGATGCTATAAGACATGTGAAGGATCTCTAACAGGCATAGAGGATTAGGAGAAGAAGGTGCGATGCACTTGGTTCACGCATTTATTTTATGCCATTTTTCGTACGTAGCTGCTATACTGAATCAGAAAAAAAAGGGGGAGAAAGACAAATTTGGAAGCTTTATTATAAAAGCCGTTAAGGCGGCGTTCGGTTTGCCTGTGAGTACGTCAAAAGGTATGTTGTTGCGGTGGGGTTTGCATAATACTCTTGATGAAATTGCCGAGGCTCAGCGTATAGTGCAGAGAGAGTGGTTGCTGGGTACGCCAGCTGGTAGGTATATCTTACAGTCAATCGGAGAATCGGTGGCGACTCGTGATTGTGCGCACCTATACGAGTTAACCATGAACATCAGGGCTAATATTGTGGTTCGTCCGTTTCCACGAAACGTGCACCCTTTGCATAATGTGGTGAGGCGAATGGCGGGAGCTAGGACTTTGTTGCGCGAGGCAAAAGATCAGGAGGAAGAGTCTGCGTTTGTTGACGCAGCATGGATTAACGGGAAAGATGCTTACTCGGCGGTGGTGGTAGATGGGAAAGGGAGCGCTCGAAATGCCGCTTCCGTTTATACGAAAGATCCGGGGGTCGCTCAGCAGGTGGCTATTGCCCTAGAACTCATTGATTCGGAAAGCGATTTAGTATTTAGTGACTCTCGCTTTGCAATTAAAGCCTTCTCGAGAGGCGTTATTAGTGAATCGGCTTACAGACTGATGCAAGGTAGGGACAACACTCCGCATACCATTACTTGGTTTCCGGTGCACATGGGGTGAGTGGAGGGA
The DNA here is from genome assembly GCA_013436015.1 of Rhipicephalus annulatus. Lineage (NCBI taxonomy): Eukaryota > Metazoa > Arthropoda > Arachnida > Ixodida > Ixodidae > Rhipicephalus > Rhipicephalus annulatus. The sequence goes on from WOVY01014961.1 coordinate 270,179, forward strand.
GCCCCACGTAACCTCAACGAGGTGGCGCACAGGGAGGCACGAGGATTAGTGTGCCATGCAATCCCTGAGGCGGCTGAATCTCCCGCTCCGGAGTATAGGGATTAGCTGTTGACGCACAACGATATAACCAAACAATATTACTTAGAGCGCAGGGAATTCCCCTTGACACATTCTAGACTTAACGGGCCACAGGCGGGTACATTAAGACTTATGCAGACACGGACGTACCCCAACCTGGTCGCCATGAATAAAATTATTTCGGACTGCGGGGTTTCGATTTATTGTAGTAAGTGTGGGGGCTTGCTCGATTCTGAACACATGCTCTGGCACTGCTCGGCAATGGCTGGTGTGGCTTCTCACGGTGAACAGTGGTGGCAGCAAATGCTGCACAGTGATGCTCTGGCGGACCGACTCAGGGCTGTCCAGAGGGCCCGTGTGGTGGCAGAGGGGCTTGGCCTTTCTGTCCCGACGTGGGAGCAGCCAGCATCAGTCCTGGACTGATCCTCAGGACTTTAATAAAATTCGCCATACCATACCATACCATACCATACCAGTTTTTAAATCACTAACAATTTCAACGGCTGCAGTTATATGAGTTGGGAAAACATGCTCGGAAAAGGAGCTCTTGATTGAGCCTGGCGTGTCTGGGGGCAGTCTGCAATCACGTTTTGCTATCACAATAAAATAGAAAAAATCTATCTAGGGCTCATCGACCTCATAATTGCACACTTTATTGATAGATTGCAAATATCACTATTCTTTTGGCCAACATTGACATCTTTCCTCCCTAAATTATCGGTGCTTTCTCTCGTAGTCATCGGGGCATACTCATCGACAAACCACCTAAAATGCCCGGAGTGAACGAAGAAAAAAAAATAATGCATGCTGAATACTAATACTTAAAACTTCATTGTAAAACAAGTATTGTAAGTCACGCAAGCTCTCGCGCTGAAGCACTCGCACGCTAACGCTGCCCACGACTACGTCGACCCTGAACCACGGCGTATCAGTGAACACGCCGCTATTGTTAATGTCCTGCTCGCGAGACAAAGCACCGTCGGGGAAGGAAACGCGATAACGCGGAAGCCCTCCATTCTTGGGGCCGTAAATGCGTGCAGACGCGACCGGTTTTGCGCGCTTCCTTCCATTGCATGAAGTCGCAATTAATGGGAGGTGGTCCCTCACTACAACGCCCACTCTTTTGCTAAAAAAGGCAGGCTCGCGATTGCGCATTATTGAAGCGTAACGTAATTATGGTACGTATTACGGTGTTGCGAACAATACTTGTCTGGGAGGTCGCGGAAGTAAATAGGTGAAATGAGTTATATGGGGCGTGAGTGGCCATTCTGCATTGACAAATCACGTGGTGTTCTATTGTTCACGCTAATGGCGCGAACCGCTAAAAGACATACGACAAACCCGAGTGTACAGATGGCATCCGACAACGGCAATTCCCTGTCCGCTGGATATCCTGGCCGCCTTCGATATCCACGGTTCCCAATGTCATGCCGCCGTCAGTCTTCTCTCCTCTTTTATGTAACTGTTTATGGGGTACTTCTACGCTTCGCGCAATGCTGCACTCAACTCGCGAGAATACTTGGGTTTCTCTCGTGAGAAGAGGGTGAAGCTGAGAGGAGGCGCCACACTCTCCCCCTCATTGTTGGAGACAGCATTTCTCCATCCCACCGCTCTGTCACGTATGCAGAGTGAGCACCCCCCTCCCCCCTCTAACGACAACGTTGCGCCCTCCTTACCGCATCACGATAATGAGTTCTTCCAAGACATTAGGCCCGGCGACAAAAAGGCGGTTTCATTGGCCCGCCGCGGTCGCCGCGCCTGCCCCGCTCGGCTGCCTTCCACCGCGTGAATGATGGAGTGCATCTGGACGCTCGATATGGCGTCGTCGTCGACGTCTTCTAGCGCTTTTTTGCCCAGGCGCACCACCATCATCCACTGTTGGCGATTGACGCGCCACCGGAAGTCGAGACGGACGAATGGTGATTACTTCCGACGCTTTCCTCGTTCTGCCGCCCACACGCGACGCACACACGCGCGCGTTCGCACGCGGCGCCTGTTCGGACGGCAGCAAACATGGTGGATGCTCCGGTCACGCTGGACTTCACTTCAATTTTCCTTCCTATTTCCCGGGCTGTTTCTTACTTTCTCTCCTCTTCGGGCACTCGCCCTCTTTTATCGTGTGTTTCAGCCATGTACGCACATCTTGCTTGTTGCGCGCTTATAGGGGCTTCTCCCGACGAGATTGCAAAGAGCTTTCTCTCCGCCGAACTGCGCGCTGTCAGTTCGAAGCGCCAGTTTTCTCCTTGACGAATTGAAAGAATCGGCGGAAGAGAGCGAAATAGATTGACTTTATAGAAAGCGGAGCGCGAGAGGCAAGTGAGGAGAAGGAGGAATATGTTGTTTCTTGCTGGCAGAACTAGCTTTGCGAGAAATGAGGTGAATTAGAGTGCAAGCAGTATTCACCGTGTACACATGCAGAGCGCCTGTAGTAAGGAAATGGGGGGTGAGGAAAAGCATAAGGGAAAGAAGTGAACAAGGGAATGGACGCTTCCAGTCGCAAACTCGCTGCGCTGCCATCTCTCTGGACCGGAAGTGAAAACTGCTCTCGAGGGAGATGAGTGATGAGACGATGTAGCGAAAGGTCGGTGTTCGTGCCCGACAGCCGGCGCAGCGTTTGATCAGCCGGCGCTCGAATATTATTATGCCGGCAGCGGCGGCGACCGGATTGAAATATCGTTCTCCGGGAGAACACTATGTAAGGAAAAGAGGGAAAAGAATCGAGCCTGTGCTTTCTCTAATTATGTTCGAGCTGTATTTAGAGAGAGGCAATGAAGTTTATTATGCTCCTGAGGGGCGGCTCTCAAATCCCCCCAAAATTTAGTGAATGTGCGTCCGCAAGAGAGCATGGATTCACATTGACCCCCTTTCATTGGCTACGCGTAACTTCACTTTTTGGATTTATTTCCTTATATATGGTGCACGGTATAGATACGTAATTGGGCTCGGCGAATAATCCGTGCTTTGGTGGGCGTTTTCATTAGCTTCGGGCCTCTGTGTATGTTTTTGATTTATTTATTGATTGATATGTGGGTTTTAACGTCCCAAAACCCCCATATGATTATGAGAGACGTCGTAGCTGAGCACTCCGGAAATTTAGACCACCTGAGGTTCTTTAACGTGCACCCAAATCTGAGCACACGGGCCTACAGCATTTCCGCCTCCTTCGGAAATGCAGCCGCCGCAGCCGTGATTCGATCCTGCGACCTGCGGGTCAGCAGGCGAGTTTTTAGTCATTCGTTGTCTACAAAACGTTAGCGCTTTTAAGTACCGCCCGCTACTTCTTTTCACAAAAATAACACAGTACGAAAAACTGCAGCTATGGAAAAATACATAATAAAGCACCTACGGTGAGTTCGTGTAAGTCAGACAAGCCGTAAAAACTATCAAATATTGATGAAATTCATTCACGTGTCGACCGACAAGCAACGCGAAATACAGTCCAGTCACATATTGCTAAAATTGAGATAAAATCCAGTTACTCGATAAGCAACCCAGCACATGACGTGTATTTTAATGTAGTGCACGAGATGTTTTCATTGACTACCTTCCAAATCGCCAAGCCGTAGCAACCGGCTACTTGGCTACATTAGCTTGATTTGTTTCTTTATAACACCCAGAAACCAGCTTACCACGTTTCCCACTTCTTGTTACACTCGTCGTCTCCAGGATTTTTGTTTTTGCTTTGGTGATTCAAGTATCAACAACCATGACGTGAGCTAATATCCGAAGCTTAACTATATTGCTCAAAAAAGCCACGTGAGAGCCATTACCCATTACCGAGGTCAGAAATTGTTTTCTGCGTATAATCTCCCAGCTTAACGTAGCGAATATTAGCGCGACGCATTCAGTTCAGTTAGACTGATTACGTTAAGTCACATACAATTGCCACTCTGCGCATAACTGCATCGGTTGATCGTATTTTAACTCTTCAAAAGCTTAGGCTATTTAATTTGTAATTATCTACGCATGTCACTAAGCACTGTTAGTGAAAAGCCTTCAGGCTTCGACGTTCACCATCACTGTTTGCCGGCATCCGCTCTTAAATAATCTTTTCTCAGTTTAAATATATCCGGTTGATCTAAGTTCTATATATTCAATACGTGGCGAGTTAAAAGAACACGAGAAAGCCTGCTAACAATGAGAAACCTAACGACCAAAATTTCACGAATTAAGTTCGATTTTCTCCACGTGATAAGCACGCAGGAATAAAAGTTTCATCCAGGTTGACAAAGGCCAAACTCATGAAAATTCACAATAACGCTTGTGTAGCACAAATTTTTTTTGGAATTGATCATTCTGTGGGTTCAACAAGAGCTTCAGTTTCTTCTTTATAAGCGGCGTACGTTGATTTACACGAAAGTTTCGAAATAAAAGGTATAACAGTGCCTCGGAGTGCAATTTGAGCCATAACTTGAGTAGCACGTTCATATTGAACACACGATATCTAAGGCAAGTAAAATGTTGTTTTCATTCGCAGAAATCGTTAATCAGCTTCGAAAGATGTCAAAAAAAACACTGTACTATTTACATGTTAGATCTATCCTGAATCACGCCTCTGTGATTTGGGAACGTTACCAGGACAAGCAATAACAAACTTCAAAATCACACTGCACGATTCGTCTCCGTAAATACGACCCTTTTCAAAGTGTCACTGAATTAAAAGCATTGCTTGGCTAGGACACTTCATCAACAAGAACAAAAACTAATGACCCAAAATTTTCCACCGTATCTTTATAATCAAACAGGCATTCACAACCGCACATACATGTCAGGACCATCCTTTGTTTGGACTAGGCACGACCACTCCAAAGACGTACACACATATAGTTGTAAATCAATTTTTTTTTGCCCCACAAGCTTTACCCTATTGAAACTTGTTACCCGTAGACTACGTTTCTGTATCGGATAATCATAATTTTATTCCCGATTGTGTCTACAATATTATATATTTTTCCTAGTTTTTCTTTTCATACTTCCAACAATTTTTTTCCGCCATATTTTGTATAAACAAAGAGGCGTTGACATCCGCATCTAGGGGTCAGAAGTATTTCATGTTTTTGCCATGCACGACCCCTCCAAAGAAGCACACGCACTTAGTTGTAACAAAAATATTTTTAGAGGGTATTTCCTCAACTGTACATAGCTGGAACTTGTTACCTGAAGACCACGTTTATGTATTTCATAATCATGATGTTTCTTCCCGATTTGGTTTACACCACTGTACTATTGTCCTAGTTTCTGTTCAAGCGTTTTGTTACCTTTGAACATGCTAGCCGATTGTACTTTTTATTTTCATCTTGTCTACCTTGATGTTAGCCTTGCTTTATATATTTTTATTGCTTGTCGGTGTAATACATGTAGCATATGGTACCAAAGATGTGTCTCCTGCGATGATATGATAAAATAAATAAATATGATATGATATGATATGACATAAATAAATAAATAAATAAATAAAACGTCAGCAAATCTCCAAATTCTGCAATATACTATGTCGTGGAAACAAAATATCGCATTAGAAAGTATATTCCAGAAATTCGCAACTTATAAATAATTCGAAACGCGCTGTTTACGAGGTTCTGATTAAATATTCAGATAAAAATCACTTCTGGGACAGCTCAATATCTTTGTTTGCGGGCACTCGCTTCTGTCAAGCAAAGCCGTATGTTTCCATATTCATTCGCGAAATGTCCAAGAGTTACTACGAGGCTTGAAAAAAAGCTCCGGTTGTTTTGCTGGCTGTCAATGTGTTGTCGTGGCGTTATCCCAAAACTTCCTTGTTTGAATTGCGCAAATTATCGCGCATGCATCGAGGCTTTCAGCAAACTAAATGCAGATGCTGAAAAAAAAAAAGAACGTGTGAGCGGGAATCCATCAATACGTTCAGTTTGCCGCGTTCGCATAAGTCGTGAATAGAGATAATCCATGAGTGAATGTCAACATAGCGAAAGCATTCCAGTGAAACTTTCAAAGAATAAATTGGATTTTTTCATCGTTCTGATTAAGCATGAAACTCAGACAGAAAGTAATGAAGGCCCGGATTACAATTTTCTAGCTCACTTTTTTATGAGCGTACCCTTTGAATGTTTACATTTCAGCTGTACTAAAAACACCCTCAGGCACCGGCATTTCTCACAATTTAGAAGTCAGGTGTGTCTTTATTGTAGCGTAGGCTTGTAATTGTGATAAGCCAAGCCGAACACAGGCTGAATTGTGTATCCAACCTAATTCTTTTCCGGCCGGCCAGCTTTACCATTTTCTTGCAATAATCTCTTCAGTGTATAAGCTCTCCCAAATGGGAAGCTACGACACACACCCCTCCGCTTCTCCACTACCCCCCTCTCACTCAGCGTTCTGACGCAATGGTGCACATGGCGCGATATAATAAAGCTGGCTAAGGCACACACGGACAAGAGGGCACACCCACAACCGAGTGCATTCGTTAGAACCTAGCGATATATACTTTCGCGGTCTATAAGAAAATGGTTTAGGTATTAGTCAGCTTCGTCTTGGGTGCTGTGTTAATTTCTAATTACATTTCATCAACTCGCCGAGTCATACTTTCAGCGGACTAAAGTAAAACCCTGTCCTTCAGTGAAGCAAGGTGTAACGAAGCATGTCAACGTGCACATAAACGCGTACGCTTCACGTATCCTCTTCAGTCCTGACGTTAGCGTGTGGCACAGCAGTGTGAAGCATGGAGCATTCATTCCATGGTTCGATTCCGTCTTTGACAGGTATAGCGCTACGGCCTCCGTGTTTGCCCTTACGCGTGTATCTGTGTACAATGCCTCGTATAGTCTGCACTGTAGCGTTGGACTGTAGCTGTCGTTTAGCGTTACGTGTAGGTAAGGAATTTATAGAGGTCGTAACTGATCAGGTAGCGAAAAAAGTATTTGACACAGGGCAAGGAAAGGGACGAAGAAGCACTTGTCTCTTGTGCTGTGTCAAATATTTCTTGCACTGCGTAATCAATTATGGATTACCAACTCGCCCAACTTCATACTCTTGCCAACTATAGAGATCGGTTGACTATAACTATCAGCAGACCGTACAGTAGACTATAACGCAATGGCATTCAATCATCCATGCATAGATCCAAATACACAGAGCGTTCAGAGCACCAGCTTCCTCGTGAAGATTCGTTAAGGCGAACCCAAGCAGTGCAACAAGTTGAATGGCATCTGTTCGATCCAAGCCACCGTTGTAGCATTTCGATGGGGAAGAAATGCAGAGGGCCCTGTGTTTAGATTTAGGTGTACGTTAAAGAGCCGCATGCAGGTGGTCGAAACGGCCGGAGTCCTGGCCGGAGCATTCAACCACGATGTGTTTAACAATAATATCGTAATTTTGAAACGTAAATCTCAAAAACTTGGAGTTATAAGGTTCAACTATGGCGTACATTACACCTATATAATCGTTTGGCCCTTAATTAACCGTAAATTCCTTTTCGTGGTCTTATTTTGTATTATAGAGCGTGCGCGATGCTGTTGGCGTTTCTCAATGTCTAACCAATGTGTTGTGTTCCACAATATTTGGCCATCTTAAAGGGGCCTTGCAACACTTTTTGAACATGGTCAAAAAACTGCCGATCGGTAGTAGAGACTTCCGACAACACGCGAGCCCAATTTTATAGCGCAGCACGCGGCCTGGAATTCGCAATAAATTATCGAAGTCAGCTAAAAATCGCTTTCTGTTCCCTCCACAAATCACGGAATATGCCCGAAAATCAAACGTATTTGAACATGGCACGCTCAGTTGTTACAGAATTCGCCACGAGAGGCCATCACTTGTCCACGCGCACGCGCGATCGCACTGAAAAAACCGCGTATTCGATGAAGAAAAAGTGCTGAAGTTCACGAAGTGAGCGTGACTTTTTTTGTTTGCCCCTCCCATTCCCCACTGCTTAGCTCCCAGAACTTTCGTCGGGACGAGAGAAGAGAGAATGCGATTGCAGCGTGTGACAAATATTTGTAACTCCGCTCGTACTGGACCGATTCTTAAAATTTTCGCAGCGTTGAATTTATGAGGCAATACGCTTTTCCAGTGAATTAGTTCCATGGTTACTCAAAAAAGTGTTTCAAGGCTCCTTTAAATAAGATCTGAATCTGAAAATGAATTGAGGCAACCAGCACAAGCTTTAACGTAGAATATGTTGCGTGACTAGTTAGTACATAACTGTGAGAAAAAAAATCAATTTTTCAGGGTCTTTGTTCTTGACAAAAGCTCAGATACCCTGACCTGAGAATCAGTGCCAGCGTTTATTATAAAAAAAGAAATGGAAAGGAAGGCGAATCGTGTATAAATTATACGTCTGTTGTCTTGCACATGTGCGGGATTGAATTTTGCACTTATTTGCTGGATTAAAAATGGCTCTGTAATGCCCTCGTATTTCGGCGTGGTTATTAGGTGAGGCAGCGCTGTTTGTGCATAAGTGCTGCTGCTTATATATGCTTTTCCTGCTTTTCTCTTGCGAATAAAATCAGTTGCGAGGGATTCTCCTTTTCTATGCTTCGTCTTTTTTTCTGGTCGGGCTTTGGCGTCTAAAGTTTCCCTCGGACTGTCATTCTTCAACAATAATGGCTTATTTACTAAAAGTGCGATTAAGCCTACCTCGGGGGATCAGTAACTAGGGTGCTGGGCCGCTCATGGATGGTTGCGGGTTCGATTACAGCCAGGGCTGTCACATTTTCATGGAGTCGAATTGGTAGGCCCGTGGATTGCGCGATCTCAGTACACGTTAAAGAATACGAGACGCCCAAAATTACCGGAGCCCTCCACTACGACATCGCTCATAATCATATCGTGATTTTGGGACGTAAAGTCCCACGTATTATTATATTATTAAAAGTACGTTTAACTGATGGTTCACCCTGATTTTATTCATGCGCTCTCTCTCTCTATCTCTTTCTACAGGGGCAAGGCAAATTTCCGCGCTATAGAAAAGCGGATATTGGACAGCATCATTGGCCAGGGTCGTTATGACTGCAGGATCCGGCCCATGGGAATTAACAACACAGGTGGGTATCCAATCTGCTTCGCATAGCACTGTGTGTGTTTCGTTCGCCCGATATTGTTAACCTCACTACTAATTAGTGCGTCGTCTGCATGTTTATTTTTTAATGTGTTACGATGCATGAATCGCCCTCACTCTAGGGGGTAGCCATGGACCCCTGAAAAAAAAGTTTTAATCTTTAGATTGCTTGTGACATTTTGCTGTGTGCACGAGAAACGATGCATTTAGTTTCTGCATAATTAATTGTTCAGTAATCGCACGCTTGGTTATTTTGCCTCTATTTTTGTACCTTATGTAATATAGTTTACGCAAGAGAATTATGCATGCACGATGGTAACACTTAACGTGTCACCATAATTTTTTGACAGTCGTTTTTTTTACCGTCACGCGCTAGATAATCTAATACGGTGATGTTATATTTTAATTTATTTTTGTTCTACCAATATGTATGCGACATCGCTTTAATAATGAATACGCTGCACAGTGGTCCGCTTCATTCTAAAACGGCGTTGTGTTTTGATATGAAAAAAACAAGATCGATCACACCATTACGGTGATCTCGTTACTTTGGCTTAATGGGGAAGATAATAACGAAAGAAGATAATCGAACTATTTTTTTAACTAGCTCTAGTCGAGGAACATTGAAATTTATCAATAGAGGAAGCTTGCCTGCAGGAAGAAAAATCTCTTTTGTTCGAAATAGTAAAGTTCGGTGCCAGTTTAATCGTTATTTCCGTCGTGCCACGTACTTAAGAAACCTAAGTACACCAGCTTTGTTGCGTTCCACCCCCGTCATAAATCCGTCACCTAGTCCAGCAAACGAACCCTTCACCTCAGTCTGAGACATAGAAAACAAAGGTAATTAAGCGACCGCTGTGAGCAATGGTTTCCGTACTCAGGAAATAAAGACAGTAGTGTGACATTTAGCACTATGGCTTGTTTATTCCGTATGTTCTGGATCATGCGTGTTTCTTTCTGCAAACAAAAATAAAATTAGGTTTTACCTTAATTACAAAATACCAGTTGCTTACCCATTTATACTAAGAGTCTGTCTTTTTCTGCACCATGACTGTATTCCTTTTTAATTAATCTTACTCTGCTATTTCATTTATTTTTTTAAGTATTTTAGTTATCACAACTCCATCAACGCTGATAAGCTGCTGCCCAAGTCACTCATTGACTCAGAGAGTTTGGTGAATAAAATAAAATCATATAGATAATTGGAAGATGAGGGGCCGACTTCACGAAACTCATCTTTCGTAATTTCGTTCTCGCAATGGTCAGCCAGCTTCGCGTACATGTCTCACGTCACGGTCAACTTGTCAAAACGTCTGCCCCAATACACACCCCCATTTAATATTTTCTGTTCACTCTTCCAAAGAGAGCCTTTTTTTTCTGCTAGAAGTACAAGCAATTGCAGAGAGATTTTCCCTCTTTTTACTCGCTTTTTTTCTGACTCTCCCACGACCGTTCACCTGCTCCGACGGGGCTCCGCCGATGGTGCGAGTGGCGCGTGATGCGATTTACGGGTCCTCCAAGTATAACGCCACGCGAGCCCCAGAGAGCGAAACGGCCCCGGAGAAACCGGGTCGTTGATTTGATCGGAAAGGACACCTTTCAAATGACTTCTCTCACTCCAGCTCACCATTACAGCCGTGCTCGCGAGTAAAAGCCCACCGCTACACCGACCTGTCCCCTCGTCCACTCCGGTGATCTCTTGCTAATGCTTCGCTGAGGAAAACAGAGGAGGGATGCCGTTCAGGGTTTGGGCCTCCGCGCTGCCGGCTAACTAAGCTGGCTCCGTGGATTCGGTCATTTTTGCCGGGCTCAGCCGCCGGCTGTCCTGTCCCGGATATGTAGGGCATGATGTCTCGGTCACGTAAATAGTGCGTTTGGCATTGGACCCACGTGGCGGCAGTGACCGTGGAGTATTGTGTAGCGTGGTTTATATAGTTCGCGCCACGGTCGTCGATATTTAAGTGCAGTGTGTCTCGAGGCGAACACGTCGAGTTGAATGAGTGGGGTGTTCCCCTGTTCCGTATACTAAATTGCATAGTTCAGAGGCACTATTGAAATGAATCAACACCGTATACCAACTGGCTGACTAGAGTCGGTCAATATGGCATCGTTAACAGGTTTCGACACGGCCCCAGTACTTGGAGCGCCTACCCAAACGGATAAGCAGCTATAAAGAAATGCCGTCATTAGCATGGTACAGTGATTTGTCACATTCGCCATCCACATCACACCAACATGCAGTTTCATTTGGCACAGATAATACCTCCCTTTCCACGATGTCTGAAGAATGAAGGTATCCACGCCAACGTTAGGTCAGTTGCAATGCTAGAAATATGCCTTATCTTTCACGCTAAAAATAAAGAAGGAACAACAAAAGTTCAGCATCAGTGACGGCTGCGCAAATTATCCAACGAACGCGCGAGGAAAAGTTGGTAGCTTAAGTACAGCTCAACTTGTTCCTTCCTCTGACCTCTTTGCCGTTGTCACCGCCTTACCTATCCCTGTGTTCCCCACGTTCCTGTGTTCCGGCCAGGCGCCCTTACTGAATTGTCTTGTTTATAATTGGCTAATGGGTCGTGTGTGTTGCAAGGCAATTATTTAGTCTGAAGATGCCACCAACATTTTGGGGTAGATAACGAACGAGCGCTGTAATTAAGCGAAGTAAACAAAAATGGACAACTTCATTGGAAAACAACAGTTCGTACGTCCAAGCTGAGTAACGTTAGGAGTATTACAGTACGTGTACCTGCCGCTTTGGGTACATGCTACACGATGGTTTCAGCGCGGTTCTTTTTTTTTTCAGCGGTAAAAAGTAAGGCTGTGAAATATCCAAGTTTAAAAAATAAAGAAAGCCCACTGAAAACACGCTGACTTTCGGTTTCCTGACTCGCAAGGACATACGAACTGCCCGCGGTTTGCGTGTGTTCAAGGATTCGATTACTTTTATTTTCTTTTTTATTACTTTTTGCTAATTGCTGGTAAAGAAGAAACGGTGCGGAAACCCTATAATGCTGAAGAGAATAAAGAAACCTCGGCTAAAACACGTTAGTCCTCGCCTGCCATGGCTTGTTGATGGCACATCAAGGACATCGATAATGATATTGTCACGAATGAAAAGGACGAATACTGTCGTCGCCAATAGATCAATTTTTCTATTTTTGCACATCCCGCTTGGGAGGTTGTTTTATTTAGGCTGTCGTCTTGCCTTCTTACTCTCCCAGTGCTGCTAAATTGCGAAAGTGTAGCGCTTGTTTACTGTTGTCAGCCTGCCAACGTACTTATTTTGTGTGTGTGGATATCTAGCGCAGCTTCCTGATCATCGCGTTTTATCAAAGTCCAAGTGCTTTGTTTCAGCAGTAATTAAATTCTAAGCTTTTCGTTGTAGCAACAAAAGTTTGCTTGCAATACGAACCTGCAGTATACATGAAAGGCCTCTTTAAAAATTACATACTGTTGTCAATTGATTCTTGTCTCGTGATCTCTCTCCTCAGGGAGTCAACAAGAGGAAGTAAAAACTCCTTACGGAAAGGATTTTTGACCCTCGTGAAATAGAGAACTAGAAGAAAAAAAATTGGCCTCATATCTACATGTAATCTGCAAACGTCGTCGAAAGACGACAGTTTTGCGTGTGGAGAGAGAGAACAAGACATTTATTTGATGTTATGCGCATAAAATCGGTGAATGGTATTCTGGAGGTGCTGCGTTAGAGTACCTCGAGCGTGCAGCGGAGGCGAACAAGCGCATCAAGTCACGTCACACGTGAGACATAAGCGCCATCTGGCAGCTGTCTTAGAAAACGAAGCGCGTGGCTCTGAGACGGGTGTGTGCGCACATCTCAGAGTTGATAAGGTGTAGAACGCAAGGCGACGGGTAGGTGCCACCACCATCGCGTCTTAGCAAAGCATTGGAAGCACTCACCTTTTCGTGCAAGCATTGCATGGTCAGCGCAGCGTGGTAAGCGCTACGGTCCTTAAAAAACTTATGTATGCTGTTTCTAGTAAGAGACGCACATGCAGAATATATGTGTGTTGTGATGGTGCCCCATACATGAGCAATAATTGTTTTTTTTTATTCACAATTGCACAAGCATAATCGCCCAACCTTGCGCAACATTGGTTGTCGCTTCGGATGGGGCCGGCCGTTTCAAGTATCCGACGCTGTTAAGAGTGGACAAACAGACAAATGTACAGACAGACAGACCACAATTTTTGCGTCGAAGGTCCCCAAGAAAGACTATCGTCTTTAAGAAGAATGGCGCTACCTGCTAGCGAAAGCGCGTAATCAATCTAATGTAATCCAAAATCGGCACATCTGCGTAAAGAGTGCGGGTTGTCTTTAATTAGTTTCGGACGCGAGCCAACGTGCTGTTGCTTATTTTGTTGCGGTATTCTTCTGCACATTCTCGGGTTCCTACAGATGCCTTGTTTTGGTTTTTACTCTGCGCAACTCGTAAACACCTCATTGCTAGGTCCGTACGCTCTCGGTTCGCTTCGTTGATTGTGTGGGCCCGGCTCTTCCGCTAGGCCTTCCAGATACTCTGGAGTTGCCAAGAAAGGAACGAGGAAGAAATAGAGGGAAAACTAGGGAGAAATAAGAAGGGGGAGGTGGGTAAGGCGTGCGCTGTGTCTTTGTTTATCGGCCATGGTTCGAACTGTTTGCAGCAGCAGCAGCAGCAGCAGCAGCACGGGCCTGCGTGATGAAGCCAGCGCGCGATTCTTAGCCTGCGGGGCGTCTTCTTCTTCTTCATGGAAGGGGACCACTATTCCGGCAATCGAAGAAGGAGCTCGCTCAGTGTGGGCCCCGACGACTCACCTTCTATAGGAGGGAGGCTTGGCTCGACTTTGCTTTGGCTCTCTGCGCGGTTAAGGAGCGGATCAAGAAGGCGTACAGGCCGAGAAAGCACCGAGATTGCGAGGGTTCCGGGCTAACGAGCTGGAAGACTATGGATTTCCAGCAAGCATCCGAAGACGATAATAACTCGAGTAGAGGCCGAAGAAAACGACTGGGGTAAAGGAACACAACGAGAGAGCGAAGCAACAACAACAACAACCAAAAAGAAGCCATCAGAAAGCAATGGCTGTTAGTGTTCTCGAAAACTGAGTTCGGCACGAAAATGGGAGTGACGTATAACAAACACACAAATGGGGGCAGCGTGGCACTAAAAGGCGGCCCCAACGAAATGGGAAAGAAAGGCCAAAGTTCGATTACCAATACTTTCCTCCCCCGCACGGGTCGACATCTCTCTAGAGCCTTTTTTTTCGACCATGGTCTTCAGAGACTGCAGTTCTACGGTGTGGCAGCCACGTCTTTTGCTCGTAATGTCTCTATAGTCTGTCTTATTTCTATAAGAGGCAGTGAACGCCTCAGTAGTAGATAGTGCAGGGAAATAAACCTCTGTATATTTCTCCTTTTGTTTCTTCTTCTTCTTCGATTATGTTTTCCGAATACTGTAAATATTCCTTTATTAGCGCAGTACCCCACCACCTTCATTGCAGAGGAGGCACTGGGCGAGCGTCTTAACCGGGTTTGCGCCCCTGACTGCCATGTTTTACTCATCCAAAGAAATTTCTTGTGTGAGAGCGTGCAGACGTTGCTAAATTTAGGCTGCTGCGGGACCAGAAGCATTTCGTAAATATGGCGAGACAGGTTCTTGTTAAGCAAAGTGTCGTTAGCGATGGGCACCACCTAATGAGATGCCACTTTTTGCAACAAACGCAGAACAGATACGCCTTAATTGAAGCCCAAGATACCGGAGATAACTACACTGATTATGCGCTGTGGCAAGCTTCTCTTCTCGTTGTTGCTGCTGTCTTTTTATGTTTCTGTTAAAACCATGTCTATTTCCATAACCTACTTCCTACTTTATCACCATTACAAAAAATCACCCATGCACAAATCCGTCGACACTCTTATTTATGTCATGCCGTTGTAGGTTAACACACTTTTTGTGCATGTACGAGATTTTTCAATACAAACGGAATATTTCCAGCGTTATTATAATATACATTAGGTCATGCTAAATGCCGGAAGCTTATCGATCAATGTAGTTTGTGGCAAACACTTTGTTTGCTATCGAACTAAAAGCAAGTGCACGTTCAACGCTACCTGTCATAGGAGAAACTGTTTTCTAGGCACCCGGTATTTCTTCAAATCAGGCTGCTGTACGCATGCTCGTCACTCGAGTGTTAACCTAGATGGCTTATAGAAGATGATGAAAAAAATTTACTGTAAGAAAAACAAAGCACTCACTTGTACGCTTTAGATGTAAACATAGTCTTGAGATATGGTTGGGAACTTCACATCGCTGCGGTAGTGTACTCTCTTTGCTTCCTCAACGCAACGTACCAGTATGCGCTGAGCCCGGAGATTTATCGAATGGTGCCACCTAGGTAAACCAGTAATGTCCAAGGCTTATTCAAGAGTACCAGTACCTTGGGACATAGTCTAGTCGAGGCCTTCAAAAAGGTCCTAAACTTTCCTGATTTATGTTTGGTCTTATTAATGCAATTCAGATTGAGTAAAGAAAAGTAGTTTTAAAAATGCAAAGCTTGCACACATAGGCCGCGCAACTGGGTGACTCTGAAGACTAATCTGATTGTTTGTAGGTCGCTTATTTGTCCTTTCTAGACTTTAGGTGATGCTATGGGTTGCTTCTATCCTAATTCTCATCGCAGAGAGGTTCGAGTTGTAGCAGGTAGGCAGAGGGGAAAAAATTGCCCGCAGCTTCCCTCGGGGGAACACTGAGGAGGATGCGGAGCATATAATTGGTTAACGGGGTGTTAAAGTGCGACTTACTTGGGTCAATGGCTAAATTTGTTAACGTGGTTGTGAAATGGGGTGTTAAATTGCGACTTACTTGGGTCGATGGCTAAATTGGTTAACGTGGTTGTAGGAGGGGGTGTTAAATGAGTGAACACGTACACACGTATGCGAAAGGGCGGCGCTGGTCGAAGGGACGTCGATCATTGTGTTTGTGGATTCGTTGGAATTCATTTCACCGCGACCTTGGACGTCGACGCGCCGTACAAACCAACCGACGAGCGGCAACTGAGCGAGCGAGCGCCGACCTTGAGTATATATACAGCGCGACGGCGCATGCACTGTCAGCTGTCGAATGTTCGAGAAGGGGGAGAAGCGCAACGGCGCATGCGCGCGCGTCAGCTGCCGATGTTCTCGAAGCGCGATGGCGCATGCGCGCGTGTCAGCTGCCGATGTTCTCGAAGCGTGACGGCGCATGCGCGCTACATTATACAGCTAGCGAATGTTCGTGAAGAGGAGAAGCGCACGCGGTGTGTAGAGGAGGAAGGGTGCACAGATGGTGGAGGAGTGAAGCGCGCGCGGTGTGTAGAGGAGGAAGGGATGCACAGATGGTGGAAAAAGGAGGAGGAAGCTTGCGGACGGCGCCGCACTACAAGCCTCGAGTATTAGATGCTCCGCATCTAAAATAGTGCTGCTACATCGAATGACACAGGCCAACTGGTTTACTTCGAAGTCCAAGCGCTCGCACTGCTCGCGCCTCCGCCAACCTCATCGTCGTCGCTGCCTCGGCACGCGACAGAGTCGAGCCAGAGACAGTCACAGACACGACGCGGGCGTCCCAATCTCAGAGAGAGAAACTGCACGCTGAAACCAGGGATTCAGACCATTCATAGATCTGCGGACGCGTCGTCGTTGGCGTAGGCCTTCCATCACTTTGAGGTCTTCTCGTGGCCACTGTTGCCTTTTCAGTTCCCTAGTATTTCCTCGTTCTATATACTCGGCGTCTTCGGCTCGCCGTTGTCACTTCTCAGTCATTCGACAGCTTCTTCTTCATTTTTCGCGGACCAGGAAAATTCACCCGATTTCTGTGGCACATACCCATTCATATACCCATTTATGACGATAAACGGGTATAAACTTTCTGGCAGGCCACACGCACATTTTACGGCTAGCTTGGACAGCCTTCATATTCAAGGACAAGCCTGTAGGCAAGAGGGGGAGTGCCATCTTGTGACTATTCTATGACGCCCATGACGTGTATTGTTTGTTTGTTTGTTTGTTTATTGCCGAAGAACAACCTGACTGAAAAAAAAAACAAGACATGTCTCTGCAAAACCACGGAGTTTCCTAAATATACACTAGAAGGAACTCTGGCGCTATTGTCTATGGAAGCTGATATGCAGGGCACTTCAGCGAGCATGAGAATGAAGGGTTATACACGGATTTGTCTTATCCACGTACTTTCGGCTCCGTTTGGCTTCGCGTGGCTTAAGGGAGATACTTTAGGGTAAGTGGCTATGTCAGTTTTAACGTAATATTTTAGAAGCCGCTGCACGTATTCATATAAAATTTCACGAGGTATCACTTGATACGCTTTTAACAGTGAACGATGTTATGAGATCACAACTCGGGTCACGCGCCACAAGAGTTGTCCGCCGCTACCGCCGCTGGTGTACTTAACCACATCGCACGAAATAAAAAAAAAACTTAGCACCGAAGACACAGTGGGGCTCGAAACACGGTTCTTCTGGGTGCCAGCCCAGTGTTCTACCACTGAGCTACGCCGGTATTAGAGACTTGTCGGCAAGCACGCCTTGGGCAGGCTTGGTGTCGGGAAAGCAATCGCGTTAATATGACTTTTTAAAACAGCGAAAGAACAACCTGTCGTCGCACAGTGCGAATATCGTAACGAGTGGGTCGTTCAATGCTCCAATCCATTACAAAAGCTTCTTCTTGTTCACCAATTGATCGTGGCGCATACCCACTTCAGGCATAATTCCACATTGTGGTCAGCTACTGCATGAAAAATTGGCACAAAATTTCTTGCATGTGTTTAGCGGATACCACGCTTCTCAGGAGAATGACGAAAAATAGCATAACGAATGCCGGCCATCTACTGAATTTTTTTTATGTTTACGGCGCCTATTCTTCCTATGACCAACTCCCAAGTTTTCATGTGGCTTCACTCATTCGACGTATCTTTTCTCTGCAACTAGCGAAAGAAATGTAATGATACTCAGCCTTGTTATTGTAGACACTCGTAGGTTAAATCTGAACATGAAATTCTTTATTTTTATAATTTTTGTAAGAAAAAGAAATTAATCCATCCCAAAGGCCACAGAGGCTGCGTACTGCTGTGTAATTTTTTACCACTTCACATTGTATAAAACAAGCTTTTTTTTCAGTAACGATTGTTTCTAACTTGTTGTAGCTCACACATACGAAGTTTCATCGATATCGACTTAATACTTTTTGAGAAAACATACATTGGAGTTGGAAAATTTAATTAAAACAGAATTTGAATTTAAAAAAAAACGAAGTTTTACGAGTGCATATTGCCTACACCAGAAGGCGCACGGCACACTTTGGCACGGTCTTTAAAGCGCTTGGAGAGGCCACTCGACATCGGGCTTCCACAAGTTTGTTCCTCAGAGCACAGTGAATTTTTCGGAGTCAAAATTTCAAATTCATTTTTTGGAGGTTTTGCGCGCTACCATGCGCCCTTAAAGCGGCCTTGATCCGAAACAGAAAAAAAACGCCAGGCCTACGCGGAAGGGACAGCACAGTCACAACGAACGCTAGAAGAGCGGCCTTTCAGAGCCTTTTCTAAACACTCATTGGGCAACCACTGCAAGCCCAGTTACTGAGTAGCAACTACAACATTATTTATAATAATTTCTGGGTAGTAGGTTGGCATTCGCAATGCTATCTTTCGTCTTTCTGGCGAAAGGTATGACATCCACTAAACAACTGTAAGAAATTTTGTGCCTATTGTTTATGCAGTGGCTGACGACTATTAGGAATCATGCCTCATCGTCAGTCAGGAATTATGTGCCACAGGTAATAGATGATCAAGAACAAGCTTTTGTAATGAGTTAAAGCATTCGACAAGCGGTCGTTAGGCTATTCGCATCGTGTGACACCTGGTTGTTCCTTTGCTGTTCCAAAACGTTTTATTACTCATAATAACGCGACTCTTTTATCGACACCAAGCCTGTCTAAGGTATTTTTGCGAACGATTCCTAAGCACCTACCTGGCTTCAAGCCCCACTTTGTCCCTAGTACTAGACTTTTTTTCTTATTTCATAAAGGTTACGAATAAAGGTTACGGATGAAAAACAAAGGTTACGGACACCGGTGGCGGCGGCGGCGGTGGACAACTACGGTGCCACGTGTGACTCGAGTTGTCACACGTGGCACCGTAGCTACTCATAACTACTTTCGCTGTAAAAGTGGCTAATGTTCAGCCATTGCACTTCCGGCAGCTTATTGTTTTAGGTTCATCATTTAAAGCCGTCTCATGAAGTTCACAACTATTCGTTCTTTCATTCGAAACGAAACTAAAACACAGCAGTAAGCGAATTCACAAGTGTGTTTGAGGCCCGCAAACACGAGAATAAATCTGTGTATTACCAATCATTCCCATGGTCGCTAAATGATCGCAGTGCCACAGTCCCCTCTAGTTAATTTTAGAAAATTTTATGGGCAAACCTTTGGATAAGGTACTTGGCCGCTAACCCGCAGGTCGCGGGATCAAAGCCCGGCTGCGGCGGCTGCATTTCCGATGGAGGGGAAAATGTTGTAGGCCCGTGTGCTAGGATTTGGGTGCACGTTAAAGAACCCCAGGTGGTTGAAATTTTCGGAACCCTCCACTACGGCGTCTCTCATAATCATATGGTGGTTTGGGATGTTAAACCCAACAAATCAAACCTTTGGATAGCTAACGCCTCAATTATCTCATGCGCAACATCATTGTTATCTCATGCGCAACTTCAACACAAAAAAACGCATGCGTTGTTTCGGGGTGGCAACTGATGCGCAAATACACGTCTTGGCACGATGCACAAGCACTCTCTCGCAGACTCGTGAATATGCGCGATGTTCGAAAACTTGTTTGAGCTACAACGCGTACTTTCCGTACTACGCATCCTCACCTATAGCATTCCACCTTTACTTCTTTGGCGCACTGTAAGTGTCGCGCTCGACGGTTACTTTCATAAATGACCTCCACTTAGACCTGCCTTGAGCTAGCTAGTTCTCTTGTATTCCTGTCGACTTCATCGGATCGTAACACCGCCTAATTTTCTGTGTCAGTCAATTGCGATAACCTTTTCTTGACGCGTGTTCGTTAACTCCAACAAAATTACACGACTTGTCCACCTCCAATTGCTTCTTCTATTCTTTTTTAGCTCAACTGGATTATCCGCTTTTCCTATTTACTTTTACGCTCTACACCGCCGTGTGCTTGCTTCTTAATGTTATGGACATCGTTGTTTATGTCATCGTTTGCTGCGCGTATCCCTGTGCTCCAGATGTTTATATTTTAACCTTCAAGTTTATGTTTCATGTGTCAGACGTGGTATCATGTAATGAATCTAAGCAATTCTTTGCGAATAGGGTAAAGTCTGATCAAGGTTAAGAAGTTACCCCTGTATTTTATAAGTAAATAATTTAAACAGTCTCTACAATTTAATCTAGAAAGAAGGATGTGTAGTCTTCATTGCAAGAATGATAATGTAAACTTTTATAGAGTTACTCTTCGCGGAAAGCAGGGTGACAAGCAGACGCTTAAATAGCGATAACAGCCAGCTAATAACAAATGTTTCTTACGAAACAAAACATTTATTCAAATTAGCTATTGATCCTCTTGCAATTCTTCAGTGCAAAATACTGCGCCTAATACTTCATAAGGCCTAATAGTAGGCCTAATGCCTAAAAGTGGTGCTTTTTCACTAAAGGTTTTCATCTCTCCCTTATATATAACGTTGGCCCGGTAATTGTTGCCCTCAGTCACAAATTATGGCGGCGCGATAGAAATTTTCATCTTCCCGCTTATCAATGATATCTTGCTTATCACGACATCTTTCACTAGCCTTATAGATAAAAGAGTAATCACGTCAGCGTGTCAAACTCCTTCTTTCCTTCCACAAAATTTTCCATTTTTGTACTAGACTTCACCTGCCTCTATATTTTCTCGAGTCTCGCAGAGGAACCCGTTTCTCCATCTTTTTCATCGGAATGTAAGCATTAAGAGGGAATTCGTTAGAGTCTCCGCTTTCAACGGACGCTTCACCGAAAACAAATTTAAGGCTTTATATCTTCCTGCGCGTACTCGCTGGAGGCTGAGCTTGAAGACAGCCAAGTTTCTAACTCCCGGAGGCTCGTGGGGCGTTGTTCCCGCATTTTCCGGACCCCAACCGTCCGGTGAAAGCCACCTTTCTTGGGCGGCTCACTGGCGATTTAATTCTTCACCTTCACAGCAGGCTAGCTTCCCGGTGCGTCGTTAATAAAGCGGGAGCCATTCGTCTCTTTATACGCTGTTTAAAGCGACCGCTTCGCGAGCAGCGAGAGATGCCCGGGCACTGCACGCCGCAGACGTCAGCGCGTCTTCGGGAAGAGGAATTAGGGAACGAGCCGTTTCTTCCCGAAGAACGCCCCTCCTTTCCGACTTTCCTCGGGGAGGCTGAGAAAACTCGGGGCAACGAAAGGAGACGAAGCAGCTCTGGCTTTGCTCCGGACAGACATTCCTTGCCAGCTCGGGAGACCATGCACGTTGTCTCGGCAAAAAAAAGAAAGAACGGAGCGCCTCCTCTTACGAGGCGATGAATTTCATTAGGAAAATGTGCGCCGCTGGCGTCGCTGTGGAGAGAGCGGAAACCAATGGGTTCTGGGTGGGAAAGGAGAAACGCAAGCGGAGAGTAGAAGCGATGTTGTGTATGGACGCCGGACTCCTCGCCTTCACTTTCGCGCTGTGCTTTGCGAAACAAAAGTAATTACAAGACACATATAAGGGCGTACGAAGTAAACGAGCCAGCAGTGCCCCGAGATGCAGATGGAAGCGGCCAAGAGCTTAGTGGCGGCAAGCAACCCTGCGCCCCGCGCTTATTAGTTGGCAAAGCGCCCTCCCACCGTACTGAACTCACTCTGAGCTTACAAATGGTCCCAGCGAAGAAGGCGCGGGGCAGTAGTGTTCGTGCTTTGTTTTTTTTTTCTTTGTTTGTTCATTTATTTATTTTGTTTTATGTCGTGCTCTTTAGTAATCATTTCTCTGCCCATTTATTTATGCTAGGTGGATACAGAATCGTAATCAAGTAAGCGCCAGTGCTTAAAATTAATTGTGTTCGTTTGGATCGTACGTATACCTATATGTTTTACGAATCTTTAGGTTTTAGGTAAACATTGCACTAATAAATATCCTCCCAATCTGACCACCAGCCGATTCAATGTATCAAGAGTGTGTGAAAACCCAGAGCGCAATATTATTGCATAAGTTCCCAGTCGAATAACAGAATATCTGCGCAGAAAAAAAAGCTGTCTCGTTTCCAGTGCTGATACCAAAAACATTGATCTCTTTAGCTTTACTCGCTACTTTCTTTGTATTCGCTGGCTGCCCTTGGAACTTCAGAGAAGGCATAAAAGGCTTACGAATAAACGCTGCCATTATTTCTAAAGGGCATTACAGGCGTTAGAGTTCGTCTTCGGCCACTGTTACCGTGACAAGTAGTTAGCAGGCTTTCAAGAAATTACATTGACAACTAAGCCAGACTACTTCCTTACGAAACAGCAGTCACTATGCTTGAGATTAAATTTTCGATAGCAGCCAATCTAAAAAGCATAAATTTCTAAAGACGAGCACTCTTAAAGAAAGCTTAGAGAAAAGATGCTTATTGTCAAGTTTACTTCGCGCATTTTCACTTCATTTCAAGCTTCTAGTAATTTAGTAAGACTAGCGTGACAGTTTTTGTAGTCTAGGGCATGATCATCTCTTATATCTTTGCGCAAAATCTGTATTTTTAGTGGTTATCCTAATGGTCAACGTATATTACATCTAAAACAAAAAAAAAACAAGAAAACTCTACCGTCAAGTGTTCTAGAGAAACACTTTTCAGAGACGTTACGGACACTGAAATCCTGGCTCATCTCCCGAATTTCGACGTTTTTCGGAACGACCGCAAAGGGGCTCGAGGGGGAGGTGTCTTAATCGCCACTAGCAAGTCGCTATCGTGCTCAGTTGTCGACATTACATCTGACATTGAAATATTATGGCTTCGTATTCGTTCTACGCCAGTAACTCTGCTGCTTGGAGTGTGCTATCGTCCCCCACAAAGCAGTCCAGACTTTCCTGAGAAATTCAACAACATACTGAACTACCTCACTGTTAAACAACCCAACGCGCATGTCCTACTTTTTGGCGATTTTAACTATCCCGATATTGACTGGAAAGACCAAGTCGCTTTGGCAGGGAGCTGTGTTGAAACAAAAGAATTTGTAAACATCTGCTTAAACTTTAATCTCACCCAGCTGGTATCGGAGCCAACCCGCGTGACAAACAACTCAGCCAATATACTAGACTTGATTCTAACAACGCACCCCGAAAGTTTATCGTCACTTACATAGCTTCGTGAAATCAGCGATCACAAAATACACTCAGTCTTGAATTTCGACCTATTGTCCCGCAAGCCTCATCCTAAAACTATCAGTCTGTATTATAAAGGAAACTACGAGGCAATAAATAACGAACTTCAAATTTTTTTTCCGGACTTCGAAGCAGCCTTTTGGAACAGATCAGTAAAGGACAACTGGACGATTTTCAAAAACAAAATATGGGAACTGGCAACACAGTACATACCGAAAACCACATTTCGCGCATCTTGTCAGAAACCATGGTTCACAAAAACCCTGAAAAAACTATGTAATAAGAAGAAACGATTATTCCGGGCTGCCAAGATAAAACCTATAGCTCAGAACTGCGATAAATACAACGCGGCCGAAAAAGTGTATTTCCTCGCCATACGCAGCGCAAAACACTCATTTTTTCACACAGATTTACCCAAGATTCTAACCAATAATCCCATGAAATTTTGGAAAATCATTAACCCCCAGGAATCCCACACGGTCACATTTAAAAATAAAGCTGGCGATGATATGAGTACCACTGACGTCGTTGAACTTTTCAATGCTGCTTTTTCATTTGTTTTTACCAACGAAACTCACATACCGTTTCCTGCGTTACCGATTTGTATCCAGTCTTTTATGTCGCCTATCACATTTATTCCATCGGGTGTATTGTCTCTTATCAAAAAATTGAAACTGTCTTCCTCAGCAGGTGTGAACGAAATCAATGCTAAAATTCTTAAAAACACGAAATCTATTTCTTCAGTGATTTTGTCATTATTATTCTCACAGTCACTTCCCACAGGCATCTTACCAGACGACTGGAAGGTGGGGAAAGTCACTCCGGTCTTCAAATCAGGTAACAAAGACAGCCCCCTAAATTATCGCCCTATCTCTCTAACAAGCGTACCCTTTAAAATCATGGAACACGTCATCTACACCCAAATCATTCACTTTCTTGATGCCAATAACTTCTTCCATCCTGCCCAGCACGGGTTCCGTAAGGGTTACTCTTGCGAAACCCAATTAGCCTTTTTGTCCACGATCTGCACACAAGTCTAGATACTAACCTGCCGACTGACGTGATATTTCTGGATTTCTCGAAAGCGTTTGACAAGGTACCTCATAAGTGACTGCTAATGAAACTTAGATCTTTAAATATACATCCCGATGTTTTAGCTTGGATTGAGGAATTTCTAACTAACCGCTCCCAGTTTGTTTCAATTGATGACGTGCCCTCTAACCCCCTTCCAGTAACACCAGGTGTCCCCCAAGGCTCCATTCTTGGTCCCCTTCTCTTCTTAATTTATATTAATGATTTAGCTTCGCATGTCTCCTCCAGTATCCGTTTGTTTGCTGACGACTGTGTAATCTATCACTCAATCACTAACCCGACAGATCAAACCACTATTCAAGATGACCTTAACCACGTGCAGGACTGGTGTGAAAGCTGGCTTATGAAACTTAACCCTAACAAATGTAAAACAGTCTCTTTCCACCGCCGTAGCAACCCCTCTTTGTTCCCTTACTCAATCACTAACGTCGCCCTCGAACACGTGCAATCATATAAGTATCTCGGTGTCACCCTGTGCAATGATCTTAACTGGAGCCTGCATGTTACCAACATTATATCATCTGCAAACAAATCCCTAGGTTTTCTGAAACGTCACCTTCGGCACGCCCAGCAGGACGTCAAGTTACAGGCCTACAAATCCCTTATTCGCTCTAAATTGGAATATGCCTCTGCAATCTGGAACCCACACCAAGCATATCTCATCGACTCACTTGAGGCAGTTCAAAACCGTGCTACTAGGTTCATTCATTCTTCATATCCGTATAATATTAGTGTATCACCCCTCAAAAAAGAATCTGCTCTTTTAAACCTTGACGTTCGCCGTCGCATTTCCAGCCTCTGCCTGTTTCAGAAAATTTTTCACAGCCCATTCCGTCATCCCTACATTGTTCCACCAAACCACATATCTCACCGCACTAGACATCCACTTCAAGTTGCCCGTCCACGCATTAGAACGACGACTTTTTTCTATGTCCTTTTTCGTATGGACTGCAAACGACTGGAATGATCTTCCCCACGACGTCGTGGCCATTTCCTGTCTATCATCATTTTTCGACCAACTGTCTGCATGTCTTTCGTAATGAAAACCGGTGTCAATAATAAAAAAATAACAGAACTTTATTTGTTAACCCACCCCTTATGTAATAACCCCTCGGGGGTCTTTAAGGAAATAAAGTGAAGTGAAGTGAAGGCTTAACCGTTAGGCAAAAAAGTGCGCTTTTCCTTGTATTTACAGTACTTCTATTTCTCTTTAGCCTCTCGTCAGAGGACTAGCGTGACAGCTTTCATTTCCCGCTAGTTCAATCAGAGCATTGGTGTAACTGTATTCGTAACTTAGTCGAATTTATTACGAACGACTATAATTACGAGTAACCTTCAAGGAAAGATGTAGCTGCTCTACCCAAAGTACAGACACCTTTCTGCAAAATAAACAAAAAAATAGTTGTCTACGTTCTCTTAGGACAAAATAAAGCGGACGCGAGAGGAGGATAAATTCGCTGCGAAAGATTTTCGCTTTCGACGCAGCTGGCATGATTCCACTCGTCTTTTTTCCTCGTTTTTATTTCTTTTTTTTTCTTTTTTATCTCTTCGGTTCTCGGTTACTGCAGCACCGCTGTTACGGGTGGCAGTTTCACTCAGCGGAGGAAAGGGGGAGGGGAGGAGCTCATTGTGTGCATGTCGGCCCCTTTTACGTCGGTAAATCCGGCAGTCCACTTCCATTATGCGGCGATACAATGGGACACCCCCCTCACCCTCTCCTTCCTCTTTGTATTCTCCTTGCCCGAACCTCTTCTCACAGAATACCGATTTTGCGTTCTTTTCTCGTTTCACATTTGAAGTAAAAAAAATTGTAATAAAGAAAGCAAAGCGACGAATCACTCCTAGAACGCGTGGCCCTGTCGCCATGCGAGCAAGCGTCCTCTATAGGACGAGGGGAGAGGTGGGCCCACGTGGAAATAAGGAACGGCCATCGATTCCGAGCGCACAAGGTCCCGTGCATGTTTCTACCGGCCAACCTTTGTTTACTTTTTTTTTGTTTCCACCATCGCACACGTCTCCTTCCTCCCCACTCCTCCACTTCTTTCTTTATTTCCCTTGTTATCGGGCTTCCGGCTTAAGGTTATCGCTCCAGCCTTCTTTTGTTTCGTTTGTTTTGTTTCTCTCCTTCTAACACCGCCATTTTTAACGAAAATTGGCGCCTTCTTTCTAGTATTTTTTATTGTGTAGTACAGTACAGAACGCAAGAAAAAAAAAGAAGCAAAGGGCCTGCGCTGGTCAACACAAAAAACATAGAAGAAGGAAGAAGAACAACGCAAGGACAAGATAAATCAAGGAAGTGTGGAAATAAAGGTGGAAAGACTGAAAAACTTTTCTTTTTTGTACTGAGGATGTTTTCCACCACACGCGTTTCAATTGAAGAATAACTCAACAAAGTATGTGCTCTTCGTAGAGGGTTGTAAATAAATAAAGAGAGAGAGCGAAAAAAATCGACGAATGCGAATGGCCCGCGAAAGTGGGGACATGTTTTACAACGTTCTTACGATGAGGGAGTGCACCTGAACATCAAAACGTTGGCCTAAAAGAAACAGCAAGGAGAAAACAAAGAAAATTTTATACTCTTCCCCCACGCGCAACGGACGCTGGAAGAGTTAAATAAGAAAGCTTAAAGGCGTTGTCCACACTTAGAAAAAAATGCAATAAAGAGAACGAAATAGAAACGATGCGGAGTGCGAGTCGCAGAGGTTACGACGGGCGCCAGCCTGGAAAGTGACGGACGCAAAGAAAACTTTCAGGACAAGGCAGGAAGTTACAGTAAAACAGAAAACAAAAAAAGGAAAGGACAAGGGCGTATAAGAGAGCGTTGATGTAATGGAGCTGGAAGCGAGCCTTCTTTCGGGACAGCGGCGGAAGAGCGCAACAAAGGAGTTTCCGGTTTGAGTGACAATGCCTGGCCACAAGTGCGCGGGATTCGAACACATCCGTCACCGGTGGCTCTCAGGATTCGACAGCGCTCGCGTCGCATTACCGGCCGCAGGCCGTACGACCCTTTCTTGCTGAGCAGCGGACGGACGGGGGAGAAAGAAAGTTTGCTGGCGCTGCGTCCCTCTTCCTTCGATAACATTCTGAACTTAAACTGGCCTTGAGGTCAACTAAAATAAATTGGGGTAGTACGTGAGCCGATCAGTGGATAGTCGTCGTTCATATTCGCGTAAAATTTAGTCGTGATAAGAAAGGCATTTTCAGGAAATTACGCAAGGCTATCTATCTATCTATCTATCTATCTATCTATCTATCTATCTGTCTATCTGTCTGTCTGTCTGTCTGTCTGTCTGTCTGTCTGTCTGTCTGTCTGTCTGTCTGTCTGTCTGTCTGTCTGTCTGTCTGTCTGTCTGTCTGTCTGTCGAAAGATCGTACACAGCTACAATGTCTCTGATTGCAAGAAAGTTCCCCTTACCCTTAGTTTCAAACGGTTTGTATGTATGTATGTATGTATGTATGTATGTATGTATGTATGTATGTATGTATGTATGTATGTATGTATGTATGTATGTATGTATGTATGTATGTATGTATGTATGTATGTATGTATGTATGTATGTATGTGTGTGTGTATGTATGTATGTATGTATGTATGTGTGTGTGTGAGTGTGTGTGTGTGTGTGTGTATGTGTGTGTGTGTGTGTGTGTGTGTTGACGCACAATGTGTTTAACATATAACAAAAAACGAGACCGACGTTAAGGTCATGCTTCATCGAAATGCAAGAACAAATTAAGTGTGGCAATGCGTCTGTTCGCACCACTACTGCTTTGAAGTAAACTGCCGCAAGCTTTAGACGTGCATTCGAGGCTCTAATCGTGCGCGAGAAACTATACGTCTCTTTGTCCAGACTTCTGAAAGAAAAAGCAATAAAAAAACCGCAGAATAGGCGAGAGGCCGAAAAGACGCGAAATGTTTGCGACAGTCCGCAAAAAAAACGCAAAAAAAGAACGAGCTTACAAAATGGCTAGTTGCATACGAACGGCGCATTACGAACAGAGAGAATCCCTCGGGTATAAAGAAGACGAGCGTCCGGTGCTGTCCGCTTTCTCATACGTCGGGCGACAGCGTAAGGTTGTTCGCATTCACTTCCTCTTCCGGTCTCCCTCTCACGACATGTCCGTTCGAAGCCAAACATCCACGCCGTTTCCATCGGTTCTTCTCTTTTCCTTCCGTGTGTCTCGTGTTTGTACATTCTCCGGATGCTCCCTCGCAGCTCTGTTTGCGTTACTTTTCTGCTAGACACAGTTTCTGCGAGTCGCCAGGTCTCTCTGAAAGAGGGTGTGGGGGGTGCCTGTGCGAACCACGATAGACTATAGCCTCAACGAACAGCATTATGCCTCACAGCAAGCGACGAGACTCTGAAGAAGCGGCTTTTGGCTCAGTAAAGCGGAGATTTCCCCGTAATTGGTCTGTCACAGCCAGAAACAAGAAGAGTAGCCCTCTTCCTTCTCCGCCTTTCTTGTAGTCCGGTATCATCATGACCTATTACATTTTTCCTGCGATCTTTGTACGTGTGGCCCCACCGTACATCTCGGTATTCTGGGCGTTCCACGATCCGTTCTCAACCTTTTGATATAATCACACACGAACATCATGTTCTCATCGGCCATTCATTTTTACTTAACTACTTTGTCCTCAGTTTGTACTTCATCGCCGCTAAGCAGCTACTGCGGATCAATAGACAACGCGTTGACGACGTAGTTGCACTTCGGTTCCTACGCGTGCTCGCTGCTCTTTCGTCCTCGTCCCGTCTTCTTACACTCATTTACCCGTGTTTATTTTTATTTTTCTTTCTTCCATTTCCAAATACCGTTGCGAACACTGATTTGTTTCTCCGCGTATCTCCGAATTTATTCGCGAGCGAACCTGCAGCTCCGCGGACGCGGCGGAGGCAACTTGGAATGCAAATAGGCCCAGTCGCGGTTACTTTAAGGCCCGGCTTCGTTCTTCCCGCATTCCTAAACCGTCGAAGAATTCACTTAGAGGCAATGAGATTCACTTCCTTCTCGCCGTCGAAAACTTTGTCGTAATCTTGTCAAAATCTTCGAATATTTTCTTTTTTTTCTCTCTTTGTTTGGCATTCCGCTTTCAGTTTACCGTTACGTTTGAAGCAGCGAGTACAGCTTGAGGTGAGGAGAAACGTTACGTTTGACGGAATGCTGTTATTACAATAAATGAACTGCTGAAGAATACGAGGGTAAAAAACAAAACTGCAAGTGCGTGTAAAAAATACACTAAGGTTTTACAATTACTCTATCAGTGTTTGCGCTGGCGTCGGTGCGCGTGAGCAAGTGCGCATATGAGTGCTGGTGTTGTAGGGTGACATGTATGCAGATGCGTGTTTGTTTGCACCTTTGCCGTCCGAGTACAGACTAGCTACTTTTCTGCACTCCTATTCAAACGTTTTAATTGTGCGTATAGTTTACGATTCCCTTCACAGTGTCAGAACCGTTCTATGTCAGAACCGCTTCTTGTTGGACTGCTCTCGCTTATAAAGCAGCTTACTATCGAATTGGGAAATTTTCTTGCTTTTGGACGTTGCTTGGCGATAACTATTCTTTACATGATACTCCAAATATTTCTTTTTGTTCTGTTTTAAGCACCTTTTGTTTGATAACTGCGGCTTGCGTTTCTTCGTTCGTATCAGTTTCTTTTTTTTTTCCAAGAAACCCTTAAAAAAACTTAATTTTTATTGTTCCTGTAAAGCGTGCACTACCGCGTCACGACCCTTATTGTAAAAAAGCCACCTTTACAACAAAAACAATCGTACGCGTGTTGGAAAAGCTGCCTTCAGAAAGGGACGACAGTTTTTATGTGCTGCTTGAAGCCCCGATGGGTTAACATATAGCATTGTTTTGAAACGATAGCGCCAAAGTGCTCATTTTGACGAGATTGCGCTGTCGGCATTGGCATTGGCGTTGTTGATTGTGAGCGAAAAATCAGCACTTACCCATTGAGTGTTTTGAAAAGGCTCTGAAAGGCCGCTCTTCTAGCTTTCGCTGTGACTGTGCTGCGCCTTCCGTGCTGGCCTGGCGTTTTTTTTGTTTTTTTTTGTTTATTTCGTGTTCGGCATTCACGTCATTTGCTCCCAGTGAATTCAATTGATTTATATGTGTGGCTTAATGTCCCAAAACCACCATATGATTGTGAGAGACGCTGTAGTGGAGTTCTCCAAAAATTTCGACCACCTGGGGTTTTTTAACGTGCACCGAAATCTGAGCCCACGAGCCTACAACGTTTCGGCCTCCATCGGAAATGCAGCCACTGCAGCCGTACTTCGATCCCGTGACCTGCGGTTCAGCAGCTGAGTACTTTAGCCACTAGACCACCGCGGCGGGGCTTTATTGCCCCGTGGCGGTGCAATAAAGCAAGGGCGCCTAACTTATAATGGTTTTCATTGTTAATATGATACTATTACGTTCATAAGACATTACATCTCATAGTACTGAAAACTTAGTAAATACAACAATTAGGTCACTAATCGCCATTGCCGCAAATGTAATCTATTTGTTTGTTTGTTCGTTTGTTCATTCGTTCGTTCGTTCGTTCACCCATTCCTTCGTTCGTTCACTCATTCGTTCATTCGTCCGTTCATTCGTTCGTTCATTCACTCATTCGTTCGTTCGTTCGTTCGTTCGTTCGTTCGTTCGTTCGTTCGTTCGTTCGTTCGTTCGTTCGTCCATCCGTCCGTCCATCCGTCCGTCCCCCCGTCCGTTCGTTCATTCGTC
The DNA here is from genome assembly GCA_013436015.1 of Rhipicephalus annulatus. Taxonomy (NCBI): domain Eukaryota; kingdom Metazoa; phylum Arthropoda; class Arachnida; order Ixodida; family Ixodidae; genus Rhipicephalus; species Rhipicephalus annulatus. Next base: position 301,507 of record WOVY01014961.1, read on the forward strand.
CGCTCGCTTGTTCACTCCTTCGTTCGTTCGTTCGTCCGTCCGCTCGTTCAATACTCGTTCGTTCGTTCGTTCGTTCGTTTGTCCGTTTGGTCGCTCGTTCGTTGCTTTCGTCCGTCCATCCGTCTGTTCATTCATTCATTTGTTTGTTTGTTGGTTTGTCTTTTGTTTGTTTGTTTGTTTGTTTGTTTGTTTACATCAAACGAGCGTAGAGATTTACTACTGGAGGGCACGTTCAACATGGTGTAGACAGCTTAAGCGGTGTTTGATCGACATGCATAATAATAGAACAGGACATTTAGCGTCATGCTTACTCTTGCCTCCCCCCCCCTCTTCCCTTTTTTTTGCTCCCGACCCAAAGGTCATTCTCGGGCCGTCAAAATCGACTGACTTGAACGAGTTAGGCACATCTCCGTTCCTGTGCGTAGCAGTGTTCTCCGTGAAGAATCGAGGGGTTACTTCTTTGAGACCCCAGACAGGAAATAACGATGGCGAGAAGCAACAGACAGATATCGGAGGAGGCTAATCCGGATACAAGTCAATGCTGGCAGGCTTACGCGTATATACAGTCCAGTACATGAACAAAATATATCAAGCTGAAAGAGACCAGACGAGAGAAATAGGAAACTAAAATTGGATAGGACGCGGGGAACTGACGCGCATTACGATAGAAGAAGAGGAAAAGGTCCGAAAATCCGACAAACCTCTAGGGGCCTTTCGGGGGACCTGCACAAACCAAGGCAGCCCCCAAATGAGGCCTGGCGAGAGCCACTCCATGGCCCGACGTGACGTTTTCTTAGTCCGTTCGACGAACTGCTTGCTGTCCCTTTGCCTCTGGGTCTGTGCGAGTTGCTTATTTCTTCGTTACATAAATGCATCTTATTTTCTTTTGTCTTTCTTCTTTCTTCGGCGTGTTTTTACTCGTTGACTCGTTGGCTTGTTTGGTGGTTCATTTTCTCCTCTTGTTTTCGTCTTCCTTCCAGATCAAAGGACATCGTGAGAACGTTCCGCTCGCATTCCTCCTCCTATCGCCAGCCTCGCTACTTGATCACGTTTCTTCTTATTCATGGGATACAGATTGATTCTTTCCGCGATACTCAACTTGTCTAAGCACGCTCTCTGTGGCAATAAAACGCGTTCTTCGTGCAAGAGTTACCCTAGAAGAGCTGGGAGTGACGCGACTTTACTAGCTGTCGCTCTTCTTAGCACATATTTGTCAAAAGAGGGAGTCGTTGTTTAGAACGAGAACAACTGTAAGTTAGGCAACTTGTCAAAGATTTTTTGTTACCCAAAGGTAGACGGGTTAACAAGCATGAACGTCCTAATCCCTGTTCAGGTTCTTGTTTCCATTCCTGTCGGTTTCAGGGCTAACATACGTGTCTTTATACAGTAGTAAAGTATATGTCGCGCAAACTCGAAACATAGTAGTAGTTTTGGAGATCTCATTAGTCTTGGTAGTCTTGTTGGAAAACGACAAGAATTATGTTGCATGCACTGGAAGTGGAAGTATAAACTTCACTGCCATAGTGGCGGTGCAGCTTTTTTTTTCTCAGTTTTGGAACGCACCTTGTAAGGGCTACATTTCCCGCAATTACAGAGCTGAGCTCCGTGTTAACAAGACAGGACGTGCAATCACTGGCACAGCAGAGAGGTCAAGGCATCTGTGTGTCTTGCTTGCAGTGTTATTTTTTCTCTTGCGTCCGTGTTTTTATGTCAACTAACGTGACTAAGATAACTCAATTCGTTATTAACGTAACTGTTGTATTCGGAGAACTGCTAGTCGGCCTACTTGGAGGGAATTCATATTTTAGCCCCTTAGTGCGGGACGAACTAGGGGCACACCCGCGGATGAGTGCAATCTAACAAATGGTCGTTAGATTGCACTCGTCCGTGTGTACTCCCTACTTCGTCGCTGTTTCTCTCGCGCTAAGTGACTAAAAGTTGTATTCACGCTCATTTGATGCTGATGCTGATGACCTCAGATAGATGGCTCTCACCCACGGAGGGGGATGGACCAAGAACCGGGCGGCAGGATACTTAAGTGAAACTAAAATGAAATTAAAGTCAATCTGAAAAGTTAGTTTAAGATAATACTACCATTAAACAAAAATGTTTGCTGTGCAAGCGGTCAAACCATCTCTTCTTCCTGACAGACATCGCTACAAATTATAAACTAAAGATCTGAAAAGGTTAGGGTTCACTAGCACGGTTATCTTTTAGTTGCATTGATGTAGTCAAACACAGTGGAGCATATATCATTTAATTTCATCTAGTAAACCTCAAACTCACGTCAACCTCTTTCTTTTATCAACTCATTGCTTCATGTATGACCCCAAAAGAAGGGTTCTGCGTACTTCAAGAGTGTTTTCTTGGTAGGGATTCGAAATTCCTAAACATAAGTATCGGGCTGGCCAAGCTTCGGTGCTTAACGTCAGGTGTACACTTTTCCCTCCCGAAATCTGTGTTCTATAACGTAACCTTAAGTGTTCTCTTGCATTCCTTAAGAGAAAGAACGAAGCGCACTAACTAGTTAGGTCGCAGCAGCTCCAGTCGATCCTCAAATGCTGCTTAACAGGCAACAGTGCCCATGGTTCGCGTAATGACTGACGTCAAAGTTTGGAAACGTAACGCGTAACATTCTCCTACATGGACGGCTCTACGAGGAGTATAATAAAATTCGGCGTTGACACATTTCTCAAAAACCGCTCACACTATTTTGCTCTTTCTTTCCTTTACCTGTCCGGCACCAGCTTTCTCAAGTATTTGTTCGGAAAACCTGCGGAATTGCATTTTTGTTTGCCTCGACACAAGAAGTGAAAAGCATATACGAGCTTTTAAAGCATCTTTCACCCCTCCCATGGACTTCAACGTTTTTTTTTTTTGCCTTAACAGAAAACAGCGAATTGCGTTTTACGGTGAATAAGCAATTTCTTTTAGGAAAGTAGTACTTACTTGTTATTACCACGGCACCCTCGTGGCAATGCGCCTATAGACGAGTGGATGGTTCATCTGCCGAAATTTCCCCATATTCAACGCCAAACTGCTCGCACTGCATTATAAAATGTGGAAAAAAGAACGCATCCCCACTCGTCTGGATCTGATGTAGTCGAGGCTGCGTGTTCTTTTTTATTCGCTACCGAAACAACGAAGTAGTGGCAGGTGTCTTCATGCTAAGTGCTTCGAGATGAACAACCCGCACAAAACGGTCAATATTTCCTTCAACCTCATGCGACCCGTACAGACCTAAGCGAGCAGAAAGGGCAATGAAGAAGAACGCTCCTGACGTGCGGGCACGCGAAATGTGGCGGCAGATGTGGCAAGTATTTGCACATAACAAACTGGGAATAGGGGGGGGGGGGGGGAGCACAAAAGGAACAAGCCACGCCGTTTCTCGGCGCACTCGGAGAGCCTTTCGCGGGCGCTTCTCTTTTAAACGCGCGGTGGTGACGGGGAGGACTGGAAACAAGCGTAAAGTGCCTTTCTCCTCGAATCCACCGGGGAAACAGCATGGAACCAGATTGGATTCGCTGGCAGCGGAGAACATTTGAAGGCAAGATCGAGCTATCGATTGTTTGCTGCAGGCTCCCAAAGCGCACACTCCTCTGCAATCGCGGCAGCTGTCTCCTTGCTGCCCGTGGAAATCACTCCCGAAGTGTTTTGATCTTTCGCCTGGTGTTAGCGGCACATTTTAGCCTGCGTTTGTCGAGGCTTGTTTGAGACAGCCTCACTTCTGCGGCGTTTGCCGGCCCCGATAAACAAAGATCGGAAAGGTGGGTGGACAAATAAACGCGAGTAATATTCGAGCAATAAACATTTTCCCTGGCGTTCTCTGCGTCGGCGCTTGATTCTCACTCCACTCAACGCCGGCTGTGATCACGGCTTCGAAACAGCCTTGATGTGGACTTTCCTTCTTTCTCTCTGTTTACCAGTCCAGACTGTGCCAAGTGAAGACGTACTTTTGTGCAAGCCCAAAGAGCTTAATGAATGGGCCCATGTGTCTTCTATATAACGGCTTTCGTTCGTGGCTCGTCGCATATTCCAGATGATTTGTTTCCATGTGAACGCGAGGTTGGCGGGCACTCCCTGCGTCGGAGCATTCTTCTAAAACTGCTTACATAACCGACTGGTGAATGTAAAAGGTATCATGAAGGTGCAAACAAACAAGGACTGGCTGTTAGTCGCAGCGTTCGTTGTATCCACTACCATCGTAAAACGCGGCGCGGACAAGCCCACTGTTTGCTTTGCGAACGCAGGTGCATCTATAGGGTTGAGAGAAGTCCTTCACTTGCTTACGGTATTATTTTGCTCGCAAGTACTGTTACAGTGCGGGAATAATGCAAGCATTGTCTGTTTGTTTGTTTGTTTGTTTTGCCAAGAGAGATGTCAAGAGACGTTGAAGTTAGGGTGCCACGCTTGTACAATTTGCAAGCGAGGTGCTTGTCTCGCTCCGACTACCTGTATCAATAGCAAGTCTAGGTTACTTCTAGGTGACGTGTTCACTTATACTGAAGATAAACCATATGAAGCAATTCTTGAAAGTGAATAAGAGCTATAGCCAAGGTAGCAAACGCTGCGCACGCGACGTATTTGTGTGAACCACGCGGCGATCACTCTTGCGTAACGCCGGTATTTTAAAGCGCAGGTTTTAAGTAACCCGCCGCGGTGATCTATTGGCGATTATGCTCCACTGCTGACCCGCAGGTCGCGGGATTGTCTCCTGGTCACGGCAACCGCATTTTCGCATAGAGGCAAAAATACCCGAGGCTCGTGCGCTTACATTTAAATGCACGTTAAAGAACCACAGGCGGTCGAATTTTTCAGAGCCCTTCACTAAGGCGTCTCTCATAATAATGTCTTGGTTGCCGTACATGAAACGCAAAAAATGAAAGAACAATGACTCTCAGGTGTCCGTTTCTGCATTGAGCATCGTCGCCGTCGGCGTAACTTAGAGCGAATGCGAAATTCATTGGTATAGCGAGCTACTGGCCTCTAACCCCGCTTTCTTACTCCGTCCCATGTGCTATAGTTTCTTTGCCATAGTTGGCGCGCAAAAAAGGCTGGCATGTGCATTTTGGCTGGCTTCGCTTGGCTTAACGAGGCTTTCGGCATGTCGCTTGGTTCAAGACGCCTGCTATGTACAGAGTGGTGTGCGTAGCATTCGAGCTATAGAGCTGTTTCCGTGGCGATGTGTAACGTACGTCACACTGCTACAACTGCGGATAGCCAAAACTTCAAACACATTTGGCATTGCTCCGACGCGAAGCCGCTCTCATAATTCGCATTAGACAGTATCCTAATCATCGGTCAGTTTGTTTTTCTATATTTGTATTTTTTTGCATTTTCAGTCTTCTATAGCAGTATAGGCGGTGTCAACGTCTCTATAAATTGTATATAGGTCAGTCACACGGAAACATAAGATGTTCTTTCGTGGCGGGGCATGCAAAAGTGTAAAATAAAAGCCTCATTAACAAAAGCCACAAAATTTTAGCCAACGTTACCGGCCTGGTGCTTCTTCTTCAAGATGAGACGACAACGATTCAAACTGGAAACTTTTTTTTCTCACACTTTTAATCTGAGCCGTTAGGGCACGTTTCTGTAAAACTCTCTGACAACACAGTGACACGCTGCTTTCAGAGCTTAATCGGTGCGTATATACCACTGCAGATTTTGTGAGGTAACATTTGTCACGCACCTGCGGGCATGCGAAATGTTACTTGCACCTGCAGTGTTACGTGCACGTTACTATACACGCACCTTAGTGCATCGAGCTCTCGGGCAATGCTGTGTGGTCGCCCAGTCACCAGTGTAGGAGTTGCTCAATAAATATATTTAGCTGGTGTGACATGAGCAATTTCGATCGCGATCATAGCCCTCTGGACAGGATTTCTAGATCGCGATCAACAACTGTGTCGCTCCTACATGGTACAGCCTAATCTGGATCGAGTATGGCGCAGACTTCACCCAAAGCGCAATCACGAATATAAGTATCAATGCGCAGATCACGATTGTTTTGATTCTGATCGGCTCTGATCGCGAATAAATGTGACCATGCGACGGCACCTCGTCGACATCGAGTCTGATTTGTATTGGCCCTAATCGAGATAAAAATTTCGCACGTGACACTATTGTTAATAACAAGAAAAAACGAACGTCAAGCAGCCTCTATATAAATGTTTCGCGACCTCCAGTTTAGCTAAGGATTGTGTCTAATAATCTGTCTAGAAACAATAAAAAGACACGTAGGTACATGCCTTTAAGCTTTATTATGAAGTTACGCCGCAGGACCGCTTAGCTTAGTTATTGTTATTGTTTTACTTCCCTTTCAAAATAAATTTCGATTCATCTTTCATTTCGTATAGAAATCAAGTCAGTTCGACCTACCAAAATCTATTAGTCTACATCTTTCTCTTGCATTTTCTATGTTCATTGCAGCCCTTTTATGAAAAAATATTGGTCCGGACTGCTGTCAGTGAGGTTTTCCTGAACCCTCTCCGACGTCACAATTTCATATTTTTTTTTCATAACAAAGCTTTTCTCATAGCAGCGTCTAAAGCTCGGCGATCTCACATATGTTTGCTTCAACCACTTACCGTCATGCCGGTTTATATTACACTCCGTGCGTAACTTTTCGGTGTCCTGTTATTTGCTTTTGCCATACAATCTTTGCAGCTCTTCATTTTAACGGTTATTACGATACGAAACTCGTACAGTGCACTAACACCTTTTGTTTTGTACTGCATTCTAAGTCCTCTAAAATGGATTAGAAAGTTGTGCAACGTAGTCTCTAGTTGGTGTTTAGTATTTGAAGTACTGCGATGATATTAAACAACGTTTCTCAGAATAAAAAATAATTGAGTGCTTGTCGTTCAACATTGCGCAAGTAAAGAGGAATAATATCAAATGAAATGATGTACGACCTCTCCATTCCTGAAAGATATATTAGCGTCAGGCTGATGCTATCCCTCCTCTGAAACAGAATTGAGGCTGTTGCCTAAGAGTAACACGGCGCTGTGTCGTTCACACTCGGGCTTTATATGAAACGCCTCTCGGGTATTGAACTGAGCGTATACGCGCGTATAATACGTGTTATTGTCTGTTTATGCTGGGGAACACATTTCGAAACTTCAAAAGGGACAACACGCTCGCCTGCCTCGCCGGGGCAGTTGATTAACGGGACTGAGTGAGGCGACAAAAGAGGCCTGTTGCCGACTGCAGTACGGGAGCAAGGATCTGAGCGAAACACTAGCACTCACTGAAAGCGAATAATAGAAAAGGCACGCGATAACTAAAGGGCAATAAACAAAAAAAAGGCGACAGTGGTACGAAATGGCAGAGGTGCTTGATGACAGACATTTTAAGGTTACTTGAGAAATATATGAAAGTAAACAACGAAGTCTCGGTGAGTTTGATATGAACCATCAGAAATTGTAGATAAGTGACAGAATCTGCCGAGTGATTCGTGTTAGCCAACAAAACAAACTAAACATAAAAATCGTAAGTTGGTTAACTAGAAAAAAAAACTGGAAGCAAAAAGAAAAGCGGGAGTTGCTTACAACTTCGAAAGAAAAAAAATGGGGGTTTCGAATATCTCCTGAACGAAAAAATTGACTGTCCTAAATGAGAAGCGTGTGGCACACACAAAAAAAGGGGGGTTTGTGGAATTGAAACGCCGCGGAATCAATGCTTCGATAGAAGAGCAGGAGACGGCAGTGGCCGCTCGGGCGGGCCTTTTGTGCGTGTGCGTGCGTGCGTAAGTATTCTGGCGCAGATGAGTCTGTCCCAACTACCTTCACTCCCCAATCCACCCTTCTCTCATTCCTTCTGCCCCTTTCTTTCCTAACTCCCCCTACTTGCACCACCTCCACTCCCTGCGCGACGCAAGTACTTCTGTGTCAGAGGCGTCTCTCTTTTTTTTTTGTTTAATATTTCTAGTTTTCTTTCCTTTTTTTTTGCCCGCTTTCACCGTTTAGAGAAGACCGTTGCCCGGCTTGCGCAAAGATGTATACGCTCACTTATATGTATTTCGAAGGGAGACCGCTGATGCCGATGCCGATATGGCTTGCTTGGGCGGTTTCGTGCCTTTACTCTCTCGGCGAGGCTTCGACTGAACAAAAGGGCGTGATTTATGTGAAATCCGCTCTCGCCCGGCACTCCTTGCCGCCTCGCGCACGTACGAGAGAAACGCCACGTTTGCCGCTTCGTCCGCTCTCGTCTCGTGCAGTTTTATTCTCGTTCTTTTACTCGTTCTCTTCCTCCCGAGTTTTTCTTGCTTCTTTTCTTCGTGCTCGTACTCACGTAAAGATTGCGAGTGAGACGCGAGAACGCTCCTGAGGAGGTTATGGAGGCGCCAGTATGTAGCACCCCGTGGGTGAGGGAGCATTGCGGGTTCAACTCGAGAAAATAGGGCGAGATGGTATTCTTGAAAAATAAACGCAACAAAAAAAGAGAAAGATGAATGGGATATGAGGGAAAGACGAATAGAAGAAAATGGTGTGGTTACAAAATGACGATCGAAAAGTAACAGAAGCCCCAGACTAAGAAAGGAAAAAAAAGGGGGGGTGGAATGAATGGTGGCTACGAACGCGAGAGACTTCAACTCGTCTTCCCGAGCTTCTTTTCGCCGCCACACAGACGCGGAAACACAAAAGAAATATTCCGTCAGATATGCATCAAAAGGCGGGGGTGGCTGTGGGTGGAGGGTTCCAAGTCTATGAATGCAAACGAGTAGGGAGGCAAAGAATTTAATGTTGCCTTCGAGCCAGGGAGCGAGAAATTCTCATCCGCCGCTGCTCGCTTTTGATCTCGGCAGCCGCCTCACTTTAGCGGGGGATAAATGGGTTCTGCGCCAGAAGGCGCTGGGTTGCAAACAAGCTGTGCAAAAAAGAAAAGCGCCACTTAAGGAAAAAAATTATTGCCGACTGGAAACAGTATCGTGGCGAGTAAAAGTTGAGGAAAACGAATCAAAAGCCAAGGGAGTCAAGTTAGGCTGTGAAAAAAGAAGACAAAAAAAAACGTAAGTGTGGCGAGTATAGGAGACGACAGGCTTGAATTCGCCTCGCGCAGCTATAGTAGCGGAATAGATGGGAGTGGTGTTGAGACGAGAGAGGGAGGGGTGGTTGAGAAAGGCGTTCGAAAGGCGCGATGGCTCAGGCTCTGCGGCGAAGTGGCATTCGCCTCGAGAACGCCTTGAATAGGACCAGCCGACTTCCATCCATCCATCACTACACTAAACTGCTCGGATGTTGTATCGCAAATACTCTCGCCCAACCGAGTCGGGGCTCCTCTAACTCGCGAACTTGCATTGACTCCATCGTGCACCGCGTCGAAACGCGTAGCCCTTCCCCCCCTCTTTTAAATGTTCGCTTCAGTATCGAAGTAACGTTAAAGCGAGAAATTGAATAAAAATAAGAAAAGAAAGAGAGACACGACGCTGTTGAAGAGTGCCAGTTTTTAGTAAGGCACTGCGTGCGTGCGACTGGCGAACACTGCGCGCGTTAGCCCTTTTTGGAGCTATTAACGTTCAAAGGAAAGAAGTGTGTAGAGGAATCGAAGCGTCACAGGGTGCATTTTCCGCAGTTGCTCTCACGTCGTCTTGTTCGTGTAGCTCGGACGTCATGGGCCAACGATATCACATGAACGGCGCCGAAGTATTGAACGTGTGTTACAAAAGCAGTATTTTAAAAACTTTTTATTGCAACGTGAGAAATCTGTCAGATATATTGTCTTTTTTAGTGAGAGTCGTTTAGACACAGCGTAAACTTATCAAGTAAAGGTTCCCGTCTAAAGTAAAGGGAGGGTGACTTAAAGACTTGCGCAAGAACACCTACTAATGCATTCAACCCCTTTGGCGGTAGTGGTGCAAACATTGAAAGCCGTTGCTATAGAAAAGGCTACATCTGTTCATTTCAACTATTTTGATCAATCTAAACTGTTCATAGTAGTATGAAAATTGGTGAAGAGCGATTGGGAGACAAGGTATACATTTTACCGGCAGTTCAGACATATACATGAAGTAAAAACTTTGGTATGCTCTATTCGCCGCAGCTTAGAAGCATGAAATGGAGTTGAGTTGACACTAATGACTATGGAGTTCTCTTTCTGTAATTTTAGCGTTGCTCTCTTTTTATTTCCCTCTGATTTTAAGGGCCTATGAAAAAGCAGTCAGCACATATCATCACGTTCAAATGCAATCATAGTTTTACGATATTTCTGCCGTGAAAAGAAGGCAGGAAATACTGTTTGTCTGGGGCATGCATTTACTTTATTAAGCAACAAAACGTAGAGAAAGTGAAAAGAGATGCGTTCTAGAGGGGCAAGAAGTTTTACGGAACACTGGGAGTGGCCGTTTCTTGTTACGCAATGCCTGTTTGTGGCAGACAACAGAGGCGACCCAAAGAGAGGAATGTGAGGCAGGGATTTCAGGTAAAGTATATGTCGCTTTGCCTTGCCGTACTAGACAACATTAAGAGCAGATTTGGAAACAGCACACAATAGCATGATCATGGAATGCTGCAGAGCGTGAGACTGTCACACTGGAAGTGAAATCGCCGTGCATTCGCATGTTGTGTTGATACGACCTACAGTGTCTCTCATTGGCAGCAACGATTAAAATTGCTAAAGGGGCCTTTAAAGCGCTCGTTAACGTGATAGCTTCAAAATTTCGTTTCCCAGAAATTTCAGCACCAGCGTCGGCTTTGTCAGTGGTGAGCGAAAAATCGTCATCTTGTCCTTGACCGAAAATCGAGAAAGACGCAAATAAAATATCAAAAAAGTCCGAGTTCAAGTGAGGAGCGAATTCAGGCTGCATGCGTGTCAAGCAGATGTTTCGCCACGGAGCCACAGTACTTGTTGAAAATGCTTTAAAAAAAAGAAACACACTATATTAACGTCATGTAGTCGAAAAACTGTTCTTAACAAAAGATATATTGCGTGGGAGACACGTGGAATGGCGGCAGGCGCCAAAAGATGTGAATTGAGCAAAGAGGGGGTGTTATAGAGGCCCACCCTTTGCAAAGCGCTCAGACATATTTAATCATCATCAGCAGCAGAACCATAAATATAACGCCAGGCCTGCGCGGAATAAGCAGCACTGTCCCAGGAAAAGCTGGAAGAGCGGCCTTTCAGAGCATTTTTGTAACTTTGAGTAGCTGCTACAAGCACACTTACCCACTATACCATAAATAATCACAATGTTTGTGTAGTAGACTGGAATTCATTATGTTATCCGTGATTCTTCTTTGAAAAACCGTGGTATCGGCTACACGCTTGCTAGGAATTTTGTGCAGTTTCTTTGTGTAGTTTTTTTTATTATTCAGTGGTGACAAGTATGTAGAATTGGGTCTGAAGTGGGTATGCGCCACAATAAGACGCTTTTGTAAAGGGTTAGGTTATTGGACGACCCGCTGTTTACGCAATTCGCATTGTGTGATGCCTGGTTGTTCCTTTGGATGTTCTAAGACGCTCATTTACTTATATTGGTGCAATTCCTTTCTCGACATCATTACTACCTAACGCCAGCTTTGAAATCAGTTTCAAGCACCGGTGTGACTTATTGGTGCAATACTGTACTGGCACGCAACGAACTCAGGTTGAAATTCTACTGTGTCCTTGATTTTTTTTTCATTTTTAGAGTTTTTTTCTTATCACTTCCAACACTAGTTATGAACACCAGCGGCGGCGGCGGCGGATAACTATGGCGCCACTTGTTACCCTTGTTCTGGTCTCATAACAGCTATCACTGTAAAAAGTTAACAGCTGTGCAAGTTCGCGTGTTGCCCTACGGACTCATGGTGGGCCCTTCACCGATTCGCAAAAGGCATAATCATAGCATAGTGGGCACTTAACAACTGTGCTTGCAATAGGTATTCTATGATACTTTGAAACGGTCAATGTTACGCAGACAGTTCGTTTCCTTGCGGCCCGTCTGAGGCATGCACCGAGAACCAAAGCAGGCTATCAGTTCGGAAGGTGGTGGGCACAAGGACCGATTACGCTACCGCGATCTACCCTTGAGGCCTGACCCCACGTATCCGTCGCAGCGCGTCAGCGCGAGGCTTTTTGACGCGGCGCCGCGCCCTCTCTCTATAAAGAGCTGGCGCGCGTCTACGCGAAGCCCTGCGCTTTCTCTCTCTCTATTTGAGAAAGGGCTCGACGCGTTGTCAAACAAACACGCGCCGACGCGCTGCGACGGATACGTGGGGTCAGGCCTTTAGGAAGTATCTCAAGCGTCCCCCACTTTTTTAAGTGCCGTTGGACACATAACGGCAGCTTTCTGCCTCACAACTTCACCGGTATTCATGTCGAAGTTAAAGCTGGTGCCGTTCGGCAAGCAGCTTTTCCTAACCTGCTAATGACTCGGTCTTGGTGAGAGGGATTCCGAATAAATCGACTCATGAGTTAGTTTTTCGACCTATGATCTGAAGTAACCTCACATGGTCTCACAGAAACACGAACTCACCAAGACAAGGAAACCGTGTTCTGAAGATTTAAAAAAAGTAATTTCTCACACTTTTGGCATTTTGTTCGCATCTGATCGTGAATGCAAACATTTCGTCATGATACGCCCATTTCACGCGAAGCGCTTGCTCTCCTCGACCACGTTATTATTGCCACCGCACCGCATTTTGAATTCACCAACACGGCTGCTCGGATAGCGGAGTAAGCGATCTCTTCGGGCTAATTTTCAAGCGCGCTATGAACACAAGCGTGCTGTGAGACGCCGCGTCGCTGCTGCGTGGATGAACAATCGTGACGCAACCAAGTGGGAGGCAGTGATGAGGGAACTCCACCCTCCCCCTCCCCCCGTGAGCGTACCATCTTTATTTCTTGTCTTCCTTTCTTACTTCAACGAAATGGTGCGTCTATCAAAACACGTGCCCGCTAACGCGTTTTCTTTGCCGTTTCGTTGCAGGTTTGATTCGTTTCTTTCTTCTATTCGCGCGCAGCATTTTGCACGTTAGCGTCCCTCCTCCACATGCAGCGGATACCCGCCGAAATAACATGGGCCTCGGGTTTGGGAAAACAACGAGCGTCCACACAAGCACGATGTGGAGCCGCGTGTTTACAGGGGGCGCCACCATCTTGCCCACCGGGCCACACATCGCTCGCCCCCGGGTGCAAAGGTCATGACAGCTCGTTCGAACGCGAAAATATTGTTTGACCGAGCCGGCCCTGCCGGTGTTTCTTATTTCATTGTCGTGCTCTACGAAGCATACAGCTCGAAGATAACAACGTCCGGCGAATCGCTCGTCGTCTTTCATCGTAGCCGCAGGCCATAGTGGAACGTTTGGCGCGGAAAACTTGCGAAGCGACAAGACCTGGTTCGGGTTGAGGCACTTTCGGGCCATGCTTTTGTTTTCACAGTGGCGACGGCAATAGCCTGTAATGACCGCAAAGGGAAAGCGACCACATGGCCATCTCCTCAGAGTGCGTGTGCGCGTCTCCCACGCCTTGGGTGGTGCAATGAGGCTGGAGAATAGGAAGAAAACAATAACGAGAAGAACAAGGATGTTGGCTCCAGAATATAGCTTGTTTCTGCCAAGCCTTCGTTCCTATATGCCGTTAAGGCTTACTGCAAAATGGTCTCTCCCTTCGTTGCTCAGATGTCCGGCCGAATACGCTTTAATTTTTCCTGTTGTATATCACCGCCAACGCTACGTAAAGTCGGAGATACTGACTGTGTTTGCACTAGGCATATCGCGTGGAACAGGTCGATGCCTGTCCATTTCACTAAGCAATCCTAGGTTTTTCTCGTCGAGGCCATCCTTCTGCTCGCCCCTTATGACAAAAGTAGAGGGTAAACAGCCCAGTTTATCTTCTCTAATTCGTAACAGGAGAATCGCGTTTCCTTTGAAAACACAGTAAGGGGTCAAAACCCTTTATTCATGCCTGATATTACTGCAATGTACTAGTTCCGCTTATAGCCTGTAACTCCTCCTTTTAGGGGCGAAGCTCCTTATGGCGTGGCTTGGGCGTCCCTCGTATGTAACCACCAGTGACACATACCCGAAATAGGTATAACACTTGACCTCCAAGGTGGTGCCAGTGAGAGATTTCTTCTGTGCGTTGTTTAACAATAAAAAATAGTGCTCAATGTACATGCCAATGGCTGCTAATGGGGAATGAGAGACATGAGCATTCGGCTTTTAGTCAACGCGCACGCTGCGATCCCCATTAGCAGCCATTGGCATGTACATTGAGCACTATCGGACAAGAAAGGGATGCTACATTATACTCGCTGGGTGTAACCTCCTTAGCTTTAGAAAGGTTTAGCGAGCGTTGAGCCGCAGTGCCATGAATAAAATGAACTTGTATATACCATGAATGAACTCAAGGTGATTAAAAATGAGAAGTAGATATGAAGCGCAAGCCGTAACAAAGTAAAAGCCGAGTTCTCCTGTCTCTCATTTCTCATTAGCAGCCATTGGCATGTAAATTGAGCCCTATCTGACAGGGAAAGGTTGCTACGTTATACTCGCTGGGCGTAACCTCCTTGGTTTTAGAAAGGTTTAGCGAGCGTTTGGTCGCAGTGCCATGAATACAGTGAACTAGAATATACCATGAACTCGAGGTGGCTAAAGGTGGGAAGTGGACCCAAAGCGCAGGCCGTAAGAAAGTGTGCGTGTGCCAGCTCTCGTTTAGTCCTTGGAATGTCCGCTGGATGGCGGTGCTTCTATATGGAGAATATATGATAAAAAGATGCGAGATGGTGGGACTTGGAGTGTTGAATAGATGAACGAACGGACACACAAACAGATGCATGGATGGACGCATGAACGGACGCAGGGGCGGATGCATGAAAGAACGCAGGGACGGGCGCACAAACAGACGCATGGACGGTCACACAGACGGACACATGGACGGACGAATGCTTCGCCCCACTCTCCATCGTTCACTCCGTGGATATGCTGCCATTTTTCTTTCACCTTTTTTTTTTGTCCAGTGAAAACTATTACGAAACTCAAGATTCTTAAGAGCCGCTGTGATAGCTCAGTGGTTAGAGCATCGAACGCGTTATTCGAAGATTCTTAAGAATTCTACAGTCAAGGTGTTGATTGAAAAGAGCTCGCTTTACTTGCTCTTCGTCATAGATGATCGTGTTGGTACTTACAACGATTAATCTGCGACTGCTAATTGCACTTATAGTGCCGCTTTAAAACTGTACCTTAAAAATGTATGTTTGCATGCATCCTTGTGTTGTGTGCACGATGAGCAACCTCAACAGTTTTTTTTTTTATTTTTGCCATTACGTTGTCACATGCTTACCGTGTGCTTGTTTGAAATATGTCTAGTATAGAAGTGTTTTGTGTATACCGTATTCACATGCAGTTGGCGGTTATTTCCTACAACTTTTCTTGTCTTACGTGATTTTATTGCGGTGCTAGTCGCATCATCCTATGAACCAGTATAATTTTCGTCAATCTTTTTTACTTCAATTATCTCATTAGTGACCGAGCGTATGGCTATCGCTGAAAAAGTTGTGTTCAAAGCTTGTTTTCAAAAGCAGCTACTGGATGATTTTTTTTTCTTAAACAACGTGACCTTGTAGTCACTCTGAAAAATTGGAGACTGTTTTTTTTTGCCGGAAAAATGTTTATCAGAAGCTAATAAGCTGAATTAGTCACGTGTAAAAATGTATACGAGTACTAAGTGTGTAATCAGTACTTTGATGCCCTAATTTTCATTTCGCATTTCATGTGTTAACACGCAGTAAAATGCTCTGTCGTTACTTTTTCACACCTGCACTAACTCAAACTCTGTACAAGCCATACTTTAAGCTAGTAATTAGTTTCTACTCATTGAAACGGCTTGCCTTGTTCCAAGGACTTGGCAGTTTAAACTAAACTCGTAGTGCATGCATTCATATATGCTTCTACTGTCAAAATTTCTGTATGTAACAAAAAAACATGTCTGTAGCGCGGCTTTTTTTTTTCTTTCGGAAGTGTAATTCAAGCAGCCCACTTAAGATGCAGTCCTTCCTGTCACAAAGCACATGTCTGGGTCTCCTCATCAGCGCTGCTGCTAAGAGAGAACAGAATACAAAATGGCGGAAAGTGTAAATTTTTCACTATCGCGAGAAAAAAAAGCGCTTTTGTAGATACTCTCACTCTCCCTTTGAAGAATAGGAACAGCGTGGATGACGAGAGGCCGTGAAAAGCTCTGAGCCTTTTAACAGCGGAGCCGTTTTTTGTAGCCAAGGTCAATCCCAAGGGATCCGTCGTACGCGCTCCCAGCTGTCAAGAGCGAAGCCTGTCGAGAGGGAAAGCATGGGCAAAGCTGAGTGGGTGAGAGGAAGTCTGTTAGAGGAAGGGTACGGACGCGGAGAGGGTGAACCGCGGTAGAAAGGAGTGAAGAAAAGGCGTGGCTACGGCGGGAGTGATACAGGTGATGGGAAAACCAGGTGGTAATGGCCCTACAAAAAATGACGATATCGCAATCTGTCCGGAATGTTCGGAAATGGCCGAGCTAAGAGTGACGTCAACAGATCCACTGTTAATTCAGCCTTTACGACGTCAGGTCAGCTGAAGCTGCACATATGTCTCTCTTTCAGGGTCCCTCGTCAACCACGCTGTTTGCTTCCATCAAAGATGTACCTACACCCCCAACTAGCTGCTTTACTGGTCACTCTCCTTGCAGTAAAACTTCTGCCCAGCAGCACCTTTACTCTGTTCGAATTGACCCACTCTTAGAGGTCAAATTAGAGATTTAACAAAGCAGCGTCAACCGAGGCAACTCGGTGATCCCTCTTTCACCGGCGGTTCCCGCCTTCTGTCTATCTCCCCCATCCCGCTGCAGACGGGCCGGCTCTTGTACGCGTTAACATCTTTGTAAGAAGTATCAGCAGAATTGATGACGTCACCATGGTAAGTGTGACATCACGCAAAAGACAATGGCAGGGACGCAAAAAGCGAGAGATTTTCCGCTAGTTGGTCTGTTGGCGAACTGGACACATCGCTAGGTAGGGCTCCTCCTTGCGATCTCCTCTCTCTCTCTCTCTCTTTTCTCTCACTCTATTTTTCTATCGAGTGCACCCGCCATCTTTTTTTTTACCTCCTAGTTGGCCCGTCTTCTTATTATTACTCTTCTCGGATCGCCCATCCCTGACCCCTTCCTTGTAGATGGCCCGTGTGTTGTCAGGGTCAACATCTTTCTTCGCAGTATAAGCAAGATTGACGATTTGAGCATGGTAAGTACACAGGTGGTGCTGTGTAGCAATAACATCTTCTGCGTGTGCGCGTGCGCGAGCTTTGCTCGAAGGTAAGGGGCCGAGACCATTCACGAACTACACCGAAGATTACGATCTGAACAGTAGCCAGTGAGCATATGGATCGCTTTACTCCTGTACTACACCGCTTTCTTTCGCTACGTGTACTAAAGTTGCAAAATTACATCACTGCTGGTCCACAAAAACGCCTTAAGGCTTCATTTTAGTCTTGAAGCATAAATCACTCCAACGTGGGAACATTAACGCGCAAATACTAGCTTTGTCAGACAAGGAATATATATAAGATGCTCTTTGGCTAAGAACAATTACGTAAATGACAGTGGCCCCCTTCTTTTCCCATTCAGTTAGTTTGAATGTATTCTCACATCTGACACGACCATCGAAATAATGTAGTTGCCATTGTTACCTCGTGTATGATTTGTTTCAATCTTTACGAAAACGATCACTGTAGTTCGCTCAAGTCAATGCCTTATACCTTCGAGCAAACCATGCTGACTGCTCTAATGTGACCAGGATAATATTCGTCCCTTTGACGGTATTTAGCTTAAACTTTAACCGTGATGCTGTGAAAGCAACGTCAGCTCGTTCTGAAATTAACAGGCCCAAATGCACCGCTCTGCAATGCTGTTCTTGCGTGAGCTGTCTTGTTTGGTGTCAGTTTGTGTGGGTGCTGTCAATGTGGTGCTGTGAAGCCTGGATTGTCGAGCGCTTGGTGTGTTCGTGAACGCTACTTTGTGTGATCGTTCCGCAGGCTGATTTGACAACTCCTAAGTCGTTGTAGTTCTCACGACATTGATGGTTAAAACAATTAGCTCCTCACACTTTGCGCAAACACCAAGTTTTTCAGATTGCAGTCCTCCGCTGTTCAACATTATACTATAGGAAGAATATATGCTGGAAAATGTTTTACTCTATTTTTGTGTGTGTTCGACCCTACGCTAATAAAACAACTGCATCCAGGACTAATCATTGTCATTAAGTTGGTATCATTATTCAATCTGCAACTTTATCTTGTTCGTAACTGTTTAAACTTTCGCAACTGCATTGTCCAGCATTATTGTTCATTCTAGTAGAGTTAGTAATCCACACAAATACACATATATAGGGCAAGCAAGTGTGAGCCCATCCGGCAAATTAAATCGTGCAAGATTTTCAGCCCCCCGACAATAAGAAATTTCTCCTCCCGAACTATCTTCCATTCAAGTTCTTTCGCAATGTCACTCCGATTACCGACTTCTCTACAAAATCTGGCAGGACCTGCACGTAATCTTGGCGAAGAGTAGTACAGTTAGGTTGCGTTTACTCAAAGTATCGTTGTGCCGCCCAATGCACGTCGCCTAAACCTTGGTTATTTATTGTTCATGTGCCTGTCTGCTTACGTCCTTTCTGGCTGTCTATGTGTCTTCCTCGTCATATCCGTTCAAGTATTCGATCCGTTCTTCCCTGCCCCCCCCCTCAAAATTTATCTCGTACAACGGTTCAACCATTCGCAAACGTCCCACAAAGACATCACGCAGAAATCAACCGTGATCCCACGTAACTTGTCTTGCGCGTTGTATTCGCCTCGCACGGAGATTCGCTACCCTTTCTCAATTGATGTTTACATCTCATCCATCACATCCCACCCCGTAAACATTTATCTGCACGTACACCCATTCACCGTACGTGTGAGCTTCTTGGAAGTTCTGTGGGTGTTTTATCTACACTTGAACTTTGCTCCTGCGTCCATCTTGTAGCTGGTACAAGCGTTCTAACCTTCGCGCCGCGCGGTACACGAGTACGAACCCTGCGCAGATAGCTCGCAACTCACACTGTCGTATCATGATATCCCAAAACATCTGTGCATGTTGCAGAGCATTCATAATATTCGTGTCATGCACACAACACCGTGCACGTTCGTACACGTCGATTCTCATCGCTTTCGTGTCTATCCACCACTCTCTCTTTGAGAATGTGGCATTTGTTCAAAATTCAATTAGCGCACATCTTACGTACACTCCAATAGCATATGCTGTTTACTCGATAATGCGCCACACTAGAGAGAAATTATTATAAGCTGCCTTCCAGAATCACCTCAGTTCAAGAAAATCTGATCACGACGGCAAATGTGTTAGAAATTTAGGGATAGTTTTCATTACCCCAGCTTCGATAAAGGTAAGTCACTCATCCCTGACAACCACTAGCATCTGGAACTCTCTTCAGATCTGTTAGATTACGACAGTGCTAGCTAACAAACAACCACGCATTGAGTCATGAAGCTAGAAAAGAATGAACTGCCTGCGAGTCTATTTTCTAGTTTTGTAAAGAGTCGTATGATACATCGTTCTGCTTTTGTTTTGTAACGTTTTTCTTGCTGAATTGAAGTGCCATCTCAGAGACTTTCGTGATCTGAAGAGAGTATCCCATACCTTAACGTAGTTAACACGGGTCGTTTTACCCAGCATGACCATTCAGTGATCTCTAAAATGTGACAGTGTACATGCGGAACAAGGAAAAAGAAAGGTGAGTGAACTTGTTTTTTTTTCATCTCCTGCTACCACTTTTATATTTGCCACCGAGTCAAAAAAACCAGGACAACACCCCATCGTATCCCAAGTGAGCCTTTCTCTTGGCCTCTTTGCTCCATGCAGCAGTGTTGTTGAAAGCTCCCTTGTGTGTATCAATGTTGTGTGTTTTACTAAACTGCTCTTGTCGCCTTGCCAAACGCTGGTTAGACTGATGCTGCGTCAACCATCCTCATAGCTGCAGTTTTCTTTTTTTTTTGCAATTACGCCCAAGTACTACAACACATTGTTTTTTTCTTTTTACTTTCTGTTCAACTACAACTCGGAAATCCTCAACTTGATGTATACACAGTACAATGAACATTGTGTACATACATACAGGTTGCGACTATGTGCACAGCTGTGTTAGCTACAATAAATCCAGTGCCTTGTAAAATAGAGGAGGATAAATAGCGCGTTATTTATTGTCACGACCTAGCACACAATCATCATGTTTTCGCAAGCTTTGCACTATCATGGTCGATGGGACAAAATGTGCAAGTCATCGTTCACTAGAAGCGTTTCTGGGAAAATCTACGTCAACCCTCTTTCTCGATAACAAGGCACAACAAGGCACTGCACATCGATATTCAACTTAAATCCGGCACGCTTATTATCATCACATCCGCCCGCTTTGCACTAAAAGCGTCTATTAGCACTCACCACGGCCCCAACAACATTAAGCTTCACCAAACAGCAACTTTTTACAGCACCCATCTTAATCTAGCCCACCGAATTTGTGCACGTATGTTCTGACAGCAGACACTTTTGCCCCGACGCACTGTGTGCCTTGAAAATAAGCTACGCTGTCGCCACTGGCTTGAGTCTTGCATGCATTTGCGCTCTGAGCTCTCGGCACCATGCCTCCACGTACGCATTAAAAAGAAAAGAAAACAAGGAAAAAAAAGCTATGGTGGTGAGCCATGTTTTCAGTGGAAAAGACCTGGTGTCATGCACTGTCGCACTGTCCTGCTACTAGCTCATAATTAAACGCCTCTATGTGTCACGTGATCGCATTGTGTTTACACTTTCTTGCCTGTTCGTGTGCTTGCGTGACTGTGCCTGTCGTATGCGATGTACATGTCTCGTCGCACGTAAACTGGCCAGGGCGAGTTGAAAAACAGTAACGCGTGACATTCAAGTAAGGATTTATCCTCTTCCACGCGACACTTTCACCGTGATGCCACAGGTAAATTGAGAACCTTGTGTCTCTGCGATGCTGAAATATCTCAAAAAACTTTGCAGTCGAAATTGCAATCAAATTCCTTGTTCAATTAGGGACATTTTTTATGACATATTGTTGGCCTTTCGGACAGAAATCAGGTGTTTAAACAGTTTTCAACAAAAAAAAACATTGTTGCCGAATTATATAGGATTAGTTCGAATGTGGTTCTGGCGTATCGTCCATGATATTAGCGACAGGTTTACTGTATATAAATACAGTATCGAAAATGTAAATGTATTCTTTGGTCATAAAGACCAAAATTTTCATAACGCACAAATATTCACTCAGTACCGCACAAGTAAATGACTAAATGCGCGAAGAACAAAATACATAAGTTGTTCTCGCGATTTCACACCTATATGGTTCTGAATGCAGAACTTGCAATCCGCATGCCAATGTGACAGCAGTTACATCAGGTTAAGTGTCTTCGTAGTCACAATGCCTTAATGATGCTGCAGTGACATACAAAGTACTGAATTGATTGTTTTTAAGTGTGCGAAACACATTCGGAAGATTTCTGTCCGGCAGCGTCACCGCGAACACAGTTATCTTATGCAACACATTGAAACTCCCGCACAGTGGCAGCTGGAAGTTTGCACTTGCTTCCTATTTCGCTTAGGTGTAAAAAAAAACCAATGTGCGCAAGCAACTGAAATGCTTGAAGTGCTTCTGGGATTCCCGCTAGATTTAATATTTTTTTCTCTCCCGATCACAATGGTGAGCGTTCAAACTTATATTTCGGTATTACTCAACCTAGGTGGTTACATTATGATTTATAGCACATGAAGCTTGTACTATCTGCGTCAAGTGCAACCCGAACAGTGGCAATCCTTAGCGATGGTATAGTGCACGCCGTCCACTTATCATCATGAACAAGCAAGCATATATGCGCGGAGCTGTCGAACAGGATGCGCGCGCCTGTCAATCGCGATAGCTGTTGTGATACGAAATATACAACCGCGAAGGCTTGCCGTTGTTCACGTTTCATTTGTCGCAGATGGTACATAAGCTCCTCGTACCTGTTCACGTAAACAAGCACTCGTCGTCACTGCAGGAACAATATGAGGGACATTTGTCGAAGTACACGCGTTGCATGCTCTGCCAAGAGCTTCGATTGCACAGACGCACTAAGTTAAGCGAAAATGTACTCTTGCACTTACACGGCAGTTCACCTGTTCCTACACAGCGCACAAGGAGATCTAAAGTGCCCGGAAGCCTCACATCCTTTGCCGCGTAGCGAGTCACACGTCCTTCATATCACAACGTTAAAGCATTTGCAGGAGCCAAGTTTCGTGCGTTGGCCTTTCCCTCTTCTTTGTGTCTGCCCTACAAGCCTTTCGTGTTGTGTCCCCGTGTGCCGTAGCAGAACGGCTGTGGCTGCGAATGTCGCCCCCATGCCTCGTGAAAGCAGTGCTGCACCAAACTGTGTGCGCAAATGGCACTGCCCCGCGCTTGCTAGCGTGTCTGATGCGTTGTGATTCGTAGAAAGCTTGCGCCGTGCGTGCGTGCGTGTGTGTGTGTGTGTGTGTGTGTGTGTGTGTGTGTGTGTTCGTTCGTCTCTCCCGGTGGTTGGTCGGACGCCCGGCTGCTCCCTGCTCCCCTCTTTGTAACCCAATTCTTCAGGAGCCACGCAAATGCACCAAAACCCTCTCTGTGCTGTGGAGGTAATATATAGCTGTCAACATATATACGTCCAAAGCACTGAGGGGGTTTTACTCACTCCTCATCGAGCGAACGCACCCTAAATGCCGCAATCCGTGCCAGAAGCGTCTTTTTGTATGTTGCCCACTTTTCTTGCTTCTCTCTTCTCTACTCTGGTCGTTCTTTCTTTTTTTATTCTGTCTACACTTGGCTTTCTCTATCTTGCCTACTTGTCATCTTGCACCCGAGAAGTGTTGTTGCTTCAGAAACGCATAAGTTATTGTCTCGCTTTTGTTGGCTGGGAGGTCCGCGCATTGCAGCAACCAGTACGCGTTACCTTCTCAGTAGGAAGTAACGTGCAGTTAGAAAACCTAAACTCTAGTCTTATAGCAAGACCCCAAGCACTTACTCTGCACAGGGTGTGTGCAAGAGCGGAGTTTGGGCCTCCCGTACAATGAAGGCGGAGCCAAAAACTTGTGCACAGAATATTCTGTCATAAGTGGCGTCTTTAATACAGTGCATTTGTAACATGTGGAATATCCTTGAACAGGTAGACTTCCGGATAGGAAGACATTCATAGAACAGTCTTAAACTTCAGTAGTTTTGTGAAAGGCTTCTTTAGCAGCTTCGCGTCAAATAATATGAGAGAAAACGGCGTGAAGGATACAGGAAAACCACACTGTCTTTTGTGTTTATTGCGTTTGCTATATGTCCCTTACCGTGCATTTGTAGAGAAGGTTTTCAGTGGAGCGTGCAGTAGTAGGCTGAGAATTCACGGTCCTTTATGCGGCATTCCTCACGGATACATAAGAGAGCCTTGAGAATCGTATGCGTTGGACGTACCGTGACATGTTTATTTTAAGGACTTCCATGTGCCTTTAACGCCACTCATGCAAATTGTTAATGTTACGATCAAATATAGTCTTCCAGCGGCGTGATTAGACAGATACATTTAGTCATTCACTGTGTAGTAATACTTCAACAAGAACAACGCTTTTCCACATTTCGAAGGCACAAACCCAAACTACGAAAAGGAGAATGAACGTACAGAAATGCCAAACTCCTTAGAAGCTCGTCTTTTGAATATTCTTGTGTCGCTTCACAGCTTTGTTGTATCAGAGTGTGCGATAAATTATTTTGGTATGACAATAACAACATATCACGACAGCTTGCCTGTAATTAAAACTTAAGCAGATACACGCATGTGAAAATTTGATACTGAGTTCAGCGTTCCAATTTAGGTCGTAGCGGTTACATACAGCCTATTACGGGCTGTTATTCTTGATCAAGTTATTCTTGTTTCTTAAATAGGCGCTTGAAAGTTACTATAGAACAACACTCAATACATAACTGTCAATATCTCACGCGCGTAATTGCAACAGTAAGCGTTGCGAAGGAAAATCATGTGTCCATAGTGAGCCTAACATGTTCTTGTTCCCCCATTAACTGTGGCACACACACACTGTAGAAAATTGCTCAAGAATTGAGTTGTTTTATACAATAGTATGCAGTTTTATAATAACCAAGGTTATATAATAAAAACGTTATGATTAACTAGAAAATTATTGTGCTTGATCCAATGCATATAACTACATAAATTAAAGAAACCTTTTCCTTAAATAAGAGCAGTGCCCTGATATTTTATATGTATATAATGTTGTAGACACATTAGGTTAATAATACTGATTGACTTTTCAACTGATGAGTTTTATCATTGTAGTCCCTGACAACAACGCATACCTTCGCACTGGAGAACCCAGAAATAGAGGCTCCAAAATACAAAATGACAGGCACAGATATATGCATGCCAATGCCACGTAAAGGCATTTCTAAAAGAGTTTTTCGTACTGCAGTTAAACCCCTACGGGTCAAAAAGAAATTACCTATTGCTTGCAGTTCACCACAGAACGCGCAAAGTGGCGGAGGTGCCTGAGCAGACCTGTGTTTGTAGAAATTTATATTCGGTCACCGGCACTGCCGCGTCGTGATAGCTACTTCTAGTGTACGACTTTGACATAGGCTCCTCGCCATAGATATAGTAAATGGCGGTGTTTGGTAGAATTCGTCTGTGCTATGTCTCCAAAACTTCCATAAGCGCACGCCTGCGGAATCGAGCAGTAGTCACATAGGCGTCCTGGAGTGGTGGTTCTTTTTTTTTTGTTAAGCTTACGCTTAAAACTACATGGGGCAAGGTTTTCTGAATGTCCTTGTATTCACTCATTATTGCTTTGATTACACTCGAGGTAAAGTTTACTCCAGGCACTAACGTCGCTGTGTGTGGTCACCTGGCACGCAGTGAGTGTGCGCAACGATAAAACTGTCAGAATTCTGCAACTTCGCGGGACTACAACTTAAATGTAGACTGCGAAGTTATAAGGCATGAATTAGCATATGGCGTCACAAAGCAGCGTTTCTATCCTTATGAACTGTATCCTTATTGTTATAATTATTTACTGTAAGCGGTGATAAAATATAACGCTGCACCAGACCGCAAACTCTATTGAATGGTACCTTCCTCTACGAAATGCACTGCTCTCTGCTTGTTGCATGAAAATCTCTAAAAATGAATCCACTTTTAACAGTAATGCTACCCGCTAGTAGATTGGTTTTTCTCACGTCTTATCAGGGCAGGTCGCAAACACCGCTACAGTACTGCACGCTGTCCCAACAACGTTTAATTAAATGATGAACTGGTGTGGCCAGATAAGCCACATTGTGGACAACAAGGGGAATTATTGCCAAGAACAATCATGAAAGAATGTGCTAAACACAATCAAACTTGATTTATGACCCATCGTTAGCATGCGGCTAGAAGCGCCTCTCTATCAGCTGCTATAGACACTGAAGACAGGCTTTCCTGTATCCACGCGCAACTTCATGGCCAAGTCGATTGCCTCGGTCACGATGTTCTCGCCTTGCCATTGCAAACGCCGCACAAAATAATAGGCATAAAGGAACTTCTATACCGACCTTCGTACACTGCAAGCAAGATTCCCACATTGAGTTATTCATTTTAGCGATTTCGTGTTACCCGCCGCTCATAGACGTAAGCTGCAAGCACAGCGCAAATACTAACATACCCTTGGGGATCATGCCACTACATTAGATTTCACTGTTTCTCAAACGTACGACCTTACTTCACTAGCTTACTCTTACTTATTTTTTATTCTTATTTTTTTCTATTCTATTTAAGTTATTTTTTTATTCTAGACATATTTCTAGAGCAGTAAACCTAATGTAAACTTACGCCAAGCATGAACTCACGTTGGGAGTTTGGCAGTAGCAGCATACGATTAAACAGCATCTCGAAATGTCTCACCAGCACTGCTGTGTCATCCAGCTAAGTCCGAGTACGGCGGGTAATACCACTTATCCACGCATGCATATTTCGCCCCCTTGTGGGTCTCAGTAGAAAAAAAAAAACAAGGAGTCCTTCCACCATGGTCATTCCCAATGGCAGTTGAGAAGCGCAAAACTGTGCTCGTATAGTTAAAGTTCAAGACGCTGTTACGTAACGAATGCGAGTGCATCGAATAGAAATGTCAAGTCCTTATAGTGTGTGTCACGGCATCCACCTGCGCAACTAAAAGTAATGTAATTTTTACTGAAACCACAGACCGATTGTCTCTCATGACGTGTACCTTGGGAACATGCAGTTCATGAGAACGCCAGCGTCAGAAGTTTTGCGCTTGCTTCGCAGTATTCTTTTCCATTAGCATGCCAAGTAAAAGTCAGTTTCAGATCAACATCACAGTCGTTAGGGTCGCCAAAAGCCACTGTTCTCGGCGGACAGACATTTAAACAAAAAATCATGGTTTGCAGTCTTTTATTTCCTGTTCAAGCCTTACGAATCCGGCTGCCTCTTCTTTCACACATTTGTTGATCGCAACTTAGTGATCTCCCTGTTTAGGACCATTGATGAAAGCATGCGCTCAAGCATTTTCACGACAGTCTGCTGTCGAAGCTCTCAACGTAGCTGGTCTGACACGTCACTCGAGGTTGCCATGAAACTAAGGAATCATTAGGGGTTTACGTAGACTGCAGACTAACGCGAATTTGATAGCTGTAGTCAGTCCACAAACTTGTTTGCGTAAGCGTTATACCGGATACCATAGCCGTAGGCGTGAGACGCTGGACAGGGGGTGACATCTCGTGGCGCCTAGATGAAGCAGGCAAGCATGAAATTGTTATTGCAGGAGAATATTCAATTCTACTTCCCTTCTGGTGGAAATTGGTGGCAGCAGCCTAATATCAAGTGAGTCGACTTTGTAAGCTTTTGTTTCTTTCAACGAGGCCAGGCGAAAACAAACAAACATGTCTATAGTTGTGGTTGCGGGAAACCTCGCAAGATGTTGGTGCCAACAACCGATAAACGGATATTGTGTTAACCAATCGCGTAGTACTGAACTTCTATTAGCTGTAAGCTTCGTACTATCATTTCCTACAAGCCTCGTGTGTATAGGCTTACAGGTTACGCTAATGGTCACTTGACTAACTTGCTTAGAAGTAGACGTCTCAACTGCCCATGGGAATGGTCACTTTCGGCGACGCACTGTCCTTCTCACCCGACTCCCAGAACTCGCGTACACCCGCGCATTGCGTCCGCAGGAGTACACAGTGCAAATGACGTTCAGAGAGCAGTGGCGGGACGAGAGACTCCAGTACGACGATCTGGGCG
This sequence comes from Rhipicephalus annulatus, assembly GCA_013436015.1. Lineage (NCBI taxonomy): Eukaryota > Metazoa > Arthropoda > Arachnida > Ixodida > Ixodidae > Rhipicephalus > Rhipicephalus annulatus. The sequence goes on from WOVY01014961.1 coordinate 328,815, forward strand.
GCCAGGTGCGCTACCTGACGCTCACCGAACCGGACAAGCTTTGGAAGCCGGACCTTTTCTTCTCCAACGAGAAAGAGGGACACTTCCACAACATCATCATGCCCAACGTGCTTCTACGAATACATCCCAACGGCGACGTTCTCTTCAGCATCAGGCAGGCCTCTTTCTCGTCTCTTCTTTCGTCGTGTGTGGTTCGCGGAAGCCGTGGGAAGTGTCTGATGGATTTACTCGGGGACAGCTCATCTTGGCAGTGCGGCGAACTCCACGGACGCGGATCTTCCACGTACACACATAAATGTACGCACAAGAGGGGAGGGCAGGGAAGGGGCGGCCACCCTTGGAGGGCGCTGCAACTAACCTACGCCGCTCCCCCCCCCCCCGACAGGGAACACTGCGGAGGCCTTTGCGCAGAAATGTTAATACTCAAGCAGTAACGCAGCTTGTGGCTGATTTTGGTTGGGGTCGCTCGTACTGCGAACGCATTCAAAAAAAGACATACGTATACACAAAAAGAAAATGTGATTGGGAGGGAGACATTTACATTTTTCAGTGCACGTTTTGGCGTCATATTACAGCAATATTTTTCTGACAACTCAACGGCGAATTGGTCGCAGTTCACCGACTCACATTTAACGGATTCCGTCTTTAGTTTGAAAAATTGGCGTGAAGAAAGTGTGGTGCTGTCAAAATATGGGAAAAAGAGTTGCGTTCCACTAATGTAAATAATAAATTTGTTTCGCCAGCTACTCACCGTAACTGCATAATTAATAAAGCAGTATGTGTTTCAATAAAGAAAGCGAGAAAAATACCGTTATAATTAGGTACTATTGACGCGAACATAGGCATGCATTTAGGTTATGTAGTTACCACAGGACTGCCGCAACAAAAGCTGTCCCCAGGTATAGCACAATGTCCATGCTAGAAGACCACGCTGCCGTAGTAGGGTTCGTGGGGTTAAGCCTAATGCATGTATTATGTTTGTATATTTACATACATTGTCCACTATCTGTTGCGTTATTGGTTATGTATTCAAAGAATATGTAGTGTGGTTTTCGCTCGATTTGCTTGATATAAAACGTTCTCGCAGTTACACCAATGTAACACGATGGCCTACGTGCCTGTGAAGTATTTCAAATAAAAAATATATACACAAATAAATATCACGTGCATGCACGAGATCTCGCGTGTCTCACGCTAGAGGATGGGCAACGAATTAGGTGCCCATTTGCATAAAAACCGCATGTATAGTTTTTTGCAATTTCGACAACAGAATGTAGGCTACTAGTAGATAAAGCGCAAAGATTACACAGAAGTTACGTGTAATGCTTGTTTCTGTCATAGTTAATTGCCTAGTGTCAATTTGGAGTCACCAAACAAAAATGAGCTGCTAACGTTTATCGGCCTTTCAGAGATGATATCATGCCTGTGTTCAATATGATGGTGCGGCTAAACGTGCTGGGTAATTTTTTTAACTGTTTTCGTCTGAATCAGGGAAAATGGACACAGCTTATTCTACAGTGCAGATGCCCCGCAGCAGTGGTCTAGTAGCTAAGGTGCTCGGCTGCTGACCCGCAGGTCGCGGGACCGAATCCCGGCTGCGGCGGCTGCATTTTCGATGGAGGCAAAAATGTTGTAGGACCGTGTGCTCAGATTTGGGCGCACGTTAAACAACCCCAGGTGGTCGAAATTTCCGAAGCCCTCCACTACGGCGTCTCTCATAATCATATGGTGGTTTTGGGACGTTAAACCCCACAAATCAATCAATCAATCAATCAATCTACAGTACAGATGCATATCGAACAGTATAACGCAAGACAATGGAAAACGCTTATATTTACAAGGGCAGATATCTCCACTTTCTTATACTTGTGTGTGTGTGTCTACGTATGCGCGCGTATTTATTATAGTTTCACATTCAACATCTTATTGCTGAACATATTTGAGGTCTTCTGTTCTTACTGGACGTGATCAACTCAATTTGTTTTCGGATTTAGCGGTTGACGTTGTGAGTCTTGTCGTTGACAACCATTCCCATACCACATTGCACGCTCATACCTGTATATATTTTCATATATGCGGGTAAGACGACAGATTAATTAATGGTTATAACAGTGCGAAACGAACGACACATGCGAAAAACAACCCAGGGTTGCAAGATTGGTTGAAGATTATGGGAATGAAAGACGAAATTTACGCATTAATAATAAAACTATAACGATAACACATGTCAAATTAGCGAAGCAGTAATTTCTTGTTGCAAAAGAAATCGCGTATTTCTGGGCGAAGAACTTTGTAGCTGAATTACAGAGCCGTCATTTCTAGGGAAACGATCACCGGTGAATCAAATAAAAGGATTTTTCATATGCAAGAATTGTCACTAGTCAGTCACTATCCACTTGTGTCTGATGAGATGTGCTCATAGACGGGCGAAGGGTTACTCATTAAAATTGAGGTGGGGGAGAGGGCGAAGGCTTATTGCAACGCCCCCTTTACATAGTCCATGTGTGGGGCAGATTTTGCTTCCTCTCCGTACTTCATAGGTGGATAGTGAAGTGCCCCAATCATGCGCCCGCCTGTGGATGGGCCATTAAGAACAGCTTTATAACATGCCTATCATCGCTGTGTCTCGAAGAATGTTTTCACAAACTTTACGAGCTTGTTCGTTAAAGCATTATCGCATATAATAAATCTCTTTCAACTACAATCGCATTGAGACATATGTATAAATGAAGCCAGCAAGAATCTTACGCACAATACTATTTAGACAGTGCCACTAGTGGATAAAAGATATTTTTATTCCTAGCATAAATTAGTTTTGCGCTTCGGGAAGGAAAAAAAAAGATAACTTGTACTGTATCAGTGCAATTTAATGTGAAGCTATTCAGTATTATCCTCATTAATTTCTAGCTCAAAAATCGTTATTCTTGCTATCTAGAATTATGGTGGCAGCAATATTTTGTCTGAATAATTTGCTTACCTTTGCCTTGCTTTCTTTTTTCAGAATATCCTTGGTGCTTTCATGTCCAATGAACCTGAAATTTTATCCTTTGGATAAACAAATCTGCTCTATCGTCATGGTGAGCTGTAAGTGTTTCCTTTTGCAATACCTTTCTCGCGAGTAATAGGTCGCTATATAAGGCTCGTACTCACAATTGCTAAACTGAATCGGCGTTTCGTGCCACTGGCCGATCGCCTTCACTGATCCGCCAAAGTAGGTTAGAAGATCAGATGACACGCTGCTAAGCTGGAGGTCGCGGCCCCGATTTTCAGCCACGGTGGGTACATTTCTATGGAGGAGAAATGCAACCAGCACCAGTGTACTTAGATATAAGTGCACGTTAAAGAAACCAGGTGGCCTAAGTATTCCGGGATCACTTACTACGCCATGCCTCTTAAATTAGCTAACAATACTATTGCTATGGCACATAAAATTCAAAAAATTATTAACGATAATTTATTTTTCTTCTGTAATAGTGTGCTGACATTTGCACTTATGAATGATTCTACTGGAAGAAATATTTGTCAATAGGTATGTATGAGTCGCGCTCTCTGTTTGTGCTGTTCTCTTTGTGGTGGTATATGTATTTAAAAGCAAGACGGTGGTGTTGATTACGAAATATCGGTCCTATTTATCCTCCCGACTAAGAAAGTCTAGGCGATAGTACCATATGGTTTTCTTTTCTTCGTGCAACACATGCTGACTCCGCGCATGCCGGCGTCGTTGCTGAGATCTGGACATCTCGGTGTTAACTGGGACAAGAACGACAAACGAATTTATTATATGAAATGTATTTATTTGCGGACCAAGGAACCTTTCACCGGCTGTTTCTATATATATATATATATATATATATATATATATATATATATATATATATATATATATATATATATATATATATATATATATATATATCTATATATATATATATATGTATGTATATATATATATATATATATATATATATATATATATATATATATATATATTTATATGCACGCAGCCGCCTACGTCTGCTCCCTCTTGTGGTCATCTCCTTAACTTTGGCCCCGCCGCGGGGGTCTAGTGGCTAAGGTACTCGGCTGCTCTCCCGCAGGTTGTGGGATCAAATCCCGGCTGCGGCAGCTGCATTTCCGATGGAGGCGGAAATGTTGTAGGCCCGTGTGCTGAAAGTTGGGTACACGTTAAAGAACCCCAGGTGGTCAAAATTTCCGGAGCGCTCGACTACGCGTCGTCTCTCATAATCAAATAGTGGTTTTGGGACGTTAAACCCCACAGATCAATCAAATCAATCAATCAATCAATCACCTTAACTTTGTATTTACAAAAATTGGCGCAGCAGGGCATTGAGTGTACGGCAAACACAATCAACAGATCGTGATACGAACATGCGATGGCGGTCATGTATGCCATGAAACGTTTCCCCTCAGTAACGTGTGTACCCCTCTTACTATGGCCCTAGCGCTTGTGTGTCCACGTGTTATTCACAGACAGTATCAACTCGGTAGAAGCGGGGTCATTCTTTGCATAATTTGCCGCATACTTTGCAAAACAAATCTTGTTTTATATTTATCAGCTATCGATTTTCTAGCCAAAGCCATTCACGTCGAACGAGTTCCACGGGTGACTATATAATTGCTTCAGGTGCCTTTAACACAGTGCCACGCTTTAAGCAAGCAGTATCGCGTCAAACTTGAAATAAGGTTGTACACAACGCGAAGACAAGGCATCTATAGAATTCACTTACTGTCAGCCATATGGTGCACAACCTTTCTTTTTTAGTTACTGTTCTCGTATGCGTAAGGTGGTAGAGTGCCAGATTGAGAGCGAACAACTGCATGTAACGCAATTTCCTGACGTCGATCACAGAGAAAAGTGAAACCCAATCACCGGTGAGGGCTAGATCTTTTTATGAAAGCTGCACGGTATCGTAGTCCATCAACCACTCCTCCATGACACATGTTTCCGTGTATAAATCTTCACACACTTAGTGATCTGGTGTACTTAGGCACTCACCCATATATGCACAACAAGTACGACACGTATATGAACATTAAAAACATCAGAAAGTTTGCTACGCCAACAATTTCAGTTAACAGTGAGATGGTGATACTCATTGCCTAGTCATACAAAGTGTAGTTACGTTTATGACCGACTTGTTTCCTTTTTTTTTCTGTGTAGATGGATACACAACAGAGGACCTGGTTTTCCTATGGAAAGAGGGGGATCCTGTACAGGTCACGAAAAATCTCCACTTGCCACGTTTCACGCTGGAAAGGTTCCAAACCGACTACTGCACCAGTCGGACCAACACTGGTACGTCAACTCCTTCTTGGAATGCCGCAGACTCAGAAAGTCCTTAAAAAAAGGTGAAGAAATTTCAAATCGCGTGCTATATTCTAAATTCCTTTCTGGTAATCAAGGCGAAACAGAGTGCCCGTCGAGAAAAATAGCACTTATGCTTTCGAAAAGCACCGTGTTTAATTGCTTCACGTTCGTAAGTGAAAGGCGCATAAAATGCGAAGAGCGGCCGCCTTGCATTCTACTGTGACGTGTCAAGTCGTCGGTTCAGCACCGCTGACTTTTCAGGTGGACACAATGTAAAGACCAGTCAAGGGGCCAGTCTGTATAGGCGGCGGAGAGCGGAATGTGTATGATGTCGTCATTATGAACCACAGTGATCTCGTATTTCATCAGTGGTACAGGCTCGTCCGGGGTCACTGCACCACACAGAACCACCTAGAAGCGGTGATGCTATTTTCTGCCCTCGTGTAAGGCCACACAGCCCATCTACAAGATGTGACCCTTACAGCGAGTTAGGTGCATTGACCTCGCACCATGTAGGTCACAAGCCCCAAATCTATGAGTTAATTGAGCAACCCATAAGTGCCGAAGACAAGAGATTCCAACGTGTTTTTTTTTCCTTATCAAGGGCATGTGCACGGTTAAAATTGCACTCCTTCCAAGCGGTCCAGTGGCCGGCTGTGGACAATGACGCAGTCTGGAGCTGCAGTCACACAGTAGCTGCAAGATTGCATTTTTATGCTACGTTGCAAGATTTATGTTTCTGTTGCAGCAGATGTACATCCATCGTATCACGCGGTGTGTGAATGCATGTTATCACTATAACCTCAGTTTATACATTTTTTTTTTTGAAGCGAGGCGGCTGAATTGTTTGAGAGGTCACTGTATACAACTGCGATTAACGCTGTACGAACAGCAACCATCTACGTGTCCTTTTCAATGCATTTCTTTCAATGAATATCCTCGTAATCTCGTCAAAAAACACTGGGTTTTAACTACACGCTTTAATCAATTTTTAGTGGACCTGTGTATACACCACCTTTGAATACGTCATTTAACGATTAACATTCGTGATCGGGAGAAGTGTGACCCTTCAAACTCGGTTGGCGTTGGCGAAGAAGAAGTCTGACTCAAGTCCACGAGAGGGTATTCACCGCGCTTTCGTACTTGCCAACATCGATTAAAACATGTTTTTTTGTTTTTTTCATTGGCGTGCGCAGGCGAGTACAGCTGCTTGCGCGTGGACCTGGTGTTCAAGCGCGAGTTCAGCTACTACCTGATCCAGATCTACATCCCGTGCTGCATGCTGGTCATCGTGTCCTGGGTGTCGTTCTGGCTCGACCCCACCTCGATCCCGGCGCGAGTGTCGCTGGGCGTCACCACCCTGCTCACCATGGCTACACAGATATCGGGCATCAACGCCTCGCTGCCTCCCGTTTCCTACACCAAGGCCATTGACGTGTGGACCGGCGTCTGTCTGACCTTCGTATTCGGCGCGCTCCTCGAGTTCGCCCTGGTCAACTACGCCTCGCGGTCAGATTCACACCGGCAGAACACGCAGAAGCAGAAGCAGAGGAAATGGGAGCTCGAGCCACCCCTGGACTCGGACCACCTGGAGGACGGCGCCACTACATTCGCCATGGTGAGCTCCGCCGAGCCAGCGGGCCTCATGGCGGCGCCGCGATCCTGGCCACCACCGCCGCTGCCGCCAAACATGGCGGCCGGCTCCGCGCAAGCCGGCGCCGTAAGCACCAGACCACCAAAACTAGCGCATGCGCACTCTGGCACGCACGCCCGACTGTGCTCTCTCTTTCCCATGCGTGGCCTCCGCGTAGTTCATTTACATTTCGGCCCAGTGAGTCAATTCAACCAGCTCTCTATTCTACAGGAGGACTTGTTCTAGGGCTATTTGGTGTTTGCTGACCGCCATATATAGCGTAACGCGTAGACATGGATACAAAAGCATGAATACATCTTGCACGTGTGCAGCGGGAAGACTTCCATGCAGAGATACAGAAATATACTATGCGGGTGCTTGTGTTGCACGGGTCCGTGTCTTTGTACTTGTGTCTCCGCAGTGCACAAGGACCATCAGCCCTCTATAGGTCACAATAAATATGAAATAAGGTAGGCATAGGGTGAAATGAGCCTGGTTGATGTAGATTTTTTATTTTGAATCGCGTCAAGAACGTTGACACTCAGGGGTTGTAGAAAATGCAAGAGATGTGACATATCAAGTTCCAACTGTCAAATTAATTTTACAAGGAGAAATAGGAAAACATTTATCGTTTTAATCGCTATAATCAAGAGAGGGTTGCAAGCTCAACAAAATTACGATTTCCTTTACTGTATTTGTTTTCTTTTTTCTTGTGAGTTTCCAACCTGCGCTTGCTCACAGCCAAATAAATGTATAACTGTTTCTGTTTTTAATAAGACTTTTCATAGCTCGTGCTTCACTTGTAATGTGTACCTTGCTTTTTTTCTGTCACGCTTTTAAGAGCCGGCCACAACGTAACACATAGAAAACTCGCTGGTGGCACAAAGCAGAAAAAAAAGAGAGAAATATATTGTAGTCACAAAATGAGCAAAGCAAGGGGCTTTCTTTTATTTTTCACATCCATCCATAGCTATAACTTTGTCACACTTAACCACCCAAGCATCTGTACTTCTGAAGTAACACAACAAATGTTCACGGATTTCTCATAAATTTCACAAGCAATAACTTCGTATCACACCGTGAGATCGTGTGCAGCCTGGTGTGAGAGCTGTAAAGCATTGCATCAATAAATACTGCTATTGTGTTAGCATCGTTTTCTTTTTTTTTCTGGGGGGGGGGGGGGGCTTTTTACCTCAAAAGCAAATAAAGCAGCCTCATATTATGAAATAAGTGAATCATCAAATTAACTGCAGATAGCAAACTGTGAAGGAACTGCTGTAATCTTCTTTTGTGAATAGCACGAGCAACACAGTCCTGTACTAAAAAAATGGGGGGGGGGCGGGGAATGCATTTGTAAGAACACGAATCTTTGAAAAATATACAGTTGTGTCAGCCTCCCATTCGGGTTGTATGGCGCAATCTATATGGCGTTTATTTGCAGAGTAGGAGCTTCAAGCCGACTCTGAGCCGTTTCTGCAATATTAGTGCGTTTTTTACACGCAGTGAATATCAGTGTTATTCAGTGCTCTGTGTTTGTAGTATATTTATACAGATGTAACGTGAGTGCTGAAGGTCCAAGTTTTATGTTGTACTTTCTTTAAACCATAATTACCACGTATTGTCCAAGTAATCACATCCTGTAGCACTGTGTCTGCAATTCATAGCTGGTATATACAAAAATTTCGGCGTCATAAATTGCCAGTGTATATGACGCCGAGCTTTGCATACAGCTATTATACCCTTAAAATCGTCTACAAATAACCATCTATAGCCCACCATTATTTTCCTGTGGCTTATACATACATCCATTGGCGCTTAGACGCCCACTCTACCCAATGAAACTATACCTGTTGCCACACGCGAACTTTCTTATGAACATGCATTGTAGTCACGAGCACGAATCAACTCAGCAAAATTTAATTCTCGGAATGGCGAAGACATATTCACATTCCTTAGTTAGCTGATGGGTGATGGTGCCTCTCAGATAGGGATATTGAAAAAAGACGCTGCCCGGATAACACTGCGCCACAACGCCGCCATATAAGAAGTAGTTGATTTCAATAGATCACATTGTTGTTGTTTTTTTCAACGTGTGGGCTTTCTCTTCAACACGCACGGTATGCCACTAGTTGGAACGTTTACATCTACGCACGACTTCACGGTTTGTGAAATGTTCCGTTCAAATTGTACAAGTGCGAACATATGGCTTGCACTTGGCACTTTTATTGCGCTAACAGCATGCTGTACTGTTCGTATGCTGGCCTACAAAAACTTCACAACTTCCGCAAAGATGTATACGGTAAGCCTTTTCGGATCACTCAACCTCATTCCAAATTTCTAAGAAAATTTAACACGTTTTTGTACTGCAACAATCAGTAACATTACCTCTCCCTACTGTTGTATTCAATATTCACAGCGCAGCTGTTTATTTTTCGCAAAAAATAGGGGACCCTAAAGCTTCGTCTTCAGGAGTTGAATGCGATGACGACATCTTATTCCTTGGGCGTATTTCAAAAACTTAGTCATAAACATTTTAGAATTTGATATGCACACACTATACGTGGCCTTATGGGAATAGGACGCTGTAGCGTGTGTGCGTTTTGTAGTGGGGTACCGGCTTTAAACCACGGAGCCATTTTTAATAACACACATTCAGACGCCCGTTCACAATGGAAGCTTGTACCACGCATTATTACTGCAATATTTCATCTTGCGTTGTGAAGCATGTATACTGGACGCATATACAGGTAGCATGAAAGCTGCTTTCACTGCGTTTTGAAGCAGAGGAAGTTATTTTCACTGTTTCGACAAGCAGAGGCGTGGCCATTTTTTGCATGGTACTTAAAAGCAGAGGCGTGGCCATTTTTTGCATGGTATTTAATAAGGTATATGCGCAATAAATACAAATCAAGCCAACAACAGTAAAATCAAATCGTAAAAACAGGCGCTCAAGTGTTACTCATAAACACTCAATGGCTATAGCACAGCGTGAGTTCTTCACATGGAGAGTTCTTCACATTGTGTTATACAAACAAAAAAGGGTGAGGTCAAACAGTTCTCTAAGATTGAGTACCAGTCCGGTCTAAAGTCTAGCTCGTCGTAAATGTTTTTGAGGTGGATAGCCGTTTGAATGAAGTGAGTGCTTGAAGAGGTGGTGGGATATGCATTGCGGTCTTGCATTCGTGTCTTCCACAAGCTGTGCATACCAATGAGGAAAAACATATCATATGGTACTTCATCAAGCGCTGCTGGTAGAAGATAACGTATTGTGTGAGAATTAATGACGAAACATTTTTTCAGTGCTCGCTGAAGGACATCCCAAAACAGTCTGGCATCTTTGCAGTTAACAAAGCAATGTTCAATCGTTTCCGGAACATCATATAGACGACAGTTAACAGACGGAATGAAAATATCCTTTCTTTTTAACCATATGTTTACCGCCAATGTTTCAGAGTTGAGTTATATATAGGAATGTTTTTGAAATCGGTGGAATGTACATTTTGCTCACTCGCTTCAACACATCGTGGCCTGGAAGATTGGAATACAGTGAGCGGTACAGCGGAGGTGGGAAGAGTGTACTCAGTAGATCCTTATGCAACACCTTGCGCGATACTGTGTACAGGTATTCTACAGAAAAAGCGAGCTTTCAGGAACTGAACTGCGAGGTAAACTTCTTGCATGAATCCCCACAAGCATAGGCGTTCGGAGAAGTTTGATGAATTAATTAAATCTGGTAAGTAATCAACAAGTGTAATCTGCAAGAAGGAACGGATTACAGGATAGGAATTGTCTCGAAAAAAGACGAAGAATCATGACACTATTTGCCATAGATAAAGGTGTTTTAATCCTAAGCCACCCTCACTAACTGGCTTGAATATATTATCACGACGCATGGGCTCAAAAGTCGAACACCATATGAAAGTAGCCGAAAATCCGATGAAAGCGTTGTATATAGAATTTTTCGCAATGAATAAGTTGCACTACATAGTAAAGCTTTGTTGCTAAAGAAGTATTGAAAGCTACAGCTCTCCCAATGATTGAAAGTCCATAGGGAACAAATGTCTGGGCCTGTCGTTCAAGCTTAGGGACGCATTCCTTGCAGTAATCCACACTGAATTATATGCATGTAATGGTACACCGAGGTATTTTGGAGGAGTTCTTGTCCAATTAATCCCTGTAAAGTGGTTCGGTGTGCTACCCCACAAGCCAAACCACATTCCTAAACGTTTAAAGGCATTTGAACGAGCTCCTGATACTCCGCCAAACTTTTTAATACTATATACCACAATTTCGACACTTGGCTTATCTGTGCAAAATAATGCGACATCATCTGCATAAGCTAATACTTTAACCTCACTGCCTAATATACTGAAGCCACGAATGCAACTCGACTGTATTATGCACAAGCACAATGGTTCTAGATAAAGTGCAAATAGGAGAGGTGACATTGGACATCCCTGTTTTACAGAAGAGCGAATTGAAACAGGCTTGAAGAGTTGACCATTAACTATCAGACGAGTTGAGCATTCATTACAGCATAGTTTAACGCCTGTAAGAACAACCTGGCCAACATTGCCTTGTTCGATAAGAGAAAAAAGAAAGAGGCGTGGCCGTGTGGTAGAACATCGGCTTGCCACGCCAACGACCCGGGTACGATCCCCACTTAAACCAAAACAAACCTGGTTCGGTCCTTTTTTTTATTATTCATACATACCCTAAAGGCCCATTCGGGCATAACATAGGGGTGTTTTAGTTGTACATTAAATTTGCAAATCAAAACATTGTTAATATATAATGAGAAATGGTGAAGAAGGTAAAATACCGTTTTACGGGCAAAGATGCAGACGGGGAAAAAATGGAGACATGAATGAAAACTCAATAACAGGGGCACGGCATAGTGCGAAAAAGTATAAATAATATATAAAAAATTGCCATAAAAGAAATACAATAACGATGAAAGAAGAATCCACATAAATACATACATAAAACACGCATTACTATATTAATCATGTGTCCAAGGAAATATTCAGCTCATTCATAAAAGCGGCATGATCTATGATTGAAGCGATGTCCCCCGGTAGTGTGTTCCAGTGATGTATGGCTCGAAGTAATAGTGATTGCTGATACATGTTTGTGCGTGCAAAAAAAAGCTGTATTTTGAATTGGTGATCAACCCGTTTGGAAATATTATAAGGTGTGTTTATGTGGGCTTCACGACAGCGGGATTTACTATGATAAAATGCATGAAGTGTGACAACAGTGACGACAGTCTGTGTTTTTAAGAGGGGGTAATACAAGTGAGTGTTTGATATCTGTAATGCTGTAGTTTTGAGAATACTGCTTGGTGATAAGTCTTGCAGCTCTATTTTGTATTTATTCGAGTTGATCGATGAGATATGATTGATGTGGGTTCCAGATGATGGATGCATATTCAATCTTTGAACGGACAAGTGTAATGTATGCTAGCTTTTTAGTGGTAGAATTCACCAACTACAGGTTTCTTTTCATAAATTCAAGTGTTTTCGACGCCTTACTACTTATCATATCTATGTGCTCATTCCATGATATATCAGATGATAAATGAATTTCGAGGTATTTAAACATGGATACCTTTTCAATAGGGGCACCTTGAATTTTATATTGGTTCAGTTCTGTTTTATGTGCTCTTGTAAATGTCATGGCCTTAGTTTTAGAGGTGTTAATTTGCATTTGCCACTGGTGACACCAAAAGGTGAATTTACTAAGATCGGACTGTAATGATTCGTAAGCTTTGCTGCTGTCAATGTTTCTCTAAATGATGCAGTCATCTGCAAATGAGCTTGTTGTAGATGATAAACCATTTCCAATGTCGTTTATGTAAATGAGAAACGAAATTGGTCCGCGAACCGACCCCTGTGGAACACCAGACTTTACATGTGAAAGTGAAGATGTATGTCCATTGACATAAATTGATTGGCTTCGGTTGGTCAGAAAATTAGTTATCCATGCAAAGATTTTGCTGTTCATGTTCAGATTTGTTAACTTCATTATTAGGCAGATCTGTGGAACCTTGTCAAATGCTTTTGCAAAATCAATGAATACAGCGTTCATTATGCTCCAGGATTTTTTCTCGTTTATTTATTTTATTTGCATCGTTCTTTTTTTTTGCGTTCACGCATAAGATGATGATTTTTCGCTCGAAACCAACGATAGCGACGACGACACCGGAATTTACGCGTAGCGAGCTCTTTAACGTTCTCGCGTGCAAACTCTGGGTTCATCCGCTCAGATCGAGGCGGGTATGTGCCACGAAAAGCAGGTATGTGTCGAGCAGCTACCAGCATATAATAGCCATGCGTAGTATAGTACAGCAGTAGGATGGGAAAGAAGTGTGAGTCTGAGGAGGAAGGAAGATATGAGGGAGGGTAAAACATAGCATTGTCTTATGTAGTATACTATAGCAAAAAAGTGTGAAGGGGAGTGAGTGGAGCACTAACGTGAAGGTGATGAGGAGGGAAAGCATAATGAGAAGAGCTAAAACTTGGCATAATCATTTCTAGAACGGTATAGCAAGGACGTGGGAAAGGACAATGGGAGTGAGAGGGTCTAATATAAGGGTGAAAGAAGAATAATGAGGGGAAAGGGTAAAGCATAGCATAGTGTTGTTTATTATAGTTGGGCAAGGGGTGAGAGAGATAATAGAAGGTAAGGGAAATGAGAGTAATGACACCGTTACGTTGTATCCTCAGTCTTCGCGGCACTTCCGGGTAGCAGCCCCTGGTTTGTTTGTCTTTTTTCTTCTTCTTTTTTTGTCATCGTGATCACATATTCTTGTGAAATCGTGTACAGTGAAAAATACTCTATACATGAATATGGTCTGACTTTTGCCACCGTCGAGTTTTGTCAGATAACCGAAATAACGTTATGCCTCATACTTCGTGATGGTCTTGCATATCATTACGGCAGCTATCCAATTTCGAAAAGCGTTTTTAGGAGAAAAGAAAGTGGATCGAGTATAGGCAAAGAGTATAGGAAGGAAGGAAGAACAACAAGAGAGAAGGCAGAGAGGTTAGCCAGGCACATGGCCGGTTCGCTACCCTACGCTGTGTGAATGGGAAGGGGGAGTATAAAGATGAGAGAGAGAAAGGAAATACTTGCATTGTTCCTAACGCTTTGCACTATGAACGTGAAACGCGTTTGCAAAATCATTCAGTGACGAATTATATGAGCTCGTGCAGCCACAGATCTTCAAGGCATGGGGTACATCGCTATGATTTCTGGAGTTACGATACATTTAAGTCGGTGACTCGTGTGTTTTCAACTGGACGTCTCCTGACGACTAGATGCCATGGAGAAACGCACACGACTGTCGTAATCAATTGCTTCTAGAAAAGTTGTCTGTAACAACATGACGCAACAAAAGGGGTAACTGAGACAAACAAAGTGCCCTTCAGGCGCTTTCTGAGACAACTGCACGGAACTGTACATGATTCAGCAGAAAACATTTTGTCTGTGTAAGAAATCCACTTAGCAGAGAGCCGTATAGTTGTAAACCAAATATCTTGGGCCAAGATTTTGAAACTGTATATAAACTCTAGCAGCTGCTTAAACTATGATATATATAAATCCTCGAAGCAACCAATGATGTCTTATTTTGCAAGAGTTACTTTTCTTCTATAGTTGTTGTTATTCGTCGCAATCGTGCAACTGCCAATTTTTCAATGCAGTTCATCCGGGGTGAAGGGCAAAAAGTATGAGATCTGCTAAAATTATTTGAAGAGAGACGTCGCAAAATATGGCGTCTGACATCTTACAATATAAGCACATACCTTTTTTACGCATGCGCGCCTGAAAAACATGTAGTATTAGGTCAGAAAAGCAGTGAGCTCAAATCCACTTCTTTCGCGTTTCTTAATTACACCATAATTTCTTTGCAAGAAAAAACTTCATCTTTGCAAAAATGAACATACACGCTTGCTCCACAAGAAATCGGTATCGCTCTGACACCAGGATTCAAAGTAATGATTACTGTGGTGGTGGTTCACGGCAAAAGTAATGCAGTTGGTATGTTAGCAAGCACCACGATTGGACTATTCAAAGAATATCACACACAGGAAGTATAGCGCGCGTGGTAAAATGACGTGCTGCGACTGAACGCCTACGCGGGATGCGGTCTACGCGTTGTTGTGGTATAGTAGCCGACGTAGTTTGAAAGTAGTGTCGTGAAACGTTTCACCAATTTAGTCCTTAAACGTAGCGTGCAGTGCACTGTTCTGTATTCTCGACGCGAGCACCGATCTTTCCCACTTATGCTGCCCTTCTTCTTTTCCCCCTCGCTCTTCGCAGAGGCCGCTGGTGCACCACCACGGCGAGTTGCACGCCGACAAGCTGCGGCAGTGCGAAGTGCACATGAAGACCCCCAAGACGAACCTTTGCAAGGCCTGGCTTTCCAAGTTTCCCACGCGATCCAAACGCATCGACGTCGTCTCGCGGATCTTCTTTCCGCTCATGTTCGCCCTCTTCAACCTCGTCTACTGGACAACCTACCTCTTCCGGGAAGACAAGGAAGACGAGTGACAGAACACGAACGCCACGACAGCCGCCATCCGACACCATCGTCACTATGGACACTGTCGCGCGCGCACACCACGAAGACCGGCGCGCCCGCCTCGCGTTGGCCGCTGAAGAACCCGGGAGCTGGTTGGTGGGGTGGGCCCCGGCCACTCGCTTCCTCATCCTCCGTGCACGCTCGAATTGTCATAGCCACAGCCATAAAAAAAGAAAAAAAGAAATATGCCGTGCGAAAAGTGCCCGCAACACCACATCGACGCCACCAGCGCCGCCATGATCTGTAAGAGGCTCCGACAAGGTGGCCGTAGTGCAGCCTCCGCTTCGACCCTTCATCCCCTTCGACACCAGCAACGAGGAAGGGACCTTGTTTCGGGCCATCCCTTTACCGTTGTTTTCTCACGCAAGATCATTTGTCAGCTTATGCTGAAATGAAAATGGCGGTTGAGGAATGAGTGTGAAAGAGCGGGATGAGATACCTGTAAGCAGGAAGAAAACGTTGTCGTTGACGAGATGTTATGTCCCATTACGGTACGATTTGTTGTTGCACTCAGAGTTTTGTGTAAACGAGAAGAGTTTATACGTGGACTGTCTGCTCGAACGTAGTCGGAACTCTCGTGTGTGCCACGTGTTGGTCTACTTTGCGAACCGCAGCTGTCACTCAAGAACAACGCCCTATTACCTGGGCACATTAAGAGCTTGATGCGTTGGGTATCTCATCGTTACCGATGGGGGTTGCATCATGAGGCTCCCGAATTTAATCAACTTAATAGTCAGCTCACACCGCCATTGCCGAGCGGTCGGGGCTTAAAGGCGCGGCTGAGTGTCAGGAAGTGCGGACAGAGGCAGTCCTCCTTGGTCATACACGAGAGCAATGTCTTCGGGCAGGCGCCTCAAAGGTTGGCGTCGAAAATCATGCGTATCGTAAAAATGGAGTGACTGCGATCCATAACAATGTAAGAACTTCTCCCAAAGCCGTAGTGATTGATCTAGCTAGTCAGAGCGTACGTAGGGATGCGAAAAGTGTGTTTTTTGACGCTTGCATATCCAACCTCCTTGGCCCCATGCGTACCCTTCCCTAGCTCTTCTCCCCCCTTAAGCAAGCTGACTGTCACTATAGAGGGTTCAGATGTTTATACCGCGTGTTTCTAGAAAGACAGGAAGCTTACGTGTGTTCTCAGTGTTGAAAAAAAAAGTTTTAATTTCTGCAACGCTCTAATGGTAGTGCCGTCCCAAACAGGAAAAAAAAATGAAGACATCGTGGCCATGTACAGCGACGCACCGAGAACTTGGTCGCGCTCTCTGTTTTGCTTAGGGAACCCCCACTGAGATGTGATCAGCCTTTGTTTCGGGTGGATCAGCGATGTGGTACCATTGTGGGGCTGCAGAAGGACAATGGTGAAAGCGGTGTGCGCTCGAGGCGTTTTAAGTTGTGTCACTTGCGTGAATGACGTGTAAGCACTCGTGTTGACAGTGTGTACGTTGATATTCTTCTCGTGTCTTTTCATGGTGTTCGTTGTGGGGGAAAGGAGTCCGGGCACC
This sequence comes from Rhipicephalus annulatus, assembly GCA_013436015.1. NCBI lineage: Eukaryota > Metazoa > Arthropoda > Arachnida > Ixodida > Ixodidae > Rhipicephalus > Rhipicephalus annulatus. The sequence goes on from WOVY01014961.1 coordinate 345,866, forward strand.
GGCTCCTTTCCCGGACTCTGGGCTGCATAAGCTCTCGCGACACTTCACTGTGTACCTCTGAGCAGTGCCTCAGTTCGGCTTCGACTCTTTGTCTCTTTCTATCTCTCCTTTTTTTTATGTGAACGCCGAGGAAATGTGGGCCCCCACTACGGGTCGACAGTCCGATGACGCCCTCGACTCGCTTGTGTTATGTGTACGCGCGTGCTCCGCCGAGTTTTCCACCGTGTGTGTGATGGCTGTGGAAGGCCCCAGTTGGGGAACTCTGGAAAGGGTTGAGTCTGTGCGGGAGGGGCTACAGAGACTACCATTTATCCAAATTGTCCGTTCCCGTAAAACACTGCAGCCGTCTTGCCACGACGTCTCGTAGGCAACAGTCTACCACCGCTATCGGTTTTTTATTTCGCGAACAAATGCCAGCTGTTAAGGCGTGTCCCTCGAAAAACGAAAGCGCGGAGTGAACCAATGGCTTCACTCACCGGCGATGTGCGGAAGTGGCTGACACGTCATTATTGCGAGACCGTAAGTAAAAAAAAAATCGAGAGCGTCGGAAAAAAAGAGTTGCGAAACGGGGTTATTTCGCGCATACCTAGCGTTATGTCGGCCCTGAGTTTGTGTTACGTTTACTCATCCTGGCGCAGCAAAACTCATGGATAGGCGGTGAGCTGTGCACCGTACGGGAAAAGACTGGCATACAAAAAAAGGCACCGAGATTGAACTTTCAGTGAATAAGACCTCTAATACCAGGCATGGCTACGAAGTCCACCGAAACGGCCGTAGAATTATGCATGCTGCCTCATTAACAAATGCCAACATATCGCGACAGCTCTGCCTGACACATACGGTGGAAAACGTGTTACTCGGCGGTCCCCGGTTATGCGTGAGGTCAACGACAGGGTCGCTGCCTCAATACACCAGCGAAAAAAAAAAAACACTGTTGCTTCCAAGCCAATCGTCTAGGCATGTCCTTCACGAGGCTACCCACTTGAAAGTAGCTACACCGCGTAACTATACACACTAAGCTCCTTTACCCTCAAAGGTTCATCTTGGTCGCTTTGCTGTCATACCGTTAAACGCGGTGCTTGTTTGTGCACTTTTGAGTTGAAAAGCGCCTTCGCACCGGGACCCAGCTAGGTGTCGCCCTTTAATATCCCACCTCACTTGCACACAAAAAAAAAGTGTGAACGGGAAACATGGCGAGCCAGGCCTTCAAAAAAGAGGTGCGACACCGATGCGACGTGCTGTCCCGCATGTGCGCAGGACGCTTTGAAAAAAAAGAAACAAATCAAGAAGCGTGCATCTATGCATGTATATAGCATGCACGTGTACGCGCCGGTTTTCACAGGCGTATGCAGGTGTTTGTAAAGCGTGGGGCACAAGGTTAAACCCTGCTGCTCGTTCTTATCGTCTCGGTTGAAAATCGCTACACGACGTCTTGTGCTCTGAAATGCTTCGCCATTTTGGAGCGAAATAGCGCCCACCAAACCTCCCTCTTAGGCTATGGAACACGAACAAACTCACAGGAAATTGATATAATGAAACCTTGGCTTACAGTTCTTGCTGATAACTTCTGTAGTTCATGACTCCATCAGTCGGTTGGCACTGGTTGCAAAACAGATTACATCCGTGACAATTGTGGCTAACAATTTGTGTTCACGTAAAGCTATTCGTTTAAGCGGAAGGATTGCGAGCAGCTCTTCGAGGAAAAAAAAAAGAAAACGCAGTACCATCTGCAGTTTAGCCCAAGAAAGAAAGTGTAGTCCAAAAACAGGCTGTAAGTTTATATGGCCTTGACACTTACAATTGTGAAGCAGATTAGCTTATACATCAGTTATGGTACAGTCACCAATTTTAAAAAATGCTACTTCCGAGAAACATTCAGAGCACAACGTGTGAGTTACATTTCTTGAGATATGAAAGAGCCACGTGACATTGTATCCTTTGTGCGTGTACATAAAAGTGATGTTAACATTGTTTTGGTGAATCGTGTGTACTCTTGTGCTTCACTTCGACACGGGCCATTACGCTCACCGACACCTAAGGAGACTTACGTTTAGCCAAGCGGAACAGAAAGTCTGTATACTTCGTATCGCAGGGTCCACAGTCACCGTTGTACATAGATGCGTAGATCGGTGTGTGCTTACGCCAGTGTTTTGTCGTCTCAACACTTATTTCGCTGTACATATGTTTCAAGTGTTTCATAGTGACTTGGTGTTTTCTTACGTGCACCTGAAAACTGTCTGTCAAAAAAAAAGTGTGGTTAAAGTTGACGTTTCTTGTTTGCCAGGCGGAAGGCGTATGCTCGTTGCCCATGCACTCATCTTCCTCAAGTATATGGCAATAGACGACTCCATCTCGTTGCACGAGAACTGAGCAAAGATAAATTTCTGGCTGGTAAACCTAAACGATTAAGGGCGTCGTTGGCCTACGAAATTTGTGGCGCCGTGAAACGAGAAAACGCTGACGCGTAAAATCCCGGCCAATTTTCACGGCTCAATTCTAGCTTCGAAGTCAGACATCTGTCAGTTGATTGACGCTTAACAGATGTCACTGCTGCTGTGTGAGCGTTAATCCTTCCATTCAAAGGTACACTCTATAAAGAGTCATTTCACTATTTTTTTTCCGAAGTTATTACTTGCCACGTGTGACTATCTTTACACAGGCACGTCAACTCCCTTTGAAAGTCATTATATTTCTCAGAGTCCTTTCATCCATTGGCGAGTTACCGTGCCTCTATAAAGAGAGTCATTGCATAAAAAGTCAGGAATACCCGAAAAGACTCAGACATACTTTTTTTCTTAGAGTGTAGCACAACACATAACTAGTGAACGAGGTAGTTTATATTTCAATTAGGAAAACCACGAGCGACAGCACGCTATCTTGCGCCTGATTGCACTGTCAGTTTGTGTGCAAACAAGCAGTAACTGCAGCATAATGTCTGACGTAAGGGCTGCCTTTGTGCTCTTTTACCTGTTGGCCGATTGCGGCAAAGTGCACTGTACCAAAGGCTGTTCACATCTCAGTGTCAGTTCGTGTACCGTACGAGAAGCTCGGCTCTCGCCGAGATCACGTTGTTGTCGAGATATCATGTGTTTGGGTTCATCTCCTCTTTCTTCTCACGACTGTGTTCAAGTTTAAAATGTTGTGGCTTTTTTTTTGTACGTCTGCACCCACGCACCGCCTCAGTGCTGAGTGTTACATCGGAGTCTGTGCAGTACCTCTCCCTCAGTAGGTCATGCATGATTTTGCGCCACCGAGTTTTGAATAGCGCTTCTGTGGAAGAATCAAAAGAACGACGAAACACTAAAAATGGAAGTGTTTCTTCTTGTACAGTCTGAGTTGGATCCCCCCCTCTCGTTTCTAGCATGTACACGCGCGATAAGCACGCAGATATTCTATCGACAAAGCATGGCTACTGTTAATAATAAAAAACAAAAGAAAACACCGATTTCGTTATCTATATTTCCCTTATAGGCATAAATAGCATCGATTGTAACTACACCTTATTTTCTCTTTTTTTGCCGGCGAAGTTTCTCGCCGTGAACTCCACTGGATCTGTGACGTACATAGAGACGTAATTTCTTAGGTGCAAGCAAAACATTTTGACGTATAACTAAAAAAGAAAAAAAAACGTACGCTTTATCGAATGACATGAATGCTCAATGAAGGAAGTTTGCTGCTCACAGTGTCTTTTGTCTTCATTGATTTTTCACGTTCCTGACAGTGCCGTGCAAACGTGCCAAAAAAACCACGTGGCTCCACTTTGCCTTAAAAGGGCCCTGCAACACTTTTTGAGCATGGTCAGAAAATTCTGGCGATCGGTAGTGGAGGCTCCCGACGACACGCGAGCCAAACATTATAGTGCAACACGCGGCCTGGAATTCACAATAAATTATCAAATTCAGCTAAAATTGCTTTCTCTTCTCTCGACAAATCGCGCAATACACCCAAAAGTCATACGTAGTAAGCCCATCTATCAGCCATTGGCTGATTTGAACATGGCGCGCTCACTCGTTACAGAGATCGCAATGGGAGGCCGATACTTGTCTAAGCGTGCGCGCACGGTTACACTGAGAAAGTCGCGCATTCGGAAAAGAAAAAAAACAAAAAAGTTCTCAAGGTCACGGGGCTTGCGTGATGTTTCTCTGTGGCCCTGCCATCCCTCCCTGCTTAGCTTTCAGCGCTTTCACTGGGACGATAAAAATAGAGAATGAGCTTGCGACAAATCTTTGTAACCCCGCTCGTACTGGACAAATTCTTAAAATTTTGCGGCGTTGAATTCATGAGGCAATAAGCTTCTCCAGCGAATTCATTCTATAGTTACTTGAAAAAGTGTTTCAGAGCCCCTTTAAAACGGCTGTTGATGCCATGGTACCTCTATCGTGTAGCTTTGCGTTAGCGCACCCGACCCGGACCAGAGCAATGTTAAATCACAGAACGTGATTGAGGTTTCTCAAGGGGGAACAAGAGACATGAAATATACCTTGGTGTAGTCTTATTCAACAACATCAACGCCTACAAAAATGAGGATTCATTCTGGCGGTCTTACTCTCGAGCAGTGTTTCACAAACAAAACAACTTCCTTGCAAACACAGCCCCAGTAATGTAACTCCATCTTCACTATCGATGCAAATACAACTTTAGCGTATATGTACTATTGTCACGTGGATATGTTTTTTACCAAGTTCTAAGTCCTACCTCCTGTGACGTATTCAAGCTTACTAGAGAGAAAGCCAAGAAGAAGGGCGCCTTTTTGATACTGTTTACATAAATGTGCCATACACAGTTGCCATAACAATCGTACTTCAAGAGCTTCCTTTAGGAGTATTTCTCTCTCTTTTTTTTACTTTTAGGCTGGTTAGATGAACGAAACTTTCTGAAGATGGGTGCAAATTTACACATATATGCATGGTGTAAGAATATGCACTTGTCCAAAAATCAGAGCACTTCTCCGTGTTCTGGCCTGGTGGCTTTGGCTGCAGTTGCACCGGTGTAGTTATACAGATAACTTACAAATTTTTCGTGTGTGGTTGTCTGTTAATTTGTCTCCTTTTTATCAACATTTGACAGAAATGTCTATCGATGAAGCACATACGTCACTCGCATTTAAATGAAGAAAGCCCGCAACGGCACAGGGAAGCCTCATTCAGATGTAAACTTGCTTAATATTTCTTAACCCATGAGCCCCACCAACCAAAAAGAAATATATAAGGACTAGAACAATTTAGCACACTATCTACAAAATTAACAAACGCAATATAGTAGCAGACAAATGAAGGAACCACGCCTTTGTTGATTCAGTGTGTTCCTCAAGATCCAGACACACCATGCATTTCGACAGCGTCGCCGCGGTAATAGAACATTTATCGGCTGCTCTTGTAACTGCACGGAGCTTGCGGATGCGTAAAAGATGACTGCAGTCATTGCACACGCTTAACTCATTGCACACCAGCTATTTCGTCAGTCGCGGTTTGCGCAAGTAGATCGAGCGGGCAAGCTTTGTTTGTGCTTCATACGAAAGTGCTGGGAGTGGAGCTAGCTGGCGCTGGTATTGCACTTTCTTTCTCAAAGCTCTATCCAGACAGGATTAGCACGAGCGTGGTCGCTAACAACTGAACGAACGCGACCTTGCTTGAACGCGACCCAAGATAATCGTCTCGCGTGAACGAACTGCCGTGAGCCGTTATAATACCTATACTGTGGAGATCTCCTTTAGGGCAATCAATCCTCTTCTCTATCGACTAATACAGTATACAAGTAGGGTCGTTACTTCATCAGTTCGTGTATAAATAGGGAGCAGAGAAGAGAGCATCAGGCGTTCTGTGTTGCGCCATGCTGTCGTCTGTTCTTCACCGTATTGAAGTGCCCTTAGCACTGCCTCAGTCTGGCGCACGCACACATACTAGAGACAGAAGCTAAAGTACTGTTCGGTGGTGTGGTCCTGAGTATATGCTCATGTGAAGCTGGACGTCAATGAGGGAGTGCTAGGTTGTGCCTAGTTATTATGACGACTGACTAAATATCCCAACAACGAGTTCCAATAACCCTATCCTTTGATCCCACGACCATAGAGCTTCCTATAAATACGCTTTAGGGAACTTTACCTCTAGTCTCTAAGGGAGCTGTAACACACGGCGCTTCAATGAGCATGGGAGTGATGGGTAGCACACAGATTTGTCTCATCTTCAAACTTTCGGCTCCGTTTGGATTCGCGTTGCTTGTAGCTGCTTTGTTACGAGACAACAACCAGCAAATGATCAGCAGTTGCACTTCGATCACCTTGAACTTTTAGGCTCACAAATCAAAATCGGGTCATGAAGCTGACAACAATCCAACATTTTAATCCGGAACAAACGAAAAAACGCAGCAAAAAAGAAGCCAACAAGTGCTTTCGAAGCCCGCAAGCATGAAGACTCGGATACTTTTTGCACTATACCCATCATTCCCATGGTGGCTGAACGATTTCAGCGTCATAGTCCCCTCTAGATGATTTAGGGAACTCTTCAACCACGACAAGCGCAATGCGCGTCTTGTCGCATACTAAGTGGTTCTGAGAGAGAAAGGAAGAGAAAAGTGAGCCCCGTAACTGTCTGCTTCAGCAGCGACACCTCAACAGTAGCTCACAGGGGATGGGGGTGAGGAGGGAGTAAAAGGATAGGAATAAAGGTGTAGACAGAGAGAAAGAGGCGTGAGGTGGTAAGCCAGAGAGCGACGACATATCGAGGGGATAGAAGAGATAGGAAAGATGGAAACACGGTCACTGGCGTCCGAGCTTGGGGCACCACTTGCGAGAGCTCTTGTCGGCGTCAGGAGGTGACGTAGAGCAAGTCCAGTCGGTCATAGCTACACTGTTGTCGTAGGTCGGCGTCAGGAGATGACGTAGGGCGAGCCCAGTCGGCGAGAGCTACGCTGACGGCGGAGATCACGAGGGCACAACCGGTCGGTACGGAATCTAGCAAGCGAGTCACTTGTCGCATACTCACTGATTGTGAACGCGAGCCACGCGCCCTCGCTGACCACTCACTACGACTGATGATCTAGATGAGCCATGCGTCAGTGCACGTGTAAGCCAGATGGACACCGGCTTGAAAAGGCTGCAGGAGGCCAAGACTTAGGAATCGTGCAATGCACACCATGCTATACGTTCACCTAATTAAAATGCTACTCTGCGCGTTTTAAGCATGAAAGCGAAAATCCCCAATCTCACGCTGACGAGATAGTGCGCCAGCTTGTACGACGGCGCGGATTTATTTTTTGGACGTTCGAGTAAGATTTCAAGAGCAGGGCAGAAGCAAACTATGTGCTCTCTCATTTGCAAGACATGACGACCAGCTACAAACGGCGAAGCCCGATGGGAAGAATTCGTGTACACTATAAGATATATACTTACATTCACCTTACTTTTTCGGAAGGTTATCGAATTTGTCTATTACTACGCTTTATGTACTTATGTCCGTCCATGTGTTCGTTCGTGTGCCCTCATATTATAGTGATGCGACATTGAAAAGCTTGGATAACTTAACCCCCCCCCCCCTGTCTACACTCCTTCCTTGAAGTTCTACAATTCATGCACCTTCTTGTTAACTTTAGCATCTCACTTCAATTAATCTGTGACCTCGCCAGCTGTCGAACCCTTCTTCACCGAATCCCTGATAGAAACGTTACAGACTGTTTCGACTTGAGTCAGCTCCGCAGTCTGCAGGTATACTTGCATTTATGCTTTTCTTAAGTCTTGACATACTGCACACGTGTGATTGTTGTTTGTTTGCTTTTCACCACAGGCTTAATTCACGGCCACCTAATGAATTCCACAGCACTAGGCGTAAGGTAATCAAGGGTCTGTGTTCAAGTATCCTCGGGCTGTTGCATACCGAGCAAACATGGATTTCAGGAGTCGGTCTCCGAAATTGAATACATTTAAAAGAGGCTGCTTCCGAAACCTGGCTTTCTCGGTAAACGTGGTATGCTTGCTTTTCCGTAAACACTGTTGGCCTCGAGATCTTGCAATGGCGCCCTCTTGCGTGTGACGTCAGTTTGTGGACGCCGCTCTCAAATGCGCTGGAGCAGCCGCTGCTCCTGTGCGCAGGTCATCTGCTTCTGGCGGGAATATTCTCGAACGAACAGCCTCGCGATTGTCAACGAACGCCCACAACGAGTATTTTTGAGTGCAATTAGTAATTTGTTTTAGTTGCAGCTCAATCGACAGGGACAAGAAACCTCTCAAATGGCCGATGAGCACGCAGATGTGATGAGTTTAGAAATTTCAATAAACGTGCCTGTCTCCAGCTTCTGCAAGCACGTACTGTATAGATGTAGCTAGAGAAACGTCACGGTGTCTCATCAACGGCGTGGTGGTTTACGACGCAGGCCACGTTATTGAATGTGCGTGGTCGATGCCATAAATGGAGACCGCATCACCATCACGGCTCTGGTCCTGCATGTACGTGGACTTGTGAACCCGCCAAACGACGTCCCCGTGGTGATCGAGTGATGCGCAATGGTGAAGTACTGCTCTGTGTCTCAGTGCGCTTCGTCCGCCCATGTGAAGGACGTTAGCTTCAATAACAATCCTAAAGAAAAGGGTACGCCGGCCCTTTTCCTTGGGATACTTTTTTTCTGAAGTGCAACGATAGTGACAGTGAACAGGAGGATATGTGTGAGAATCGCTGATTTCTGCCATTCTGGCGTTCGCAAACGACACATGAGATCATTACTGCAGAGCAGCTGTTTAAGTTAATGTTTTCGCAGTCAGTCGACCGTTCATGGCATCTACTAGAAATGCAATGCCACATCAAATTACCAAATTTGATATAATCGTGCCTGGAAGGCAGTTATCGTCAGCAGGACGCAAGCCCGTGATGTATAGCAGTAAGAGGAGTCTTGAGGGGCAGGTGCTGGTGTGACTCGGCAAGGAGGGCAAGTTCCGCCACCCTTGGCCAATGCAAATGAGTGCGTTTGTCTCAGTAATGTTTGTTCAGTGAGAGCGACATCACGAAGCAGCTCATAATATTACCACACTTGCATGGCCGTCGCTCGAGTGTTATAATATAGCAAATACTTATCTCAGATTGTATATACCGCGCACAGGGCCACATATATTGTGTAACAACCTTTAGTGAATGTGCACTAAACAGCGACCGCAGGTGTCGCTTATGAATGTATAATAAGCAGTGTGCTAGGCGCGTGCTTGTATTGATCAGTAAACGCACGTACAGCCGCGGCCACGTCTGTCTATAGATCACGTGAGCAGCCGGTTTTTGCTCCGCGAAGCGACAGCTTGAGGCAGTTTCATGCTCTGACGGGGTGTGTCAGTAGCATTCGCGGCCTAGTAGTCAGGCTGACCACGTAAGAGCCCGAAATTGCCTCGAGCTGTTGTTTTGCAGAGCGAAAACCGGCTCCTCACAAGCTCTACACAGACGTGGCCGTGGCTGTACACCAACCAAATGAAGTTGTAGCCTGAGATGTCCTGCGCCGCTCAGCTACGCTCACGAGGCGCGCTTGGGAGGCGCGTCGTCCGCTCCCTGTCGAGGGGCCTCCGCGGTAGGTTTTGGGACGGCGCCTCACCTGGTCTACGTCTTCTGTGCCTTTAGCCCGCGTGCATTGAATAGCTGAAGTACTGGCGAGGCGGTAAAACACGGCTGCAAGCTTAGCGAAGAGTGGCGCGTAGGGCGATTACAGCAAAAGTCACTGTCAGCGAAGTGCTTGCTGCACACGGTCGATGAAGGCATGGCGCACTTTCCCTCTCTGAGCTTGAATATTCTCTTCTTCTACAGCTTGGGGTCTTTAGGAGAGTTGTGAAAGTTAATGCCCTTTTTTTATGGGCGGTACATCATAGTGAGGCACAGAGCAGTAATTAACCGATGCTCAGCGCTCGCCACGGAGACGAGAGGCCGCAGTCTTAAGAAACAAATCGCTGTGCTTTTAAAGTGAGCGTTAAAAGCGGACATCCACGGTTGTTACAGATGCGTCGGTAGCTACCTGATACAACATACCGGATGAAATGCTTCTTTGTCAAGTTTTACCGCGATGGTGGTTTCTGTACGGCACCGCGCCTCGAAAGAGCGCGAATCCTCGAACTGACGTCATACAGGCCTGGTTCGCAGCGCCGCCATCAGTCACACGAGGCCAACACGCTAAAACGCAGAGTGATCCATGTTCACACTACTTTTTTGTTGTTGTTTTAAGTAAAGAACATGGGCATCGATTGTGACCAATGCAATCACCTTTGGGCAGGCCAGCCAGTCCAGCGGAATTCCGAATATGCACAGTTGCCACTCCCCCCCCCCCCCCCCTATGTCTCGGTAAGTTGCTCTGCAGTAAATATCAAAGCAGACGAGTACTTCGCATATTTTCCTTAACTTTCCCGGTTTTATGACTGTGAATGAAAAGGGCCGAGACAAGCTTTAGAGGTGTTTTTTTAGTTTGGTTGGTACGCCGTAGAAGTTCAACACAGCGTAGCAAATCGTGGGTGCATTCAGCGAGTAAATTCTTGGGCCGTGGTTCCCATACTCATGCAGCTTTTAGAGAGAACGTGAAAAGGTACGTTTGAGCTCCATACGGACGGTGCAATACAGGCATGTAGGGAAAAAAAACAACAACTAGGAGGGAGTGTCACGTGTAAATTTTGAAGTACAGCCAAAATAAATGTAATAGGAGCATGCTGGATATTTTATCGACAGTGTCGAGCACGAGAAAGAATTGACTTTGGCGCAAGTTCATTCGCGGCCGCTGCACGTGCATGATTTTTTAAGGCGAAATTCGTAGATGCCTCACTCAGCAAAAAATTCGACCGTCGCTGTCAGCGTCCCCCGGCGTCACTGACTGGGGATGCAAAAAACCTTGACGTGACGACGTGAATGAATCAAGAACAGAAGCCCCCCCGCCCAAAAAAAAAATTCTGCCCCCCCCTCTGACCCCTAAGAGCAAGCATAGTCAAAACACAATGCATATGTTCCCTACCTACCTGCCCTCTTGAAGAAACTGTGGGTGACCCTCCCCCCCCCCCAAGTCAAGAAATCCTGGCACCGCCCCTACAACACATGGCGTCACGATGACGTTAAAGATCGCCAAATTTTGTTACCTCCTTATGACGTCCTCTCGAGGTCACTGCAACTACACGTGATGTCACGTCACAAGGCATCGTCATCACATGGCATCGTAGCCTTACACGATCAAGGCAATGGAATGAAAGAAAAACTTTATTTCAGTCCTGCAGGACGCACTTAGCACGTAGCGCGCGTCTCCCACGTAGGGACCGACAGGGAGTACCTGGTGGCCGCTTCGTGGGCCTGCTGGACGGCCCATTGCTGGTCGGCGAGAAGTGAGCTCCTGAGGGACCTCTCCCACTTGCTTGAGGTAGAGTTGGGGGGAGTTGTTCTACACTCCCAGAGCATGTGTGCGAGTGTCGCTGTGTGTCCACATGATTCGCATGTGTCGCTGGGGTATGCATCGGGATAATAAACGTGAAGCGTGGCGAGGTTTGGGTACGTGTGTGACTGTAATAGGCGTAGGGTTAATGCCTGCGGTCAGATAAGTTTCGGATGTGGGGGCGGAAAAATGCGGCTTTCCAGGTAAAAGTGCTCTGTTATTTCATTGTACGTAATTGGTGCATCCCGATTGGTATCTAACCCAGCAAGATGGGGTTGCCCTGTGGCAGTGCGGTCGGTAAGTGCACGCGCTGCATCATGGGCGATCTCATTGAGTGAGGTTGGATAGGGCATCCGGCACCTGGCCGAAATGGGCGGGGAACCAGATGACAGTGTGGTGCTTCAGGGCACTCGGGTCCGCTTTGCGCAGGATACGTAACGCCTGGTCGGAGATGACTCCGTGTTCGAAAGCTTTGATGGCCGGCCTGGAGTCGCTGTAGATGAATTCCCGTTTGCTGTCGAGCATAGCTATAACTATAGCTACTTGCTCCGCTACGATAAAGGCAACAGAATCCAAAGTTGGGCTAGTTGGATATGCATGGTAGCTGTCAGTTCAAGCACACGAATGAACAGAAAGGAAGCGCTTGTCCTCTCTTCCTTTCTGTTTATTCGTGCGCTTGAACTGACAGTTATACGATACGATCAAGGCGGCAATACAAAAACCAAGTGATGTAGTACCTCCAATCTCAGAGGCAGTGCAAGACCGCGTTTGCTTCGGAAAATTTTCGAAGGGTGGTGGAGCAGAATGAATACATCTAGATATATCGACTGAGGAGAAAAAGAAGACAGTGGCCTCCACCTTTCAGTCGTCTTGGGTGAAAGCACGAGAGACCCATGAGTTTTGTTGTTGTTTTTCTTCATCAGTGAAAAAAATGAATATTAACAGAAACATAGTGGTATATCTGCCAAAAGTACGAGGAGGTGGCAGCTTCAGAGTAGGTTGAGTTATGGATATTGGTGGGCGTGCTTTTTCTTAGCGTTTGGTTTTATTTATTTCTTTTTAACTTTTGTGTACAGGGCCACGTTTCTCTCTCCCGAAAGTGAGATGGCTAGCTTTTTACGTTCTATAATTATTTCTCGAATAGCTAGTCTGTAGGATGTGTTCGCCTACGGACAGAATTCTGAAAGCCGTATAAATGAGTTCAGTTCAACAACAAACTTCAGCACTTCAGCCATGGCAGGTCCGAGTTTACTTAAACCATTTGATGAACCGGGCCCGCCAAGCTAAAGGCGTTCTTTGGGCAGGGACGCTCAATGGGATGATGATAAAGTGTTCAGTTTACCATAATTCATCACCTCAATCTTGAAAACTGATATCGTACTATTACCTAGCACAATGCGATCTTAATGGCCATTCTGTACGCGATAATAATATAGTTATCAATATGGTAGCCTGCCGAGCTTTCAATTGCAGGGTCCTTATATATTCCATGTTGCAATATCAAACTTTGATGTGCTTTTGGGAGCAAGAAGTTTTCTAAACTTGGATAGTTACAAGTAAATAAGCCTATTATAATAATTTGGACTAATAACTATAAAGTCAACTGAACACCGATGTTATCACATCCCCTTGAAGTAAAGTTGTAATAAACATCCATGAACAAATTTTAATTTTATGCGGGAAGTTCACTCACAATGTTCAACAGTCAATAACTTTATATTAGTCATGTTTAAACATACCGCAGGGATGCCTGCGCAAGTAGGCGTTTGGTGTGTAGCGACACCACGAACCCGAGCTAGCGGGGGAGTTTCCACTCCCTCCCACGCCTAGCCGTGCGTGGCTTTGCCGTGTCCGAGGAAAAGGGGATCCTGGGGGTTGAGTCGACGCTGGGTGATTGGACCGTTAAGGCCCCCCGGCAGAGGCAACACACCCCTTTGGCCCCGGCTTCACGTAGACGGCACCCCTGAGCTGACCCACCCAGGGGAATCGGCAGTCGCCTTTTCCTATCTCTCTCTCCCTATATATATACATCTTCGTCTTTATCTCTTACTATTTATCTGTCCTGTCTTCTACTCTCTTCCGTTCACTTCTAAACTTCCTGGCGGCTAGGGTTAACCCTGTGCAAATAACCTACCTTGGTTTAGGCGCATTGGGTTATAGTGGCGTTGTACGGCTGGCGTCTGCAGGTTTCAGCATTTGTAAACTTGTAGCGTCCCCTCGTTGGGCTCCGTGGTGGGTGGCCGCCAACGCTGCTGAACAACAATAAGTAAGACATGCATGGAGCATTCCCACTACTGTCTGATCGTACCGGCTTAAAGCCGGTACGCACCGATGATCTCACCAGAGAAGGATTGGCCACCCTGGTGCAGTATCTGGCCACCCCCTCCCGTAGGCATTCGTCAATTAACTCACGGCCCTCAGTCCCCACCAGCTGCGGAGCAACTGACCACGGCGGCGGTCAGATCTGCAAAGCAGCAGAGGGTGTTAGGAATCTCTGGATACGGACAGGCCACCATTGGAACTTGAACTTAGCAACGTTTAACGTTAGAACGTTATCTAGTGAGGGAAGTCTAGCTGTATTATTCGAGGAGCTAGAAGGCATTAAATGGGATATAATAGGGCTGAGTGAGGTTAGGAGGACAGATGAGGCCTATACTGTGCTACAGAATGGGCACGTCATTTGCTATCGAGGCTTGGCAGACAGAAGAGAACTGGGAGTAGGGTTCCTAATTCACAGAAACATAGCTGGCAACATAGAGGATTACTATAGTATTAATTAAAGGGTGGTAGGCATTGTAATTAAACTGAATAAAAGATACAAAATGAATGTAGTACAGGCTTACGCGCCTACATCCAGCCATAATGACGCTTTAGTTGAAAGCTTCTATGAAGACGTGGCATCGGCAATGAGTAAGGTGAAAACACAGTATACTATAGTAATGGGCGACTTTAATGCAAAGGTAGGGAAGAAGCAGGCTGGAGACCAGGCAGTAGGAGATTATGGCATCGGCACTAGAAACGCCAGAGGAGAGCTACTAGTAGAATTCGCAGAACGCAATAATCTGCGTATTTTGAATACCTTCTACCGAAAACGAGAAAACCGCAAGTGGACATGGAGGAGCCTTAATGACGTAAATAAGAACGAAATAGACTTTATAATGACTGCACACCCAGAAGTCGTGCAGGATGTGGAAGTGGTTGGCAAGGTAAGATGCAGTGACCATAGAATGGTACCGGCTCGAATCCGCCTAGACTTGAAGAAGGAACGACAGAAACTGATACGCAAGAAGCCACTAAATGAGCTAGCACTGAGAGGGAAAGTACAGGAATTCAGAGTGTCACTGCAGAACAGGTACTCTGCTCTTAGCGAGGAAACCAACCTTAGCGTAGATACAATGAATGATAATCTGACGAGTATCATCACGGAGTGTGCAGTGGAAGTTGGAGGCAGGGTAGCTGGACAGGACACCGGCAAGCTTTCCCAGGAAACGAAGAACCTAATTAAGAAGCGTCAAATCATGAAAGTGTCAAGTACAACACACAAAATAGAACTGGCAGAGCTTTCGAAGTTGATTAATAGACGTAAAGTATGCGATGTAAGAAGGTATAACATGGAGAGAATTGAGCACGCTCTGAAAAACGGAGGAAGCGTCAAAGCAGTGAAGAGGAAACTTGGGATAGGCAAAAGGCGGATGTATGCACTAAGGGACAAAGAAGGCAAAATAACTACCAATATGGATAGGATAGTTAAAATAGCGGAGGAGTTTTACAGAGATCTGTACAGTTTTACAGAGGAGTTTTACAGAGATCTGTACCACGACCTTAATACTATAAGAACTAGCAGTAACCCAGACGACACCTCACCGGTAATGATAGAAGAAGTCAGAAAAGCTTTGGAGAGCATGCACAGAGGCAAATCTGCTGGTGAGGATCGGGTAACATCAGATCTGCTGAAAGATGGAGGACAGATTGTGTTAGAAAAACTAGCCACTCTATTTACGTGGTGTCTCCTGACGGGAAAAGTACCAGAGTCTTAGAAGAACGCTAACATCATCTTAATACATAATAAAGGAGATGACAAGAATTACAGGCCGATCAGCTTGCTCTCTGTAGTATACAAGCTATTTACAAAGGTAATTGCTAGCAGAGTAAAGAAAACATTAGAATTCAATCAACCAAAGGAACAAGCAGGATTTAGAACAGGCTACTCAACAATTGACCACATTTATACTATCAATCAGGTAATAGAGAAATGCTCAGAGTATAACCAACCACTATACATAGCCTTCATAGATTACGAGAAGGCGTTTGATTCAGTAGAAATATCAGCCGTCATGCAGACACTGCGGAATCAGGGCGTAGATGAAATATATATAAACATTCTGGAAGAAATCTATAGGGGATCAACTGCTACCATAGTGCTTCATAAAGAAAGCAACAGAATACCAATAAAGAAGGGTGTAAGGCAGGGGGACACAATCTTCCCAATGCTATTCACTGCGTGCTTACAGGACGTTTTCAGAAGCTTAGAATGGGAACAGTTAGGGATAAGAGTTAATGGAGAGTACCTCAGTAACCTGCGCTTCGCCGATGACATTGCATTGCTGAGTAACTCAGGGGACGAATTGCAACTCATGATTACGGAGTTAGACAAGGAGAGCAGAAAGGTGGGTCTTAAAATTAATCTGCAGAAAACGAAAGTAATGTACAACAACCTCAAAAAGGAGCAGCGCTTTGCGATAGGTAATAGTGCACTTGAAGTTGTAAAAGACTATGTCTACTTAGGGCAGGTAATAACCGCAGGGCCTAACCACGAGATTGAAGTAACTAGAAGAATAAGAATGGGGTGGAGCACATTCGGCAGGCACTCTCAAATTATGACAAGTAGATTGCCACTGTCCCTCAAGAGGAAGGTATATAACAGCTGTATCTTGCCGGTACTTAGCTACGGAGCAGAAACCTGGAGACTCACAAAGAGGGTTCAACTTAAATTGAGGACGACGCCGTGAGCAATGGAAAGAAAAATGGTAGGTGTAACCTTAAGAGACAAGAAGAGAGCAGAGTGGATTAGGGGACAAACGGGAGTTAAGGATATCATAGCTGCAATAAAGAAGAGGAAATGGACATGGGCCGGGCATGTAGCACGCAGACAGGATAACCGCTGGTCATTAAGGGTCACCAACTGGATTCCCAGAGAAGGGAAGCGGGGTAGGGGGAGACAGAAGGTTAGGTGGGCAGATGAGATTAAGAAGTTTGCGGGTATAAATTGGCAACAGCAAGCACAGGACCGGGTTAACTGGCGGAACATGGGAGAGGCCTTTGTCCTGCAGTGGACGTAGACAGGCTGATGATGATGATGATGTACGTCAGTCACGGCAGTCCCTTTCACCTCCATTCTGTCCATATTTACTCGGCGTTGATTAGCGTGAGTGAACCAGCACTTGGTAATGCACCACCTCCAAAAAGAAGAAAGGACGCTGACGCGATGGCATCTCGAGAGATCTTTAAGAGGCTTTTCCTGGGGACATAAAGCATGACATTGTCATCTCCTGTGATCTGTCAGGTCGTTGTTGTGTTAATATGCCACGCGCATCTATAATCTAGTTACGCGTTAATTCTCCCTAATTAGCCTGGTTAGTTGAGGTCATTGACAGAAAAAGACGACAAATATTGTGTGCCGAATGTTTGTTTTATCATGACTAAAAATAATAAGACGACTTTAAAGAAGGTCATGTGGTCACAGTGATGTTTAGAAAAAATAATTAACAATTTCGAGTACTTCGTACTCAACTATGGCAGAGCACTGAGCCGTCCAGCTAAAATCACTAGCAGCAGGTGAAGACAAGCAAACACCTACCAGTGGTACCAGTGATACCAACGCGAGCATGACGTAACGAAGACAAAATGAAAGTAATGGTCAAAAATAGACAATGCGTAGCCTCTTCAGTTCCTTCAACTGAGTACAAGTTTGAGGTGGGCTCACTTACATTAGAATTAGGTGCGCCATATAATGTCATGAGTACGAAAGGAATCGGCACGGCTCTTTATCCGAAAGCAACCTTTTTTTTATCTCAGTCGACTGTATTGATCCCTCACAACCCCACACCACGAAAGCTTTGTGCATCTCACTCAATTTTCGCCTGTCTACGAGATCACAAGCATCGCAATCTTTCTGAACATCGCGGGCTTTCGCAGCACCTCGGCATCGGTACACCTTTGACAAACGAAAATAGGCTAAGTATAGGCGGTAGGGAGAGGACAAGGGGCGTGAAGTCAGCCCGAAAAATGGCAAATAGGTAGTGAGTGAGGGGGTGGGGGGCTGCGACGAATATTTGACGCCCTGAAGGGAATCCCTGGGTATGCCTATCGCCATGAGATCACGTCGCCATGTGAAATATTGTTACTTGACGACATAGCGATGTCTTGGTGTCACAAATTTTGGCGACCTGTGCCTTCCTTTTGACGTCATCCCTCCATGACGATCATTTACATCATTCGTGTCGATGCCTACGCCACCTATGGTCCATTTTTTGCGTCTAAGGCTTTCGCTTAGGTAAGCTTTCACCATTGGGTACCCCTACAGCAACAGATACGAAACCACCAGCCGTTCGGTATTGCAAGAAGCCAGTATTTGTTTCCTTCCACATACACCCCAGGGAAACCACCAAAAATCCAGAATGGTGTGTTTAAGAGATGGACAAGGAGAATGAGGAGAAAAACTTAATTTATACCAAGAGGGTAAGGTGTGTTGGTGGAGGAAGCAGAGGAGCCTACCTGGCGTAGGTCTCCGCTACCCTGTTGGCCTAATCCAGGATCTGGTCCTGAACCTCGCGCGCCGAGCTGCACATAGCAGCCTCCCAGTGCTCCTTAGAATTAGATGGTGGGTTCCAAGTACACCCCCACATGATATGGTCTAGATTAGCTCTTTGTTGGCAGAGAATGCACAGAGAGGAGGGGTATATCGCAAGGTGTATAAGATGGTGAAAAGATAGGGAAGAAAACGTAAAGCTCCTTAACTGGAGTCAAAGTATTTCGAGGTAGCTCGAAGCCCCGTGGTGTAAGGGGGGGGGGGGGGGCACATGGCACGTTGTAGGCGGGGGTGATTTGTTATATCATGGAAGGTCAAAAAACGATCTCTCGAAAGGAAAGGGGCGGCTTAGTCTAGGACGCCATCAGAAGCCCGCGCTCGGCTCGCAAGTCATTCCTCGAGCACAGGTATAAGCCGCCTCATTGCCACTCAAACCCGCATGCATGGGCGTCCATATGAGAGCCACGTCTTGAGTTGGAGGATGTTTCTTAAGAATTGAAAGGGCAGTTGATGAGAAGCGACCTGCACTGAAGTTACGTGTAAAAGTTTGCAGTCACTAACAATCATAGTGATATCGATCATGGATAGACCTAATGCGGTGGCAGCCTCCTCTGCCTGCTGCGAGGAGTTGACAGTGATGAATGCCGTTGTGAGCGCATTGCCATTAGAATGGACAGCAGAGAGGGCATATCATAAGGAAAATGGGTATTCTGTCGCATCGACATAGAGAACGTGATTGACTCCTTGCAATTTTTTTCTCTTTGGATTCGACGCTTAGTATGATAAGTTAGGTGCATGTTTTTAAGAAGGGGCGGCATGAGTGATTGGTTGTGTTTGTGTTGGGGAATGTTACATTTAGCATTGGTGAGAGAGGTGAAGTCCATGCGGGTTGACGACAAAATGTGGTGGCCTGCACTAGCGGTCGCGAGCATAGCGTATTGAACATTTAGGTAGACTTCACGGATTTCAGATATGCTATTTATGACTCCTGTTTTGTGGAGTTGAGCGTTAGAGGCAATACATGCGGTGCCTAGCGTGTATATGTAAACTCCGTGGAAGAGCGTGTGGACAAAGTCCCCCTTTGCTAATTTACGGTGAATGTAAGGGAGAGTATAGGCGATTTTACTAATCCCAAAATCCTGTGTTGCACGAAGCAGCTCTGACTCCCGGAGCCTTTCATTTTTACCTGAGATTCTTCCTATCAGTCTTAGGGTGCTTTTAACAATATTGCATAAAGTTTCGAGCATGTGCATATTAAGTCGGTTGTTTCGGTTGGATAAATAAACCTAGCACATGAATGCGTGAGGCTTTAGAAATTAGGCACCTATCTATGTGAACTTCGACCATTGGAACATGTTTGTTTCGATGGTGAGTTGGCAGAAGTAATTGTGATCTGCTCGGGCTACAGTAGAGATTCAACTTAGATGTTAGCGCGGCTATTATGTCTACAACTGTTTATAGTGTGTCTTCAATGTGCCAGTCTGAGCTCCCTTTCAACAATAAGGTGATATCATCTGTATACATGGAAGCATTCAAGCCATAAATACGTTGAAGAATGGTTGGTATAGGTAACATAGCCAGGTTAAAAAAGTATTGGAGCCAGCACTGACCCTTGAGGCATTCCGAACCTGCCTAGTGTATAAAGTGAGGAATGTTGTGGTCTGGATGTTAATGAAGATGTGTGGTCTGTGAGGAAGCTTCTGATGTAAGAGTACATTTTAGGGCCGTAAGAAATGTGCAACAAAAACCATCTTGCAGATCACTGTAAAAACTGCTAATGCTACCCTGTATTTAAAGAAACAGAAATATTAATACGACATAAGGATCAGCTGACATGTGAGATAGGGGAATAATACTACATTCGAAAGAGGGGACATGACTGTGTTAGCCAAGCCACGATTGTGCTGCATGGTAAATAATACGCGTATCTCGACACGTGGTGCTTGAAAAATATAATAAATCACAAATAACACAATCAATCGTGTAATCCGGATACGAGTGGTTTTTGTTGCACCCTGTTATGTTGCACATGCGCGAAGAACCATGAAACTGCTTTAAAATGCATTTTTTCCTAATAAAAGTTCAGTTGTGAGAGCAAGCGCTGTCCTTGTCAGCCTCTTCTGCCCGTCGGTTTGTGTGTGTGTGTGTGTGTATGTGTGTGCGTGTGTGTGTGTGTGTGTGTGTGTGTGTGTGCGTGTGCGTGTGCGTGTGCGTGTGTGTGTGTGTGTGTGTGTGTGTGTGTGTGTGTGTGTGTGTGTGTGTGTGTGTGTGTGTGTGTGTGTGTGTGAACAAAAGTTTCAATTATGAACTATGCAAGAATCCGCACAATGAATGGTTGTTTTGCGTGCAACTAGACGATGCCAAAAGAGACTGGTTACTCTCGCTCCCATTTCAACGCGCTGCAAGGAGCCGCGGGAGCGTGTTGGCCATGCGCTCGCGTGTTCCCTTTCATAAGCATTGACAACGTACTCTTATGATAAAGCCACCACGTCGGGTTAACGTCTATGGTAGTTAATCGCCACCCGCTGAAGTTGATTCATGTAGTAGTGTACAGGGCTGCCATCCTCGTGAGCACCATCAGCTTACAGCTTCTAATGTTGCTAATATTCATTTTGCTAGTGGTGTCATTACGCGACTTCAAGTAACTGGTTATATAAAACATATGCTGATGTTTAACGTGTGCCTGTGCGTACATCTGTACATATTTTTAGCGCCACTAGTAACAGTTAGCGCAATAAAAAAGTACAACACAGTCAACATCCATCCACATGCTTCGAATATACCATCGATTTCGAAGGTACCATCATGGTCTAAAGTTCCCAGGCCACGCTTCCATATAAATACATGGCATAGTGGCCGGCGAACGTTTCACCCCACTGTACGTGGGATCTGTCGAATTTTTTTCTGTCTTTTCTTCTTTTTCCTTTTTTTACCATTAACTACTCATGCATCACATTTTCTCGTTTTTTATAGTAATGCTTCAAAGTAGTGAACACCACACTCGATCAATGGCGTTAGTGCAGTTGTGTTTCATCCCCTGCGCAGTTTTATTTCACCGGACTCTCCGTCGAATCTTATGAGATAATGCGTACGGCAGCCGTGACCTAAACACTGATGCCGGAATTATCACCTTGCCCACCTGAACGCGGGTCGACTACCTCGCTCAAGCTCCAGAAATCGCTTGCCTTGTTCTCAATGGACCTATATTAAAGCTTCCCACGATCCCTTTGTCAGAAATGTCTGATAAGAATCACAGGTTCACAAAGACGCTTAATTGTAGGGGTCAAATAACAAGACTAGGAGACGTACAATAGTACTGAGACGAGGCGATGTAGTTATAGTAAACGTAAAATAAGAAAACATTCCGTCTAGATCTCCTCCCAACGCAGAGCGATGAGAAAAAAATATCGCCTGAGGCAGATGGTCGACTCTAGACGACGGCGATGTTGTGATTGCAAAAAAAAAAAAAAGCGCGGCATATCTTGGACGTTTAAATGGTCACGTTCGCATTATGAAAAATGCTGCAGCTCTTTTTTTTTCTTTACTTCAGTTGACTGGCAAGTTTCAAATTGTTGCTTAACGGGTCATGGAGCGGGCCAAGCTCGACCTAAAGGTCTCGCTAGCTAAATTTTGCCCGAATTACACGAGCCATCATCATGCTAATATTCCCTCAAATAGAACGTATATTCGTAATTAGAAGCGGGACTAGGAGCATACTTTTCTTGCTTGTTTTGCAAGTAGTAGCTAATTCTTAACAGATAACTATAAAGTTTTGATACCATGTGACATTCTTCAGCAGCCCACTACAGGACTGCAGTGCATATTGCTCTTGACTGCTGACCCGAAAGTCATGGGAGCGAATACCGGCAGCGCAAGATCTAGAGCAAGAAGAGGTCAAATGCATGTAGTCCTCGAATACAGAATGAGATGGTGACGAATCCTTGGATACTTTCGTGCTAAGTGTGTGAAACTGCTACAAATGCGCTAACCATGAGGGCTAGACCGGTCATTTGACGCTATAGCTTATGACCCAGTAAGAATAACCGTTATGTACGGGGAGTAAAAGTTTCCAAGCCACTAATCTATGTATTTCTGTGGAGCGTGGCCTGCGAGCCTTCGACCAACAGTGCATCAGTTTGCGAGAGTGCGAACTGGTGCATTAAGAACAGCACAAAGAGAAAAAAAAGATAACATCAAATTTATTCGAAGTAGCTTTTAGTACGTGCAATACTTGTCGCAGGCCTGTCATAGCTATTTGCCATTACAGATATCTCACGCAATTCTCTCAAAACGCTTGGATTGTCGTTTTCGGTAAAATATTTGTTCCACAGCATGCACGTAATACATTCAAGCGCCGGAAACTCAGTCATTCGGCTGTGTCTAGAAGACGTCGGCTGCTTCATCCGTGGACTGCAAAGCCGGCGGCTTTATTATTTGTGCCTCGGTGCTCATGGAATCACTCCTTCGCACTACTGTAGTCCTTCTCGCCAGCACCCTTGATAACACGATGGCCCTAGAAACCGCCGATGCGGTGCCATCGTCCGTGCACTTTAAATGTAGGGTAAGTAAAGATTGTCATCGTCGGGTACGCTATTTCCGTCCCTTAACTTGGGTACGCCAGAAGACAGCGCATGATGCGTGCACAGTTGTGATGAACGATGACGCAAATAATTGGGCCCACTATTTCAAAAACATCCTAATATTTCAGCGCCATGAAACAAACACATTTAACCCCGTGTTCACAAGTGCTCGCCGACTCGAATTTCGTCATTCACTTGACAGAGTTGAGCACTACAGGGAAATGACGCGGCGCTTCACAAGAATCACTGCAGGTTATCGCTGATATGCATTGACTTGCTCTGTCTAGCGACGGCGCTCCCATCGACTTTCTCAAGCAGAGGTGAAGCGTTGTGCGAAGGGACGTTCTAGAATACGAGGCTAAAGGAACGAACGAGTTCCGATGCCAGGGTGCCACAGTGCTGATTTCTTTACTTGAAAAGCTTTTCCGTTTTCGGACAAGCGTGCGCCGCTCAGGGAGAACCGCGTGTTATTCAAAAGTGTACGGCTACTCAGCAAGATGTGTGCGGCGCAAGAATCACGCGGACTCGTCTCATAGTTCTGTGCAGCGAACGCGAAGCGACTTTCCAAGAGTCGGTGCCAGATAAAGCGTTGGATCGCGGTAAGTGCGACACGTCTTACAGTTAACAGCCAACAGCGCTGCGATGCATGTCGTCTATTGTTTGCTGGTATGGTGACGGTTATGTGTTTGCTGCCTACGTTTAAAAGAGCCGAAAGTTGTGACGCGGCCTTCCATTTAAAACATCGACGAACGTGCTTTTGCGTGGCTTGGTTTACAATTCATTACTCAAAATAGCTCCCAGAAGAATGCCAGCGTGCTGTACGCATCATTGCGCTGGAAGTCGATTATCTGCTATGTTTCTTCGTAACTAACTCGCGCATTGAAGTTCTCACCCTTACTGCATTTGTTTCTGAAGTATAACGTCAAGTTATCGACATAGACACGCTTGAAGTCAGTGATTGTGTCCAAAAAGATTTGTGTGTTGCGCAGGAGCGTGATTATGCGTCTTGGTATAGTTACGTCATGTAACAAAATAGGTGCATGCATCCAAGGTTATAGAGAAGGGACATGTTTAGAAGTCTATCTGCACGCGTTTTCACTCATTTGTACCCAGCCCGGGTTGTGGTGTTATCCCACTGAGAATATCGACAACAATATTATCAAACATATCCACACTTTGTGCGTAGTTATTCCGTCTGACAGACTACTTTTGTAACTAATATATCCTCAGGGCTAACGTCGTCAACACAACGGCATATTTTTAGGGGCGAAGCTCCTTATGCCGTCACCCATTCGTCTCCCGTTATCGTTTGTAACCACCTGCGGCACATACCCGAGAGGGCGGGTACAGTGGATACTCTTCCAGGGGCGAAGCTCCTTAAGCCATGGGTCGTGCGTCCTCGATGTATGTAGTAGGTAGTCACCTCTCATTTAGTTATTGGACTGTCTGCTAGATGGCGTACTTGTATATAATGAATATATGATGAAAAGATGCGAGATGGTGCACGGTACTTGGAATGTTCACTAGACAGACGGACAGACGAACGGACAGACGAATGGACGGACAGACGGATGGACAGACGGACGGATCGACCCACGGTTGGACGGACTGATGGATACACGAACGGATGGACGGACGTATCGCCCGGCTCATCATCTTTGAGCCCACGGATATGCTGTGATTTTTTTTTAATTCGGTAGATTCCACGAACCCACGTTATGCGAAGGAAGTGAAGGGAAGGCGACCGTGTTGTAATTTTCTTTATTGAGCGGCACGTCATGAAAAATAACGCTAAATGCACGCGTAAACCTTGTACGCATTGACATATGTTTACCAGTTGCAGACACTTACATAACCAGTTGTTTGAACTTGTGCAACGATACCAACAGTAACATGACTATTAGCAATACCATAAGCGATAAGTTGATAAAAGCTGGTACTCTCGAAGATGGCAGCCCTATAGAACGGCTATCAATTCAGCGAATGTCACTTACTACAATTGAGGTTAGGCCGGCATGACGGCTGTAGGATAGTACATATGTAGCGTCTATAAAATTGGACAGTCAGCACTGCTTGCAACCACAATTGGCATTTCACAAACATCACGGTCAATTAAAAAAAAAAAAACGTCAGGCCTGTGCGGTAGGCACCACACAGTCACAGCGAAAGCTAGAAGAGCGGCCTTTCAGAGCCTTTTCAAAACACTCATTGGGTAACTGCTGCATGCACACTTGCTTGGTACCCGCTAGGGCATTATTAATAAACTTCTGGATAGTAGGCCGGCATTCGCTATGCTATTTTTCGTCATTCTTCTGAGAAGCGTAGTATCCGCTAAACACTTGCTAAGAATTTTGTGCCAACTGTCCATGCAGTGGATGACGACGATGAGGAATTATGGCTGAAGTGGGTATGCGCCACAGTTAATAGGAAAACAAGAACAAGCTTTTGTAATGGGTTAGAGCATTCGACGGGCCACTCGTTACGCTAATCACATTGTGCGACGACTGGTTGCTCTTTCGCTGTTGTAAAACACTGTATAAGTCGTAATAACTGGATTGCTTTCCCGACATCAAGCCTGGGTAAGGCAAGTTTGACAAGTCACAGGCACCGGAGTAAACGGTGACCCAACGTCAGTGACTAGGGAGTCACACCGTCACCGAAAGTCCATGCCAAATGGGAAGTGTCGCCGATCCCGATCTAGGAGGCCTGCTGGTGGTTCACGGGAAGCCTCAGCGCCAACTCTTGGGACTGATCAAGTGGGACGATAAACGCATTGGAAGGTAGTCACCATGGCGCAGTCTGAGCGACTCATCTCCTCTACCTTGAACGTACGCGGCCTTAGGTCTTCGCAGAAACAGGCACAGCTCCGTAGACTTCTCAATCGGAAGCGTCTCGACTTTGTCGCCATTCAAGAGACAAAGATCGAGAGCGAGGAAGAGATCGAGAAGGCCCTGTGGCCTTTTCTGTCTCAGTTTAATTTGTGTGTCTCACATGCTAAAGGTTTATCTACGGGCTGTTGGTTGTTTCCGAGAAAGAGCCTACCCTGTTCAGCATTCTGCACTAGTGTTGATGAAGAGGGCAGGTATATATGTTGTGATTTTTTGTTGCAAGGAGCGCCATGGCGAATTATCAATCTATATGCGTTTAATGAGGTTCCGAAACGACTTGAATTATTTGAAAAAGTGCGTAATTTATTTGACGTCGACAGATGCATGGCACTTATGGAAGATTTCAACTGCGTGTGTGAAGCTATTGATCGTTATAATTCACCTGGAAAGTGAGACAGGAGTGGCGAGCTTTTATCCGGTATTGTATATAATGCAGGACTAATTGGCATCGGGGTCTCGAATCGGGCAACGGCATGTACAAGAGTACAAGGCAGTTCTCATGCTCGCTTTGACCGGATTTACGTGTCCTCATCACTCCTATCTCATAAAATGTCCTGCAGCACCGAAGCTATATTATTCTCAGACCATTGTATTGTCATAGCGCAAATTGGTGAAAATCGTCACAGACAATTCCGTCCCCAGTGGGCCCTTTGGAAAATAAATGCGAAGCTCCTCTGTGATCAGGAATTCATGAATCGTGTCCAGATGGCAGTAAGGCAATCCTTTTCGATTGGTTTGCATATCTTCGCTGTTTGGGAGCTTTTTAAACAAGAAGTTCGTGCTATAGCTTTACAAATTGGGGCTGTTTAGTCTTCCTATAGAAAGAATTATGAAAAGATACTTGTTAAAAGTCTTTGCAATCTTTTTGAGATGGAATGCGAAATGCCGGGAAAGTACATCAAAGACATTGAGAATATTAAGTGCCAACTACAGAGATATGATGCTGCTCGCTACCAAGGGGCACGTATTAGATCTCGGAACCAGCGCACCTTAAATTCTGAGCAACCGACGCACCAAGCTTTACTTGATGAGCAACGCCATGCGATTTTTGAAGTTATTCCAGACTTGTACTTTAACGATGTGCTCATAAATGATAACGTAGGTATAACTTTGGCGTTCGAAACGTACTATAGCAGTTTATTTAGCTCTCCCTCTGATGACCTTGACGCTCACCTCAAGGCTAGTTTTGTTTCTCTTGTGAACCTCTTGAAGGACAATGATTGGGCAGTCATTAATGGGCCCATTACTATACAGGAAATCAAGCAAGCAATTGATAACTTGCCTTTCTTGAAAACACCGGGCCCTGATGGCATCTCAGGCGAATTTTACAAAGCTTTCAAGAAAACAGTTGCTCATATATTGCTGAATACTTTTCAGATGAGTTATGACATGGATACACTCCCACAATTTTTTTGCAAAAGTCACACTGCGTTCATACCGAAAACAGCTGACAAGGAAAAACTTCGCTTCGTCGAGGGCTACAGACCAATATCGCTGTCAAACGTGGACTACAAAATTTTCGCAAAAGTATTAGCAAATAGGTTGCAATTTGCTATGTCTATTCTCATCGGGTCTCATCAGACATGTGCGATCAGAGGTCGATCCATACAAACCAATATTATGTCGCTCGAACAGTGCTTCAATACTGCCATGGTTCTCAAAAACATCTTGCAATGCTACAGGTAGACCTTGCAAAAGCTTTTGATCGTGTTCGTCATTCCTTCCTTTCTTCTCTCCTCTAACAAGCTAATGTTGGCAAAGTTGTTCTTAAAGGCGTTAAACTATGCTATAATGAATGCTCAACTCGTGTGATAGTTAATGGTCAACTCTCCAAGCCAGTTTCTATTCGCTCTTCTGTAAAACAGGAATGCCCGATGTCACCTCTTTTATTTGCACTTTATCTAGAACCACTATGCTTAAGCATAATACAGTCCAGTTGCATTCGTGGCTTTAATATATTAGGCAGTGAGGTTAAAGTATTAGCTTATGCAGACGATGTCGCATTCTTTTGCACAGATAAACCAAGTGTCGAAAATGTGGTATATACTATTGAAAAGTTTGGCGTAGTACCAGGAGCTCGTTTAAATGCCTTTAAAAGTTTAAGACTGTGGTTTGGCTTGTGGGGTAGCACACCGAACCACTTTGCAGGGATTAATTTGACAAGAACTCCTCCGACATACCTCGGTGTACCATTGCATGCATATAGATTCAGTGCGCATTACTGGAAGGAACGCGTCCCTAAGCTTGAACGACAGGCCCAGACATTTGTTCCCTATCGACTTTCAATCATTGGGAGAGCTGAAGCTTGCAATAATTTTTTAGCAACAAAGCTTTACTATGTATTGCAACTTATTCATTGCGCAAGATTCTACATACAACGCTTTCATCGGATTTTCGCTACTTTCATATGGTCTTCGACTTTTGAGCCCATGTGTCGTGATAATAAATTCAAGCCAGTTAGTGAGGTTGGGTTAGGACTAAAACACCTTTATCTACGGCAAATAGTGTCCCGATTCTTCTTTTTTCGAGACAATTCTCATCCTGTAATTCGTTCCTTCTTGCAGGTTACGCTTGTTGATTGCTTACCAGATTTAATTGTTTCATCCAACTTCTCCGAACGCCCATGCTTGTGGGGATTCATGCAGGAAGTTTACCTCACGGTTCAGTTCCTTAAAGCTCATGACTTCTTTGCGCAAACACGTGCACGGACACAAGTCATGAATGAGTACCAACTCGCCCAACTTTCAGTACTGTTGTTCCTCAAAGCTCGCTTTTCTGTAGAATACCTGTACACAGTATCGCGCAAGGTGCTGTATAAAGACCTACTGAGTACACTCTTCCCACCTCCATTGTACCACTCACTGTACTCCGATCTTCCAGGCCACGATGTGCTGAAGCGAGTGCGCGAAATGTACATTCCATCGAATTCAAAAACATTCTTCTATAAACTCCACTCTGAAACATTGGCGGTAAACGCATGCTTAGAAAGAAAGGGTATTTTCATTCCGTCTGTTAACTGCCGTCTATGTGATGTGCCGGAAACGATTGAACATTGCTTTGTTAGCTGCAAAGATGCCATACTGTTTTAGGATGTCCTTCAGCAAGCACTAAAGAAAACGTTTCGTTATCAATTCTCACACGACGCGTTATCTTCTACCAGCAGCGCTTGATGAAGTACCATATGATATGTTTTTCCTCATGGGTATGCACAGCTTGTGGAAGACACGAATGCAAGACCGCAATGCAGAGCCCACCACCTTTTCTAGCGCACACTTCATTCAAATGGCTATCCACATCAAAAAAATATTCGACGAGCTATACTTTAGACCGGAGTGGTACTCCATCTTAGAGAACTGTTACCTCACCCCTTTTTTGTTTGTATAACACGATGTGAAGAACTCTCCATGTGAGGAACTAACGCTGTGTTAGCCATTTAGTGTTTATGAGTAACGCTTGAGCGCTTACTTTTGCGATCTGATTGTACTTTTGTTCGCTTTATTTTGTCTTTACTGCGCAAATACTTTATTAAATACCATGAAAAAAAGCATCGGAGTAGCTCAGTGGTAGAATGCTGGGCTGGCACCCAGCGGACCCGGGTTCGAGCCCTACTGTGCTATTAGTGCTAGGTCATGCCTGCCTAAGGCACGTTTGACAACAAGTTACAAGCACCGGCGTAACTTAGCGGTAGAATATTGGGCTGGCACCCTGCGGAACCGGGTTCGGGTTCAAGCCCCACTAGTGTCACTATAGTGCACGGTGTTTTTTTTTAATTTCGCGCAATGTGGTTACGGACGCCGGCGGCGGTGGCGGCGGACAACATGCATGATGACAACATCAATGTCATGCATGATGACAACATGACAACATGCCACATGTGGGTGGATGGGTGGGTGGGTGGGTGGTTGGATACGCTTAGTGTCGCCGAAGTTCACCAAGAAATGTTTTGCGTTTAGTATACGGTTAACTTCTCTGTAAAAGTATTTAAACGACGTATGAAAAATCAGTTCTGCTCAAATCAATCATTTATTATTTCAAACCAGATTCACAAATAGAACATAAAAACACAGTTCCTTTTTTAATTTGCAAGCTTATACATTTCATATCTTGACTTCTTCTTGGAGACCTAAAAAAACACAATTAACTTCTATGAAAATATTTCCGCACCTGTCTAGCACCTCGTTATCAGTTGATGAGAAAATTATTAGTTAAGGACGTCACACAATATTTCTGTACCTCACAAGCACATTAAACCGCGCAGCACAAAAAATTACATCTTAAGGCGCCATGAGTTAGCCCACCGAATCCGCGAGAATTATTTCAGGTTGTCGTAGGTAACCAAAAAATTTTTGAAGACGTGACGGGAGACTAATTCTGCAACTATCACTGCCGAGATAAGATTGTCCAAAAGTAGCGCGCTAAAAGCGTTAACTATAACCGAATGGGAGACAAACGCGCTTTCTTTTTTGAAACGTTCTTACCTACAAACAGCGCAACAAAATCACGAGCATGGATGACTGCTGCCATCTGTGAATGGTCACAGAATGATCCCGCCAGTATAACATAGCCTCCGAGGCAAGCGCACGTTAAATGCCAAATTTTAGAGGCCACGCCAGTGCCCGGTTTAGCTATTGCAGCACCTCCTGTGAGGCGCTGGCTACTGCGCCCCGCCACAGTGGTCTAGTGGCTGAGGTACTCGGCTGCCGACCCGCAGGTCGCGGGAATGAATCCCGGCTGCGGCGGCTGCATTTCTCATGGAGGCGGAAATTCTGTAGGCCCGTGTGCTCAGATTTAGGTGCACGTTAAAGAACCCCAGGTGGTCACAATTTCCGGAGCCCTTCACCACGGTGTCTCTCATATACATATGGTGGTTTTGAGACGTTAAACCCCACATATCAATCGATCAATCAATCAGCGCTGGCTACTGCATTGGAATCGTGGTAGTTTTAGAGGCAACCTTTGTTCACTCCTCTTGGTGGTGCTAGAAAGTGGCGTTAGCTGGCGCTAGCACTTAAGAGGGTAAAACCCAAATTAGCGTGATTGTCATATCATGTACTCGCTCTATTGTTCATAGTATGAGATTTAATACATCACGGAAGTAGTTCCAGGAGCACACTTAGCCCTACGTTTGGGAAATGTAGTTTGTTCAATTTGAATTTGCGTTCTTATTTAGACAGTGCACATTCATACGAGGGACGTAACGTAAACGTAGGATTTTCATTCAAAAAATAATTCAAACAATGTTATGTCTACTTTGCATAATACCGTCTCAACATGGCCTAATATAGAAGACCCAAGATGGGGTACTAAGCTTACATATAGCACCTTAATAAACTTTAGCGGATCCCCGTGCTAGCAATAGGTAGTTAGACGCTCGTAATCAGGACGTGTAACATTTGTTCAACAAGTTCGTTAAATCAATGCATGGCAAAAAGTAACGGTGCGCAAAAGTTAGTAACCTTTCCAACCTTTAAGTATGCAATCTTGCGTAGCAATAAGGTCACACAATTTATTAAGTGCCCAAGAAAGTTAGTAACAGCTCCTGTTAATCTTTTCTTGTAGTTACAAGCTTCTTACTTGTCTTTTCTTTGTTGCGTGAGCTTATTATTTTGAATGTGTGTTGTTCTGTGAGTCGTCGGCGTCTATCAATTTTAACTGACGCTATGCGGTCTGTGACGCAAACACGTCATTACCTTCACGCGAAGTGTTTTGTCTTTCGCCACTCCTTAGAACTAGAAATAATTTTGTCCTTGCCTTCTCGTCCACCATTCTACGTTATTAAGCTAGCCGTAAATGTAACGTCTAGTAAGTATATCTCACTACTGATTGAGGACTACTTTATACTGCTGTATCTGTTTCCCAGAGTTTGAGCTACTACTCCAAAACACCCACAAAATATTACACAGCCTCAAAGACAATGCCAGTCTAATACTTACCAGTTAGAAACTTTTTGCCATTACTTTTCATGCACTCAAACCAACCGTAACATATACACTCAACGTAACAATTGCATAGAAGTAGCCGATCAGTCCGCAAAACAGGAGCGTAAAAATTGACAGTTGACAGGAAACGTCGAAGTAGGAGTGCTACCCCTAGCAAAACTTCGACATCGCGGACATTTTGAAGTCAACATTGTCAAAATTGGGCGAGACAGGAAGAAGCTAGGAGAGAATAAACGCGTGAGAAGGAAGGCCATCCATGGCGGTAAGCCGGCCTAAGCTCGCAAGGTACGAAGTTCAAAGCCCAGCCATTTTTTTAAACAACTATGCAGTTTCAAACAGCTAAGAGGGGGCCACGTGAGCTACGAGTAATGTGAAGTGGGGTACTGATAGGCGGTCAGATGGTTTACTGTAGTGCTAAGAAAGCGCTACAGAACCCCTTAGAGACAACACCGCAGCCTACCATGCTATTACAAAATTCGGTTTGAGTGCCAATTCCAGACCACTTCCAATCGTATATTTACTTGAAACGCATGATAAAAGAATCGTTTGAAAAAGAACAAAAATAAAGGGTATGGGCTGCGGCCTCACTGGCAACCACTTGCCGGTAACGCACTCCCTCACCAAAGAAGGATTGGCCACACTGGTGCAGTATTTGGCCACTACCTCCCATATGAACGCAGCAATTAACCCTTGCCCAGTTTTTAGCGACTGCAAAGCAACTGTCTAAGGCGATAGTCGGGCCTGCGATGCAGCTGAGGGTGCTGAGAATCTCTGGTTTTGGACAGACCGTTATTGGAATCTGATCTTGGCTACGTTGAACACTAGAATGCTGTCTAGTAGTCTAGCTGTGTTATTTGAGAAACTAGAGGGTGTTAAATTGAATGCGATAGGGCTCAGTAAAGTTAGGAATACACGTGAGGCTTAAACAGTGCTGAAGAATGGACCCATCATATGCTACCGGGGATTAGTTGACAGAAGAGAACTACTGGTGAGGATTCTTACACAGTATCGCTGGAAATACAGAAAAATACTATAGCATCTGTGAGAGGGTGGCATGTATTGTAATTAAGTTTAACAAAACGTATAAACTGAAAGTGGTACAGGTCTACGCGCGTATATCGAGTCATGAGGATATTTGGTTGAACTCTTCTACGACGACGTAGAGTCTGCAATTAGCAAATACAGTATACTGATGGGCAACAATATGGCCGAAGTAGGCAAAAAGCAGGCAGGAGACCATGTGGCATCGGCTCTATAAATGACAAAGGGAAGTTATTAGTAGAACTCACAGAATAAAATAGTTTACGGATCTTGAATACCTTTTACAGAAAACGGGCTGACCGCAAGTGGACATAGCGAAGTCCTAATGGTGAAACTAAAAAGGAATTACACTTCATTTTGTGTGTACACCCAGGCACTGTAGAGGATGTAGAAGTAGTTGCCAAGATCTGATGCAGTGATCATAGATTCTTAAGAGTTGAATTCACCTAGAATTTAAAAAGTAAAGGCATAAACTGATACACAAGAAGCCAAATATTGAGCTAGCGGTGAGAGGGAAAGTACAGTAATTCATAGTGTCGCTTCAGAATAAATTCGCGGCTCTAAACGAAGTAACCGGCGTTAGCATGGACACAATAGACGATAATCTGACTTGTGTTATTGAAGAGTGTGTAATTTACGTCGGAGGTACAGCCACTGAACAGGACACTGGCAAACTATCTCAAGAAATAACAAAAATTTTATAGCCTCGTCGCTGTGGTCTACTGGCTAAAATACTCGGCTGCTTACCCGCAGGTCGCGGGATTGAATCTTCGCTGCGGCGGCTGTATTTTCGTTGGTGGCGAAAATGGTGTAGTATCGCGTGCTCAGATTTGGGTGCACGTTAAAGAACCCCAGGTGGTCGAAATTTCCGGAGCCCTCCACTACAGCGTCTCTCATAATCTTATGGTGGTTTTGGGACGTTAAACCCCACAAATCAATCTATCACGTGCTCAGATTGGAGAGCACGTGAAAAAAACCCCAGGTGGTCGAACTTTTCCCAGCTCTCCCCTGCGGTGTCTCTCATAATCATATCGTGGTTTTCGAAAGTTCAACATCACATATCATTCAATTAAAAATATTATTAAGAGCCAACAAACCGTGAGAGCCTCAAATGCAACCGACAAAATAGAGCTAGTGTAGCTTTCGAAGTTAATCAATAGGCGTAAGCTGCCGACATCAGAAGGTATAACATGGTGAGCATTGAGCAGGCTTTTAAAAAGCGGCAGATGCCTAAAATCTGCGAAGGCCGACTTGTGTATAGGCTAAAATGGGATGTATTCATTGAGGAACAACGAAGGCAGTGTCCTACGCAATACTGATTGGATAGTCGCGGTGGCGGAGTATTTCTACAGAGTGCTATACATTAGCCAAAACAACGAGGATGATATCGTGAGGAAGAATAACAGTGCAGAGGAATTCGATGTCCTACCAGTTACGACAGGGGAAGTAAGGAGAGCCCTAGAAGGAATGCAAAGAGGCAAAAATGCTAGTGAGGATAAGCTAACAACGGACCTCCTGAAAGATGATGGAGAAATTGTGTTAGAAAGATCAGCCACCTTATATACGAAGTGACTCTTGGCAAGAAGGGTATCTTTGAAGAACGCCAACATGATGTTAATCCATAATAAAGTAGATGTTTAGAACTTGAAAGATTGAAGCGGTATGAGCCTTTGGATTACAAGCCGATCAGCTTACTGTTTGTTCTCTACAAACTATATACAAAAATAATAGCTAATAGAATTAAGGCGCCATTAGAGTTCAATCTACTCCACAATGGACCAATATACGCGGCTCTTGCTTCATATAATCGATCGTCGTCGCCCAGGCCAGATGGTATATCATACCGCCTATTGTGCAACCTCGGTGATCGCACACGTACTGCTTTACTGGACGAGTTTAATGAGTCTTGGCGAGCTGGAGCTTTTCCCAGAGAATGGAAAACAAGCTGTTTTGTTCCAATTCTCACACCTGGAAAATCACCTTTAGAGCTGACGTCATACCGACCAATAGCGCTGGCTAGTTGCGTGGGCAAGCTGATGGAGTGAATGATGCTTGCCATACTAGAGTGCTTTTTAGAACGATACAGAGTCTATACAGACGCCATGGCCGGCTTTCGTCGTCTTCGTACTCCCCATACAGAATCAGGTCAATGACAACGTATTGCCCTGTTTGCATACGTACAACACCAGAAAATGAGCAGACGGCTAACTGTGGCATTTTGGGGGGGGGGGTGTCAAAGCAGCATATCACAGCGTCTCTCACGAAGCCATACTTGACGTACTCGAGTGGTTGGTTTGTGTGGGCGGCTGTAACGCTGAATCTGTTGCTAGCTGCATATGAGATCTTTGTTTGTGAAAACTGATGATGGGCCGAAATCTGAGCATTACATATGTCGTGGTATTCGTCAAGGTGGTGTATTGAGTCCAACGCTATTCAGTTTTATAATCGGTCTTGTAGTGCCATCATCATCGCCATCATTTCTTGATCACTGCGCCGCGCCTCTCGCGCAGCTAATGCTAACTCGAGCTGCGCGAGGTTTAGAACGAGCTGACACGCCTGGCGTGGCGGACGCTGGTAGCCGACGTGGCTCCGCTTCAGGCCTGGAATAAAGTGGCGAGATCGGCACGGCCCCATCGGCCACCTTCGACGTCATCTCACGTCTCCTCTTCTCTCGTCGCTACATTGGTGACCAGGAGAACACGCCCTTCACCGAACGGCCCGCTGCCATGTTCCCGCAACTCTGCCCGCCAGTGCCGCCGTTCCAATCCACCTACCCCAAGGTATGGTTTATGCAGCTCGACGCTGTTCTTGCGGTGAATGACATCACGGACCAGCTGCTGATGCACGCCATTCTTCTCGACTCCCTTCCGGTAGAGTTGCGCCATCTCTCTGGCACTTCAACCTCCAGCCAGCAGCCTTACGATGACCTCTGCTCGGCGGTGCTTGCCAGACATGGCCTCACATACCGTCCACTTCCGTTTACCCGCACCAGGCAGGTTTCCCAGGCGTCGCAGAGCAAGGTACGAACCGGTCCGCAGCCCTCCATGGACCGCTACGTCGGTACCCCGGCTTCGACTACTTCTACACCTGATCCGGTCGCAGAAACATCCACTCCTGCACCTGATCACGACCGCGAGGTAGAAGACTCCCCCACTGCGACTGACCTTCCCTCCGAGAGGTACATTTCCTCAGAGCCCCCGTGCGGAGCTTCATCACACGTGCCTGCCACCTGCACGTCTTCCATGAAATCTACGGCACGTCACACCATGGCCCTACCCGACTCCACGACGGCTACCTGGCCGCACGCCTCGGAGTCTGGCGCTGACGTCCATCCGCCTGCTATTCACCTCCCGGTCGCGGAACCTTCACCATCCCCAATGTACGAAATAAACTCTCTACCAGCCACAACGCTCTGCGCGTCCTGCCAGCAGCGACCAGCATCGTCCTCGCAGTTTCCCGCAGCTGAGGTTGAGGCCGCCAGCCATCAACCACGGCCAGGCTTCCAAGACGCTGCGACTGTGACTGACGCGCTTGAGGACGACGTGCCCGGTCCGTTTCGGACGGGGCTCACCAGGCATGCAGCGCCTGCGGTGGGGCAGTCTGGGGGGTGTTGGCTGGAGGCGGCCATCAACTGTGCAGACCTGCACGCCGGCCCTCCGGACTGCACGCGGACTGCCGGAGGTCATTGCACGAACACAGGTGTCCCGTCCAGTGCTCCGGGCGGGCCCACGCTGGCTGGGTTCCACCACCGCCATTCCCCGGAGCCTTTGCCTCCGGACGGCAACGGCCAGACGTGTGTCCACGATGCCAGCTCGTGTGTCACAACCGCGACGGCGCTCATGCCTCATGCGTGTCTGCCACCCGTTGCCCTACGTCGGCGACGACGGCGTGCTTGGCGTCACACATTGCGGCAACTTTTGGGCCGCCCTGCTGCACGGCCACGGGTTGCGGTCACGGCCCTGAAGACGGCGCAGGCGCCTACTCAGCCTGTCCGACGCGGTGTCCCACCACTGGTCGTGTGCCCGACTGCCCACCGCGCACTTGGTGGTATTGTTGGGACACGTTCCTGCGGGTGTCGGCACGTCTGTCTATGCCGGCACGTCAGACGCCGCTCGACTTAGAGGTCTGTGTTGCGTCGACCCCAACGTCAGGGCCCGCACTGCCGGCCCTCTGCCGACGTTGGCAGCATGACCTCGCGACACACGGTCCACTCTCGGCCTGTCCGGCCAGGTCACCGTGAGACCCGCTTGTCGGCTACCACAGCGACCCGGCACTTCCTCCTTCGTCCCTTGCGCTTCTCCCAGAGTCGCCCACCAGAGACCCGCTGCTTACCGAAGGCCCATCAACGTTGACAACCTAG
This sequence comes from Rhipicephalus annulatus, assembly GCA_013436015.1. NCBI lineage: Eukaryota > Metazoa > Arthropoda > Arachnida > Ixodida > Ixodidae > Rhipicephalus > Rhipicephalus annulatus. The sequence continues at coordinate 382,846 of WOVY01014961.1, forward strand.
ACTTTCCAAATGAACAGTTTATGGATTGTCGTTCATGTATATAGCTTTTGTCACTATTTTTTTTCATATGCCTTCGAATCGCGCAAAGCGCTAGGGGGGGAGCCCTGTAGTGCCATCATCATCGCCATCATTTCTTGATCACTGCGCCGCGCCTCTCGCGCAGCTAATGCTAGCTCGAGCTGCGCGAGGTTTAGAACGAGCTGACCCGCCTGGCGTGGCGGACGCTGGTAGCCGACGTGGCTCCGCTTCAGGCCTGGAATAAAGTGGCGAGATCGTCACGGCCCCATCGGCCGCCTTCGACGTCATCTCACGTCTCTTCTTCTCTCGCCGCTACAGTCTCTTGGAAGGCATACCAGAGTCTGTGCAGATGATATTTTTGTTTGGACGTCAGAGGCAGCACATCCGTAGGTACGTGTGAGACTTCGGAAAGCAGCGAACCCCCAACTGTCTGCATCCGAGTGCGACACCTCAGCTTTAGCTCACAAGAGAATGGAATAAAATGGGCTTAAATTGAATTAAGAGAGAGGTAAAGATTGAAAACAAGGTGGAAGATTGAGAGCTGGTTAGAGAAGTGCGTGAACGGGGCGCTGATCGGCAAGCGGTCGTCGAAGAGAGGACATCGCGAATGATACAACCGCCTGGCACGAAATTCACCAAGTGACTCACTTACATTTCCCAGAAATTGACACATCAGCCGAGCGCCAGGTGTTTAGCTAAGTGTCAGATTGTTTCCCCACTAGATGCTCAGCTTCATAACAGTTAAAGGACCCCTAAACCACCTCGGAAAATACGCCCCGCTGTGGTGGTCGAAAGTGGCTAAGGTACTCGGCTACTGACCCGCAGGTCGCGGGATCAAATCTCAGCTGCGGCGGCTGCATTTTCAATGTAGTCGAATATGCTGTAGTCCCGTGTGCTCAGATTTGGGTGCACGGTAAAGAACCCCAGGTGGTCAATATCTCCTGAGCCCTCCACTACGGTGTCTCTCATAATCATGTGGCTTGGGAACGTTAAACCCCACGTACTCATCATTAGATTTCCCCAGAGAAATCGGCGGTAATTGCGTTCAAGAGGAAGGCAACGACGGCATTTCCTATTACCATCAATTGACAGATTGTCCGCTACACCCGAACACTGAAGTTCTTCGAGGTCCCCATTGATAAAAAGTTTTGCTGGAGTCACCATGTAGTCACTCCTAAGAAGCATTTAGCAGCCATGTCCCAACTTTTTCGGAAAAAAAATCCATGACATATCCACGGAATGAATGATAAGTGGGCCAAACTCAAGAGGGAGGAATGATCAGAAAACCGTAATTCTCCCGTGAAAATTTAGCCTATTACATGATTAGAAAGACGTACTACTGTGCATATAATATACAAATCAACTTTTTATTTTGTTTTTGTTCGTTTCCTATTTTGTTTATTCGTTTTTTTTCAATTCTTCGTTGTCATAGCTGCTGGATTGCGAGGTCCCTTCATTATTACGGCTTTATGATCCGTGAAATGAAGCGAGAGAATTTCTTGTACTGGTTGCACTGGGAAGTTTGCCAACACCAAGTCTATGCACGTCCTTTTGCGTGATAGATTGCATATGGATAGATCTGAGCGCGTATTTGCAAAGCATGTACTACACGATGCAGTCACTGGCAACAAAGTCCGTCCGGCCATCCATTCATCCGTCCGTTCAATCGTCTGTGCGTCCATTGGTCCATCAGCCCGTCCGTCTTTCGTGCATCCGTTCGTCCATGCGTCTGTGTCCGTCTGCCTTTCTGTGCCAGCCTTATGCTTACGGTGCGGGCCGAGGTTTTTTTTTCTTTACCTCACAATAATAGACATTCCTGTCTGCCTGTCTGCCTGTCTGTCTGTCTGCCTGTCTGCCTGTCTGTCTCTCTGTCTCTGCCTGCCTGCCTGTCTGCCTGTCTGTCTGTCTGTCTGTCTGTCTGTCTGTCTGTCTGTCTGTCTGTCTGTCTGTCTGTCTCTCTGTCTGTCTGTCTGTCTGTCTGTCTGTCTGTCTGTCTGTCTGTCTGTCTGTCTGTCTGTCTGTCTGTCAAATCGCCTACATTTGGGTGCTCTCGCAATCACCCCTTTAACTTAGGGTAAACCAAACTTAGGGTGGGCGGGTAAGATAGTTTGATGAATATGACTCGCTGGGCCTGACATGAATAATGTAACAATCCCGTCACGTACGCCATCAAACGCTTCTCGCCACACTTCCATATTTAACGCGGGGGCGTTAAGAAAAAAGCTGACATAGACAACGTTCACCCTACGAATGCAAGTGATAAACATTTGTGTCTCAGCGGAGGAATCAAAGCCAAGCATTGAAGTATTATACCCCAGAGTCACGGCAGATCTCCGAAATACTTTTCAAGAAGATCCTTATGTTCGTGAAACGCAAGTTTTGGTTTCAGTGTTGGCGATCCGATTTCTCGCATATGTTTAGCGCCACTTCGTAATGTTTCGTAATGTTTTTTTGCGGGTGGTAGCGGATGGCGAAATGTATGTCACGAAATGATCTTCATTTGGTATTGAAAGGTGCCAATACTGTGAAAGCAATCGAGGTAGTTCTTATCCAATAAAGCATTTGGAAAGATCACTCCAAAAATACAGAAAAATAAAAGTTGGCCCCTCGGTCTCTTGCTTGAAAGCTTCGCAGCGCTTGCGAAGCGCAAGGATTGAACGCAAATGCACCCACTCACACGGCAGCGCATCATGAGGGTGCCGCCGGCAGTCATCAGCTGCGGGGCCATCTCCTAGCCCGCGCTCAGCACACTAGCCAGTATATTTCTAGTCACTGTAGTGCGAGGAAGCCGCTGCAACTTCTCGCGCCGATCGGATAAGAAGCGTTGTCGCAGCGTGTTTCTCCCTTCGTGCCAGGCATGATAACCGAAACAGGCAGCTTCACATTGAAATCGAAGGACAGACTAGCCAGTCACGAGATATTGAAGAGCGGCTAAAAGCTTCAAAGAATAGCGTAAACACTGAGCACATGGCTGACAGGGCCAATGTGGCCGGCGACCCTTTTCAGAATGTCGCTGTGAACGAGAATATTCAAAAATTTTTATAACGGCTCAGTTAATATGTGTGCAAATTAATGAAACAATACTCAAAAAATCAAACCATATTAATACTTGTTACGATTTATTAACCATTTCATATATAATCAGTTCACGTCCCTCTTCCGACGAGAGTACATCTTCGCTAGAACTCATTCGAATGAGCGGCTGGCTCATTCGTTTTCTAAAGTCATTTTCTTTCAGTGACATTAGACGTCCCCGAGTGACAGCCAACTAATGTCATTAAATGTAAATGTCATTTGGTGCAAATGACATTAAACCTTCTTGTGTGACAGGGCCCCGAAAACCTCCTGTAAGCACGCGGTGAACAGTATATATTGAAGAGATCGTGTCTCCCTGTCTTACCCCCTTCTTTATTGGGATTCAGTCGCTTGCTTTGTGGAGAACTATGGTGGCTGCGAATCCGCTGTAGACTTCTTCCAATATATTTAGTATATTCCAGCATATTCCACCAAAGAAAATTAATTTTAAAGACCATTGACAGTAAAACCACCAGAGTTATTTTTAAAAATGTGATTTGTTCTTCAGAGGAACAATCTGTCATTCTTCTGAAATTTGTGCATGGATGGATGGATGGATTGATATGGCTGTACCCTTTAGATCGGGCGGTGGCTAGCGCCACCAAGCCGTAATACTTAATGAACCAAAAACTAGATTTATTTTTTTTTTCCTTAAATAGTGAGGTTGAGAATTCGTACTTTGCATTGAAGGGTTCAATTTTCACTCGTGCCTTGACTTTAGCCACCAATCAGATAACCTCCTTCTAGTTAATTCTACCCGCTTAAAGTCTATTTTGCCCTCACTGTCCCTAAACACCAGTGCTTTGAGAAACTCTGCGCCATCAACCTGAACTACAGGGTGAAGCCCTTTACAGAACATTATCAAGTGTTCGGCAGTTTCTTCTTCCTCTCCACACGCACTGCATACCGTGTCTACCCCTTCGTATTTGGCCCGATACGTCTTTGTTCGCAATACTCCCGTCCTGGCCTCAACAGTAGAGAACTACCCCGAGTATTATCATAGATCATTTCCTTGGCTATTTCCTGCTTAAAAGTTCGATAGAACTCTAGTGTGGACTTCTCAATCATCCAATTCTCCACATATCGCTCTCAGCTTCCTTCACCTTCTTTGTAACCGATAATTCTTTTTGGTTTGGCCCCCTGCTGTTTTCCAAGTATTTACCAGTCAATTTTCTGGTTCGCTTCCGCCATTTTGTATCGACATTCTTCATGTACAAGTAGCTGAATACCTTCCTAGCCCCACGCTCCTCCCCCATTTCTCTCAATCCCTTCTCAAATTTTATCTTGCTAGCTTCCCTGCCCTCAAATGTTGTCCATCCCATATCACCTTGTACTCCCTGATTTGGTGTATTCCCGTGATCTCCTAAGGCAAGTCTACCTAATCCACGTTGCTTAATTTCTAATCTTGCTTGAACTTCTGATCATACCTATTGTAATTCCACAGTGCCCTGTTTTTATTACCGCTGCATTCCTGTTACCTTTAGTCATCACGTATGTTTCGTGTTTCCTTAGGTACTCGGCCCCATTGCTTATCCATACGCCCAGATATTTGTATTTATCTGTTATCTCAAGCGTGACCTCCTGTATTCTAAGCTTACTACCTTCATTGTAATTAAAAATCATGACTGCTGATTTTTCCTTACTAAATCTGAAATCTAACCTATTCCCCTCATTACCGCAGTTGTCCACCGATCTCTGCAAATCTTCTTTGTTGTTGGCCATTAGCACTATACCATCTGCGTACGTCAATGCTGGTAGTGCCTGTTCAATGAGTTTTCCTTGTTTGACGAAAGAGAGGTTGAAGCCCAGTCCACTTCCCTCTAATTTGACCTGTAATCCTTGTAGGTACATCATGAATAAGAAGGGTGACAGGACACCCCTGCCTAAGCCCCCATTTCACCTCTGTGGGCTTAGATACCTGTTTTTCCCACGTTATAACTACCTTGTTACTTTTATAGATATTCTTTAACCCACTCGCCACGCAGCGCCACTTGTGGCATCTGAGTGCAGTCATCACATGCGGGGCCACCCTCTCTCGTACGGAATGCGCGCGCTCAGCACACTAGCCAGTAATATTTTTAGGCACTCTTGCATTCCACGATGTCAACCATATTGAACGTTTACCACGTGACCCCAAAAGCAATAGCGGCTCCAGTCTCGCCTCGACTTCGTATGAGCTACGAGCTTTTCTTCAGATATTCAAAAACTGCATATTAACATTTCCTCCTCAATTTCATTCATGTGGAAAATATTTTTATAACGCTTAGTATACATAATAAATTTCTTACACACGCTGCGACTGTTTTTTGTTCAGTTTCGTCTTAGCGACATCGCAATCCCCATCATTTACATATGGCTTTATATCTTTCCGTGGTGCAGCACATGCTTCCTAATGTCATTCGATGTGTCGAATGTCATTAGACTAAAATGAAAATAAACTTCTTTGTGTGACAGATGTATTAGGCATAAGAGTTAATAGACAGTTTCTTAGTAACCTACGATTCACTGATGACATTTCCTTGATTAGTAACTTAGGGTACGAATCACAGCTCATGATTGCTGAATTGAACACAAAAAGCAGAGGAGCAGGTCTTAAAATATATATGCACAATGCTACAAGTAATGTGCAACAGTTTCGGCAGAAAACAGTGATTTGTGATAAGTGGAGACAGGCTGTAAGTTGTGAAAAAAATGTCTACTTTGTACAAGCAGTAACCACGGAGCCGAACCACAAGATTGAAGAAACTAGAAGACTAAGTATGGGGTGGAGCACATTCGGCAAGTTCTCTCAAATCATGACTGGTAGATTGCCACTATCGCCCAAGAGGAAGGTATATAACAGCGGCATACTGCCGGTATTTACCTACGAAGCAGAAACCTGGAGGCTTACAAAGAGTGTTCAGCTTATATTGAGGACAATGCAGCAAACGATGGGAAGAAAAACGATACGTGTAACCTTAAGAGACGAGAAGTGAGCAGAGTGGGTCAGGGAACAAACCTGGGTTAAGGCTATCATAGTTGAAATCAAGAAGAAAATGGACATGGGACAAGCGCGTAGGCACGATAACCACTGGTCATTAAGTATAACCGACTGGATTCCTACTGAAGGTGACGGATTTGCGGGAGACAGGAAGTTAGGTGGGAAGATGAGATTAAACAGTTCGCAGGTATTACGTGGAAGCAGAAAGCACAAGACCGGGTTGATTGGCGAATCATGGGAGAGGCCTTTGCCCTGCAGAGGGTGTAGTCAGGCTGATTGTGATGACGTCAGGGAAGCAGCACTGGAGCCCGTATCCAGGGGAGGAGATGTCTCCACTCCTTCGAAATTCTGTAGAGGGTGGTGTTATACAGAAAATAACTAATGAAAACATGTGTTTTGTTTACATAGTCTAATCCTCAGGAAGCCCCGTGCCTTCCCCACGAATAAAGTCATGTCTAAAAGCCTGTAGAGGGACAGTTATGAGCGAGCATTCATCCTAACTCTCATAATACATTTTATGCACTTCATAATAACTCTCTTAATCTTTTCTATATGCATGGATAATACTGACGGAATGTTATGCTGTCTCGGCGTACCCTGGCTCTGCAGTCTATCGGTGTCATTCGAATGTTTGTTGAGGTAGCGGCTCACTGAAAAAAAAAAAACGCCAGGCCTGCGCAGAAGGCGCAGCACAGTCACAGCGAAAGCTAGAAGAGCGGCCTTTCAGAGCCTTTTCTGAACACTCGTTGGGTAACTGCTGCAAGCACACTTGCTTATTACCACGGTGCAAAAATACTTTAGGTGAGCGAACTCCGGGACTATCCGCTGCCCGATAATGTTCTGCTTCGCAAAGAGCCCAAGAGTTGGCGCTGCAAACTTTGTCCCGGCTTCTCTTCCCTTCTTGGTGTACGAAAAACCCGTAACGTAGGAAAGTACCTGCGCTCATTGATCGGCGCCACAACACCCTCGTCGCACCGTCAACCTCCTTCCATGTCACCCCTTCTTTCACGGCGCCGCTCTATGCGTGTCGCGTGGTTGATATCGACCAATAACCCGGTTTTCTCAGATTTGGAAACCATCGCCCACGTGTTGCATGTGCTTAGCGGAGTTTGCCAGCAGCCCGCCACGGTCCTCATACCGGCGAACCATCTATCGGCATGCCGCAAAGAAGAACATAATCGGTCCCTCCCCGCCAAGGAATTTTGTGCCAATTGTTCACGCAGTGGCTGACGACGATGTGGAATGATGCCTGAAGTGGGTATGCGCCACAGTTAATACGTGATCAAGAACAAGCTTTTGTAATGGGTTGGAGTATTGGACGACCCACTCGTTACGCTGTTTGCATTGTGTGATGCCTGGTCGGTTTTTTTGCTGCTCTAAAACGCTTTGTTACTCATATTATTGCGATTCAAGCCTTCCTAAGGCAAGTTCGCGAACAACTCCCAAGCGCCGGCGTGGCTCGGTAATAGAATACTGGGCTGGCATCCAGCGGACCCGGGTTAGAGCCCCACTGTGTCTTTGGTGATATAAGCTTTTTTTTTATTTCGTGCGATAGTGGTTACGGACACCGGCGGTGGACAACTACGGCGCCACACGTGATTCAAGTGTTGATTTCATAACGGCTTTCGCTGTAATATATCCAGAACTACAGATGTTACAGTTTGAGCGGACGAGAAGTATTTATACTTAGTACAATCGGCCTAGCATTGCCTAAATGGTGTGCATTGTTTCCACTTAGGGGCTGCGAATGTTCGTCGCAGCCCATCACCCCCCTTCTACTCGTTAAATCAAAGTATGGGGCAGACTTCACCCTCCCACCTTATTAGAAGACAGAGAGATGGTCTGCCTACCCCTTTCCCCGACGCACGCCTATGAGCACAGCCACTGACACACTTTGCCTGGTTCGCAGCCGCACATGTGGCGGTCATGTTCCTAAGAAGTAGCGCGAAGTCAGAAAAACAAGAGTATGTATGCACTTTATTAACCGACAACATCGGAGTGCGCTTTCGATTTTTTATCGAAGCGTGTACACAATATTCAAGCAAATGTGTTTTGCTCACCAAAACTAACATTCGTGGTGATCTGAAATTAATGTCAAAAGTGTGTAAAATGGTGGTGCTCGCCAACTAAGCGACCGAGTCAACTCCTACGCCTCAGGTTCAGAATCTGAGATAACTAGGGGCGCAGCGCTTGAGCCGGGTTCCGGTACATCGTCGGTCTCGGGTGTATTGGCGAACGATCTCGTAGCAGAGGTGGAAGCCATGTTGCTGGCGTTGCTGTGCGTCAGACGCCACTCACCATTGTGCTCTAGTTGTATGTGGTCTTTGAGGGAGTGCTCGCTTGACAATACCTCGAAACACTGGTAGCACCTGAACGGAATTTTGTTAAATCCACTCCTGTTTGGCTGTTTTGTTCCGGCAGCGGAAGCAGTCTTACTGTTGTGGTCGCCGTTCTGAGGTGATGTACCGCGCTGGCTCTCCGACATCCCCTCTACATCCTGCGTCTGGCAGTCGCCGGAAGCAGTCTCGGTGTTGTGGTCGCCGTTCTGAGGCTTCCCTGCCTGGCGCGAGTTGCCCTTTGAAGATTGCTTGCCAGCTCCACTTTTCGCTGGTCGTTTTGAAGCTGGAACTGGTGGCTCACTAGGGGGTGATGTATCACGCCGGCTCACCGACATCCCTTCGACGTCCTGCGTCTGGCAGTTGCCGGAAGCAGTCTCGGTGTTTCGGGCGCGTTTCTGAGGCTTCCCTGCCTGGCGCACGTTGCCCTTTGAGGATTGCTTGCCAGCTCCGCTTTTCGCTGGTCGTTTCAAAGTTGGAACTGGTGGCTCACTAGGGGGTGATGTACCGCGCTGGCTCTCCGACATCCCCTCTACGTCCTGCGTCTGGCAGTCGTCGGAAGCAGTCTCGGTGTTGTGGTCGCCGTTCTGAGGCTTCCCTGCCTGGCGCGAGTTGCCCTTTGAAGATTGCTTGCCAGCTCCACTTTTCGCTGGTCGTTTTGAAGCTGGAACTGGTGGCTCACTAGGGGGTGATGTATCACGCCGGCTCACCGACATCCCTTCGACGTCCTGCGTCTGGCAGTTGCCGGAAGCAGTCTCGGTGTTCCGGGCGCGTTTCTGAGGCTTCCCTGCCTGGCGCACGTTGCCCTTTGAGGATTGCTTGCCAGCTCCGCTTTTCGCTGGTCGTTTCAAAGTTGGCACTGGTGGCTCACTAGGGGGTGATGTACCGCGCTGGCTCTCCGACATCCCCTCTACGTCCTGCGTCTGGCAGTCGTCGGAAGCAGTCTCGGTGTTGTGGTCGCCGTTCTGAGGCTTCCCTGCCTGGCGCAAGTTGCCCTTTGAAGATTGCTTGCCAGCTCCACTTTTCGCTGGTCGTTTTGAAGCTGGAACTGGTGGCTCACTAGGAGGTGATGTATCACGCCGGCTCACCGGCATCCCTTCGACGTCCTGCGTCTGGCAGTTGCCGGAAGCAGTCTCGGTGTTCCGGGCGCGTTTCTGAGGCTTCCCTGCCTGGCGCACGTTGCCCTTTGAGGATTGCTTGCCAGCTCCGCTTTTCGCTGGTCGTTTCAAAGTTGGCACTGGTGGCTCACTAGGGGGTGATGTACCGCGCTGGCTCTCCGACATCCCCTCTACGTCCTGCGTCTGGCAGTCGTCGGAAGCAGTCTCGGTGTTGTGGTCGCCGTTCTGAGGCTTCCCTGCCTGGCGCGAGTTGCCCTTTGAAGATTGCTTGCCAGCTCCACTTTTCGCTGGTCGTTTTGAAGCTGGAACTGGTGGCTCACTAGGGGGTGATGTACCGCACTGGCTCTCCGACATCCCCTCTACGTCCTGCGTCTGGCAGTCGTCGGAAGCAGTCTCGGTGTTGTGGTCGCCGTTCTGAGGCTTCCCTGCCTGGCGCAAGTTGCCCTTCGAGGATTGCTTGCCAGCTACGCTTTTCGCTGGCCGTTTCGAAGCTGGCACTGGTGGCTCACTAGGGGGTGATGTACCGCACTGGCTCTCCGACATCCCCTCTACGTCCTGCGTCTGGCAGTCGTCGGAAGCAGTCTCGGTGTTGTGGTCGCCGTTCTGAGGCTTCCCTGCCTGGCGCAAGTTGCCCTTCGAGGATTGCTTGCCAGCTACGCTTTTCGCTGGCCGTTTCGAAGCTGGCACTGGTGGCTCACTAGGGGGTGATGTACCGCACTGGCTCTCCGACATCCCCTCTACGTCCTGCGTCTGGCAGTCGTCGGAAGCAGTCTCGGTGTTGTGGTCGCCGTTCTGAGGCTTCCCTGCCTGGCGCAAGTTGCCCTTTGAAGATTGCTTGCCAGCTCCACTTTTCGCTGGTCGTTTTGAAGCTGGAACTGGTGGCTCACTAGGGGGTGATGTATCACGCCGGCTCACCGACATCCCTTCGACGTCCTGTGTCTGGCAGTTGCCGGAAGCAGTCTCGGTGTTCCGGGCGCGTTTCTGAGGCTTCCCTGCCTGGCGCAAGTTGCCCTTTGACGATTGCTTGCCAGCTCCACTTTTCGCTGGTCGTTTTGAAGCTGGCACTGGTGGCTCACTAGGGGGTGATGTACCGCGCTGGCTCTCCGACATCCCCTCTACGTCCTGCGTCTGGCAGTTGCCAGAAGCAGTCTCGGTGTTGTGGTCGCCGTTCTGAGGCTTTGCTGCCTGGCGCAAGTTGCCCTTTGAGGATTGCTTGCCAGCTCCGCTTTTCACTGGTCGTTTTGAAGCTGCCACTTGTGGCTCAATAGGGGGTGATGTACCACGCCGGCTCACCGCCATCCCTTCGATGTCCTGCATCTGGCAGTCACCGGAAGCAATCTCGGTGTAGTGGTCGCCGTTCTGAGGCTTCCCTGCCTGGCGCAAGTTGCCCTTTGAGGATTGCTTGCCAGCTCCGCTTTTCGCTGGTCGTTTCAAAGCTGGCATTGGTGGCTCACTAGGGGGTGATGTACCGCGCTGGCTCTCCGACATCCCCTCTACGTCGTGCGTCTGGCAGTCGCCAGAAGCAGTCTCGGTGTAGTGGTCGCCGTTCTGAGGCTTCCCTGCCTGGCGCAAGTTGTCCTTTGAGGATTGCTTGCCAGCTCCGCTTTTCGCTGGTCGTTTTGAAGCTGGCACTGGTGGCTCACTAGGGGGTGACGTACCACGCTGGCTCACCGACATCCCTTTGACGTCCTGCGTCTGGCAGTTGCCAGAAGCAGTCTCGGTGTTGTGGTCGCCGTTCTGAGGCTTTGCTGCCTGGCGCAAGTTGCCCTTTGAGGATTGCTTGCCAGCTCCGCTTTTCACTGGTCGTTTTGAAGCTGCCACTTGTGGCTCAATAGGGGGTGATGTACCACGCCGGCTCACCGCCATCCCTTCGATGTCCTGCATCTGGCAGTCGCCGGAAGCAGTCTCGGTGTTGCGGGCGCGTTTCTGAGGCTTCCCTGCCTGGCGCAAGTTGCCCTTTGAGGATTGCTTGCCAGCTCCCCTTTTCGCTGGTCGTTTCGAAGCTGGCACTGGTGGCTCACTAGGGGGTGATTCACCGCGCCGGCTCTCCGACATGCCCTCTACGTCCTGCGTCTGGCAGTCGGCGGAAGCAGTCTCGGTGTTGTGGTCACCGTTCTGAGGCTTCTCTGCCTGGCGCAAGTTGACCTTTGAGGATTGCTTGCCATCTCCACTTTTCTCTGGTCGTTTTGAAGCTGCCACTGGTGGCTTACTAGGGGGTGATGTGCCACGCCGGCTCTCTGATATCCCCTCTACGTCCTGCGTCTGGCAGGCGCTGGTGAGGTCCACAACTACACCCGTCTTGGCTGCGAAAGTAAAGGCAAATAATTCAGGGTTATTTGTTTATTATGCACTATCGGGAAACGAGCGTGAGAGAGCAAAGGTTTAAGACCTCTTGTCTTAATGAGGGGGCGGTGGGGAGATGCATCATGGCCCGAAGGTGCCACATTTGTCCTCCCCTCTCATCTGCATGGTTACCAGTTACGCACAAAACTGTAAACCTAAAATTTATCTGCAGGATAACGCTCGAACATAATTATATTTCACGGCAGCAGCAGCGCTATATGTAGTAATTATCAACAGCTTTCTTATACTGGTATCACACAATGCACTTCTAATTGCTACTGCTGTAAAGTTATTTCTCTACAGCAATTGGCTATATTTTGCGGTTTGCATAAATCAGCGAGTCAATGGTCATGAAAAGCGATCTGGATAAGGTCCGATCGTGATTTAAAGTGACTGTGTGACACCAGTATTAGATTGGTAAATAACGCAATTTTATTTTAAACACTCACCGATTAAAAAGCGAAAATTTAGGGCGAATTGCCCCACGTGCCGTTTTTCTTCAGCGTCTACAGTGCGTACCCCATCGCCGTAATTTTTACTCAAACACTTTTGTCCCATCCAACATCACCGACTACACTTGGAATGGCATGACGCCGTCATCGCGACAAATCACTGATAGCAATCATTATACAAAAAATATATCGTGTTTCAATCCGTGAGTACTGTACTAAAAGTCGACATAGTGAGGGCTCGCCTTCGCAGTTTGTTTGAGATACGATCGCATGCATGTTCTGGTAGCAATAAAGCAAATGTTACAATACTGAACAACACTTCTCACACCGTCGCGAGCAGATATACGTAAATGATGCACAATCTTTGCAGCCACAGTTACTGTATAGTATGCGCTGCTCGAAAAGGAAGCAGCAGCAGTTTACGCTGTTGCGTCGTTCACAACAGAGCATTCCGCTGAGCACAGGATACTCATAGAGAAACATACTTACATAAAGGTGCACACTACCGTAGGGTCATGCGGTGGAGCTACTGCGCTGCTCTCAGCGCCACGAGTAGCATGGTCAGACCCCAAAAAGTCTTCAGCGTAAACAAAATGACGCAAATTTCTCTTTCCGATGCTGGGATTTGAACCCGTACCGTCATGCTCCGAAAGCGAGTGTTTTTTTTTTACCAATAGGCGCACACACCCGTGCTCCCACAAAGGGAATAGATGTACAGTGCAGCCGTAGCCACGTCCGTATAGAGCACGCAAGCAGCCGGTTTTCGCCCGGCGGCTAGAAAGCTTTAGGCATTTTCGGGCTCTGAAATGGTGCATCAGGAGCATGCGTGGTATAGTTGTCAGGCTGACCACGTCGGAGCCCGACACTCCCTCAAGGTTTCGTGCCGCAAAGCAAAAACCGATGGCTCGCGTGCTCTACGCAGACGTTGCCGCGGCTGTACATCTAAACCACATGAATGTACACCCTCTGTGCAGAACAAATTTGAAGCCAAAACTTCGGTTTTCAATGTCCTCCTGAGGCGGCTATTACACAAGTCTTGACAAAGGAGTATAAGCGAGCATGGGTACGTGGTTGGTCTATAGCGGTTGGTCAGACCTTTCCTTGCTCGGCCAGGAAAAGGCTTGAGTGGCCACTCTTTATATAGTATATTTCTCTATGGGATACCGAGACGTGGAATGGAGAAATGATCCTGGTTTCTTCAGATCACTTGAACGGATGCGCGTGTATCTGCATGACGCACCAGTCATGGCAGAAAAGTTTAGCGCACCGTAAAAGAATGAAACTAAAGCCAGCCAGGTGACAATAACTGTGTCACAAAAGTTCGCTCCGATGAGTTCCACCGTTTCAAAGCAACACCATTTTACACTTTGCACTAGTTGGTGAGCTTCTTTGCATCAGTATCACACTTTCGCTTTTACCGTTACGTAAGCTACTGCACAAACCATAGACCACTCGCTACACATACGATGACGACCACCTTGCGTCCGTACAGAAAATCTGCCTCAGACTTATTCTTAAGCCTAAAAAGGAACATTTTCGCCGTGGAAACAACCAAACACTCTCCATAATTCCACAACGATAATATCCGTGCGTTCTTGAATCACTCACATTGCAAGGAACAGCGGGCCTGATGTTCCGCTAGAAGCATCTTCGCAACCTCCTTGCCCATCCACAGGTAATAGTCTCGATTCTGCTCGTAATGGTCATCCGCAAGGATGTCCACGGCCTCGCCATTCGGCCATGTGTTTGGGGCCTGCAAGCATCGTACTGCCATTCATAACAGAGCATCCGTAGTGTCTCTTTCGGTCAGCTGCTGAAAGGCCTAAAGCAAACAGATCTCCAAACGACTCTCCCGTACACTTGACGCGATCCTCCAAGTGTGCGCGTAATTTCGTCCCACACTCTTTTTCTTCTGTCTCTCCATTCGTCCCTTTTATTCCTTGTCCCGCTGTAGGGGGACAAACCAGACGTGCGCCTGGCTAACCTCACCACTTTTCCTATATAGCGTCTTTACATATCTCTCGCTTGGTTACTTTGGCACACGGCTTCCACTTCCCAAAAGTCAACCATGACCCAAATGTGTCGAGAACTGTGGTTAGTCGGTAGCACCAATTTTTCGTGAATGAACACTTACAAAGCTTGTACTTTATTAAGATTATTTTTTATACCATGACCTATGAAAGCGAGGCTTCTAACGTTTAAGCACTACTGATCCGAAGTTACTGATTCGATGGTCTATATCTCGATCCCGGCCGTAGCGGTAGCATTTCGGCGGAGTCGGAAAGGTAGAGGTCTATCTACTGTGCGATGTCAGTGCGCGTTAAAGAACACCAAATGGTCCGAATTTCCAAAGCCCATCGCTACAGTGTCTTTGATAATCATTTCAGGGTTTTGGGACTTTAAACCTCTAATATTATTAGTTTTTTAAGCAGACCAACCCTACGATGCAGAGATGCACTCCACTTCAGCACGGCTCTTTTATGCAAGCAAGACACGCGCAATTACCACCGTGGTAAAGCAAACCCACTTTCGTTTGCTCCGTGACACATGTTCTACACGGGCACTTTTGATCGTGATCAAGCTTCAGTTGATACCCGCCGCATTTTATCGCTATCAGGGCATATTGCGATCTGACTGCTAAACCGCGATTTCACTTGTATATGCGCCAAACTCGATTCGCATTAGTTTGTACCATAGAGCCTTGATGATTCTTCTCTGTAACCCCCCCCCCCCCTCAGTGCAAGGTAGCCTACCAGGCTCAGCCATGGTTAACCTCCCTGCCTATCCTTTATCCTTCATCCTTATTCTCTGTCTCTCTCTTTGATCGTTAACACAAGTTTTGCATTACCCAGCACTGCGGCAAAAACCAACCATTATCCAAATAACAGAGTATTAAGAAATTGCACGCAAGTCTTCGCGTTTGCGTTGCGCATCGGCCGTACGAAAACCTCTTGCAGGCTCCCGTTAAGTGAGGCTCCCAACGCTACGCCAAGTTACGCCCTCGACGCCGTAATCTTTGCGTACGGTATTTTAAATCTCTCAACAAAAGCCCGCAAGACGTTAGCTTGCATCTCATGCGCAACGCAAACGTAAAGCTTTACACGCGTTGTCCTGAAGCTTTACACCACGCCGCCTTCTGTTCCTTTGAATTCGCCGTGGGTGCAGCTCAGAGTACAAAAACAAAACGCACGACCATACCACGTGACCGTATGCACGCGGGTGGCTGTGGGTCCCCATCTCTCTAATCAGCCAATTAAGTTGGGCGTCCGCAGCAGCTCTGCGGACACATCCTGCCATTGAAAATGGCTGGCAGGCTGAGTCCGCAGAGCTGTTGCGGACGCCCAACTTAATAGGGAGCTTTAGAATACCGTTCGCAAGCGCTGCAGGCGTCATACGAGTTTTAAAATAGAGTTTGCCCTGCTGCAAACCGTAACTCACGATCGCAGCGACATTGTAGCCTCGAAACCAGCACTTGCGGGCCACACTGCGATTGCCGCACGGAATTTCGGATTTTCTGCGTCCGGTCTACGAACGCGAACGCCGATTGGCGTTACGACACATGCGCAGTGGCAGCGACCGCACCGCAAGGGCTCGCGGTGCGCTATTCTAAAGCTTCCTAATGTCAGGAGCACAACACGTCTCGTCTGACACGCGCTCAAGGCCGGCCAGGCGTGCCTGTGAAAACATCGCGTCTGCTACTTTAACGGTTCCGGCACTCGCCGAACGCAGCAAGGTTGCCTTGCAAAAGCGTACAGAGTTTCAACGTTCATGGCGTCAGTCCACATCGGTTACTGATACGGACACTCGTTAAAGAAAATAAAAATGGCAGATCCCACGTACAGCGGGAATCGATGATATGCGAAGCACGAATGAGGAAGGTTGACATGTAACTTTAGAATCACCACAACGTTACGAGATGGAGGTAAGTTATGCCGTACACCACTTCCGTGTCGGGATTATCATGTTTGGATGGGTCATTTACCTTCGTCATCTATTCACGTCACGTGATGCCAAATTTAGTATATGTGGAGCTAGCGAAATGGTCACGAGAATGCTATAAACGTGGTATGTAGTCATGTTCTTGCATGACATGCGTGTCATGATTATCATGTTTGCACCGGTCGTATACCTTCGTCATTCATTGGCGTCCCCTAACACCAAATTTGGTATATGTGGGGCTAGCGAAACGGCCGCGAGTGCATCATGAAGGGCCCGATATACTCCTACGTGACGTTGACGCGCGCGAACGCTAGGCACAGCGACACTATACGTTGGCAAAACGCGAGAACTTTATACGCCAGGCATGACCAGCGTCCATCTGCGCGGCCCGATTGCAACCGGTGCGAAATGCGACATGCCGCATTTAGCGCCGATGCGTTACCCAAACAGCACTGCGTCTGCCTCTTTTCTTGGCGGAGGGACGCCGGACGCGCTAAAACGCGCATGCGTCAAAGCAACGCAGAACCAGCGCCTGGCAGGACCGGTTGGACCGGTGCCTGGCGTGGCCACGCCGGCATGACGCGTCGAAACGAACGTCGGTGCGCACACGCGCCCTGTAACGTCGAAGTGTATTGGCGCCTTGACTGTGGCGTGTGGTCATGTTGTCACATGACACGCATCTCATGATTATCATGATTGCACCCGTCCCACACCTTCGTCATTCACTGACGTCACGTAATACCCAAATTCAGGGTGCGGCGATGGCGTAGTGGATAGAGCATCCGCCTCGCATGCAAAAAGCCCGTGGTTTGAATCCCGGTGCCACGCAGTTCCCAACCGGATAAAAAAAAAATCCGCGTGGTGATAGAACTGCATTAAGAGGCCTGGGGTGCGGCCTCACCGGTAAACACCGCCGGTAACGCACTCGCTCAACAGAGAAAGACTGCCCACCCTGGCGCAGGATCTGGCCACCACCTCCCACATGCATACGGAAATTAACTCATGGCCCTCAGTCCACAGCAGCTGCGAAGCAACTGACCACGGCGGCGGTCAGATCTGCAATACAGCAGAGGGTGTTAAGAATCTCTGGATCCGGACAGGCCGCCATTGGAACCTAAACTTGGCAACGTTTAACGCTAGAATTTTATCTAGTGAGGGAAGTCTAGCTGTACTATTCGAGGAGCTAGAGGGTGTTAAATAAGATATAATAGGGCTCAGTGAGGTTAGGGGGACAGATGAGGCCAATACGGTGCTACAGAATGGGCACGTCCTTTGCTATCGGTGCTTGGCTGACAGAAGAGAACTGGGAGTGGGGTTCCTAATTCACAGAAACATAGCTGCAACATAGAGGAATACTATAGCATTAAGGAAAGGGTGGTAGGTATCGTAATTAAACTGAATAAGAGATACAAGATGAAGGTGGTACAGGCTTACGCGCCTACATTCAGCCATGATGACTCTTCAGTTGAAAGCTTCTATGAAGACGTAGAATCGGCAATGAGTAAGGTAAAAACACAGTATACTATACTGAAGGGAGACTTTATTGCGAAGGTAGGGAAGAAGCAGGCTGGAGACCAGGCAGTAGAAGAATATGGCATCGGTACTAGAAACGCCAGAGGAGAGCTACTAGTAGAAGTCTCAGAACGCAATAATCTGTGGATTTCAAATACCTTCTACCGAAAACGAGGAAACCGTAAGTGGACATGGAGGAGCTCTAATGGCGATAGTAAGAATGAAATAGACTTTATAATGAGTGCACACCCAGGCATAGTGCAGGATGTAGAAGTGGTTGGTAAGGTACGATGCAGTGCCTCCATGGACATTGACTAAACCGCTGGTGTGCCTTCACATACGTGGAATTTCGTATAAGTCGCTTGTTTCTTATATTGCCCTCAAGAAACTCACCTTGGCACACTTGGATGATCGATACAGCGACACTGTGCACATTTACACTGATGGATCCGTAACTTCATCCGCTTCAGCTACAGCCTTCGTGATCCCTCAACTCGGTATTTCCCGACAGTACAAATTAGATCACAGGTCATCTTCGACAGCTGCAGAGCTTGTTGCTATACAGGAAGCCATAAAATTTGTGAACGACCAAGCACCGCGTAAAATGGACGATTCTGTCTTATTCAAAATCAGCGCTTCAAGCTATCCATTCTTGCTCAAGAAGAGGCCAAATTTACGAGTTAGCGTTAGAAATCGTACAAGCATTTGTCCTAACACACAGGAACGGTCACTTGATTACACTCCAATGGATTCCTGGACACCGCGGCCTCGTTGGCAACGCAACAGCCGATAGGAAAGCAAGAGCGGCAATATGCAACGCTCCTATGTACGTCAAAGTACCGTATTCGCGAAGTGACGTCAACACATTGTTGAGATCACTCATGCGCGAATGCGCTGCCACTTACTGGTCGCTACCAGATCACCGGAACAAGCGTCTGCGGGAAACAGACCCCAGTATGACTTTTCGTCTTCCAGATAAAATCAGCCGAAGACATGCTAATATACTGCACCGGATTCGCCTGGGCATCGCCTTCACTCGCCACTACAACCACTTAATCGGCCATACAGAAAGCCCGAATTGTGAGCGCTGCCAAGTGCGCGAAACCTTAGCTCACATATTTTGTGACTGTGCATTATACGTGGCGCAAAGAAAAATGCTAACTGCAACGTTGGCAAGCATCGGACGAACGCCATTAAGTGAAAGCCACATAATGTCAGCAATGAATGACCAAACAGTGTCAAAAACAGCTACGAAGGCTGTTTTAGACTTTATAAAAAGCACAGAACTAGATACCAGACTGTAGGGTACTACGCTAAGTGGCTACTGTGCATACGCACCACTTCTTCTTGTCCCCATCATCACCCTTCATTCCTCTTTCCTTCCCTTTCCCTTATCCCCTGTGTAGAGTAGCAGGCTAGAGCGAACTAGCTCAGGCCGACCTCTCTGCCTTCTAATAAATTCTCACTCTCTCTCTCACACGATGAAGTGACCATAGAATGGTACGGTCTCGAATTCACCTAGACTTGAAGAAGGAACCACAGAAACTGATACGCAAGAAGCCAATCAATGAGCTAGCACTGAGAGGGAAAGTACAGGAATTCAGAGTGTCGCTGCAGAACAGGTACTCTGCTCTTAGTGAGGAAACCAACCTTAGCGTAGATACAATGAATGATAATCTGACGAGTATCATTACGGAGTGTGCAGTGGAAGTTGGAGGCAGGGTAGTTAGACAGGACACTGGCAAGCTTTCCCAGGAAACGAAGAACCTAATTAAGAAGCGTCAAACCATGAAAGTGTCAAGTACAACAGACGAAATAGAACTGGCAGAGCTTTCGAAGTTGATTAATAGACGTAAAGTATGCGATGTAAGAAGGTATAACATGGAGAGAATTGAACACGCTCTGAAAAACGGAGGAAGCTTCAAAGCAGTGAAGAGGAAACTTGGGATAGGCAAAAGTAGGATGTATGCACTAAGGGAAAAAGAAGGCAAAATAACTACCAATATGGATAGGATAGTTAAAATAGCGGAGGAGTTTTACAGAGATCTGTAATGTAGCCGGAAAAACCACGACCTTAATACTGTAGGACCTAGCAGTAAGCCAGATGACACCCCACCAGTAATGATAAAAGAAGTCAGAAAAGCTTTGGAGAGCCTGCAAAGAGGCAAAGCTGCTGGTGAGGATCGGGTAACATCAGATCTGCTGAAAGATGGAGGACAGATTGTGTTAGAAAAACTAGCCACCCTGTTTACGATGTGTCTCCTGACGGGAAGAGTAAAAGAGTCTTGGAAGAATGCTAACATCTTAATACATAAGAAAGGAGATGACAAGGACTTGGAGAATTACAGGCCGATCAGCTTGCTCTCTGTACTATACAAGCTATTTACGCAGGTAATTGTTAAGAGAGTAAAGAAAACATTAGAATTCAATCAACCAAAGTAACAAGCAGGATTTCGAACAGGCTACTCAACAATCAACCACGTTCATACTATCAATCAGGTAAAAGAGAAATGCTCAAAATATAGCCAACCGCTTCATTGATTACGAGAAGGCGTTTGATTCAGTAGAAATATCAGCACTCATGCAGACACTGCGGAATCAGGGCATCGATGAAGCTTATGTAAACATCCTGAAAAAAATCTACAGGGGATCAACTGCTACCATAGTGCTTCATAAAGAAAGCAACAGAATACCAATCAAGAAGGGTGTAAGGCAGGGGGATATAATCTCCCCAATGTTATTTACCGCGTGCTTACAGGAGGTTTTCAGAAGCCTAGAATGGAAACAGTTAGAGATAAGAGTTAATGGAGAGTACCTCCGTAACCTGCACTTCGCCGATGACATTTCATTGCTGAGTAACTCAGGGTACGAATTGCAACTCATGATCACGGAGTTAGACAAGGAGAGCAGAAAGGTGGGTCTTAAAATAATCTGCAGAAAACAAAAGTAATCTACAACAACCTCGGAAGAGAGCAGCGCTTCAAGATAGGTAATAGTGCACTTGAAGTTGTAAAAGACTGTCTACCTAGGGCAGGTAATAACCGCGGAGCCGAACCACGAGGTTGAAGTAACTAGAAGAATAAGAATGGGGGGGGGGGGCACATTTGGTAAGCACTCAAATTATGACAGGTAGATGGCCACTATCCCTCAAGAGGAAGGTATATAACAGCTGTATCTTGCCGGTACTTAAATACGGAGCAGAAACCTGGAGACTTACAAAGAGGGTTCAGCTTAAATTGAGGACGACGCAGTGAGCAATGGAAAGAAAATTGTAGGTGTAACCTTAAGAGACAAGAAGAGAGCAGAGTGGATTGGGGAACAAACGGGGGTTCAGGATATCATAGTTGAAATCAAGAAGATGAAATGGACATGGGCCGGGCATGTAGCGCATAGACAGGATAACCGCTGGTCATTAAGGGTAGCTAACTAGATTCCCAGAGAAGGCAAACGGGTTAGGGGGAGACAGATGGTTAGGTGGGCAGATGAGATTAAGAAGTTTGCGGGTATAAATTGTCAGCAGCAAGCACAGGACCGAGTTAACTGGCGGAACATGGGAGAGGCCTTTGTCCTGCAGTGGACGTAGACAACCTGGTGATGATGATGATGAATCCTTAATTCGGCATATGTGAAGCTAGCGAAACGGCCCGCGAGCACATTATGAGCAGTAGCATGTAGTCATGTTGTTACCTGACACGCATCTCATGATATTCATGTTTGCACAAGTCAGATACCTTCATCATCCATTGACGTACCATAATACCAAATTTCGTACATGTCATGCTGGCGAAATGGCCGCGAGCGCATCATGAGCGTGACATGTAGTCATATTGTTACAAGACACGCATGTCATAGTTTTCATGTTAGGGTATGTCGCTTTTGTTCGCCATGCAATCATGTCATACCATACCAGTTTTGCAACATGTCATGTGAACGAAACCACCACAAGAGCAGCAAGACCATAAAATGTAAATCATGACATTCATGACACACGTCATGATTTTCATATTATGACTAGTCATATATGCTCGCATTATTGTCATCTTTTCTATACCAAGTTTGGTATCGATACATTATCGAAACGGCCAGGAAGTTAAAAGTCGTAGGCGGCTAGATAGATAGATAGATAGATAGATAGATAGATATATAGATAGATAGATATAGATAGATAGATAGATAGATAGATAGATAGATAGATAGATAGATAGATAGATAGACAGACGGACGGATGGACAGACGAACGGACAGACGAACGGAGAGATAGACGCACGGATATATAGATAGATAGCACTTCGATATTTTCCACATATCACGAATCACTCAAGAAAACAAACGAAAAAAGACACGCAAAAAGCACAAAGTAGGAAAAGATTCACATATTACGTGCTACAAGAAGCATTTTTTTTTCCTTTTTTTTCCGAGTTAAAACGGCAGTAACAGAAATTCAATATTCGCATTCTGACTAAAAAAAAAAAAAAACGTGTATGCAACCTTCTGATGAAGGCTTCTTCACCCCGAGTTTCAATCTGTCCGGTAAGGTACCGAACCATGATCATTCTAATCTTCTGTAACGCTGGGTATGCAGCTCGTTGGGGTCGTCGCCGTGCTTCGGCCATACAGCGGCGACGCCACAAGATGAACATTGTGACGTACAGTACGAGTTGTTCGAATAAGCCTTTTCTGCGCTCTCGGCCCGAAGGAGTTTGACACTCCGAATTGACGACGCACGACGTGCCACACGCCTTTTGCCGCTACGCATTCAAACATCGTGTGGTGGATCGTCTCTTTTCCCGCAGTTGAGGCAGTGGGCACGGGAAACGCGAGACGCCGCTTTTCTCTCTTTCTCACGCCGAGCGTCGTGGAATTTCTGCCGCCGACCGAATCGCTCGCTGGGTTATTTCTGCCGCTGCCGCCGGCTCCCGCGCAAGAAAACCACCAATGAGTGCGAGCGCCTGCGTTTCCTCTCTTCTTCCTCACATCAACGGCGCCTCCTCACCCACGCCTTTTCTCTCTCCGCTGTATCGGCATAGGTATCGGGTCTGCTGTATGGAAACAAGCCCCGAGCCGGCAGCTAGGAGGAGGGTGCGCGCGTCTCGACATGTCCATTCTTGTCTCGCTTTTACCTCCGCTGGCTGCCGAGCGGAGGTACCCCCACAAACCCTGGGGGGAGGCGTTGCCGGGACAGACGTAGGATGATGATGGGTTGATGAGTTAAGTGTGACTCTGGGACAAAGCGCTTCGGCGCCGCGTCTCCTTCCTATCTGACAACGGCACCGACGGGCGGGACGCCGCCGCGGCTTGCTTCTCGCCAGTGCCGAAATTGGAACATCTGCCGAAATTTGGAACGCTACTCGCCGCGGAAATGGGTCAAGTTTTAAGATGAACGCTGCTCTTTCTTCCTTTCACGGACGCGCGCCCAGAAAATGAGGATATGACGTGCACGCATGAATTGCCCTACGCATACGGCAGTGAATTGACGTTAATCATCCACGTATACAGTCGACTGTGCCCTGACGTTGCCAACAGTGGCACGCAACACGGCGAAAATTAATTCACACGACTGGCGTACTTTATGTAATTCGTTGCTTGAATAGAGTAAATAAAACTTCAGATAAATAATGAGACGCAATAAGTGAATGTGCGCGTCTTTTTTTTTCATACTTCCCGTGGTCACAACAAGATACGGGGCTAATGCGCCGGCGTTTCGCACGCGTTCGTGTCCCCGGGGTCAGCTCATCGAGCACACGACAGCGATGGAAACGAAAGTAGCGTCCTACGCGTCCGTGCATTCATTTGCTCATCTATTCTACCGCGTCTAAGCCAGCGTTTCCAAAACATCCCGCAGAAACAGGTAGAAAACAACAAAACAACGCTGGTCAACATGCTGGTCAAGAAAACAACGCTGCTCGGGGGTAGGGCTGGTACAGGCACGACATGCACACGTGACCTCTTGGTCGGATGCCGGAGAGGGTATGAAAGAGATTTGGCTTGCGAAGGCTACACGGGGGGAGCGGCAAGGGTTTCGAGCTCGCCTCCTCTCATCCTCGTTTCGCGCCGCTTCAAAAAATTAATGAATACATAAGTAAGACAGCTTTCTCAGCTCGTGATAAACCGATTAAACAAGTTTTTGTGGCATAATGCTCCTCATCGGACTTGCAACAACTTACACGGTCTAATAAAAATTTGTTATGGGTCATTGTAAGTGGCCCTTTAAATAATTGTCCGCAATTATGGGTTGTCTAACGTGACGGAGACTAAGCTAGCTACTTTAGTAAAAACGGAAGAGCGGACTCACATTGGTAGGCACAGGAATGAACATGGTAACTGGAGTGCACAAGACCATACAAACAGAAAAATAAACCATATAAGCTTACTTCTATCACAAGGCTTCCGGCTATCAGTCTGGTTCAGGGCACGATGCACGTTTACTCCTTATATTTGTCACTTAAAATAATAACAAATATAAACTAGTGCACAGAAAGCTTCAATGGCTAATGTTTCATCTAGCCTTTATCTAAAATTCTGCATTTTTAACGCATTTTGCCAAATAATGGTAGATACGTGTCACGCACTTCGGGTGAGGCCCCGCCGATTCAACATCGACGTGCGGCAGACTCGCAGGCTTCCACTTTACGCTTCGGCCTGCGACGCCTGAAAGGCCTCGAAGTGGCACATTTCGAATTTATTTGCAGGTCGGTCGACCCGTGCGGGGTTGCACGTGTGTTGATGTGTGGGTCTGACCGACGCACTCATAGAGCAGACGCGGAGTTTGTTTGATACACATAACAAGCATTTAATTAAAACGGAGGCAAAGGCAGGTGATTACAAAAAAAACAAAGGAGGAAAAATGATACGCGCGATAGAAGCAACAGCTATATTACAAAATGGGCTAAAAACACTACAAAAGATACAGGCTAAAGACAAATATGCGGAATGTTAACAAACTGATGACATTAATCAAAGAAGATACAAGAAAAATTACATGAAAAATATTACGGTCGTGCTTTTGAATTTCTACGTGCGTGCGACGCAGCGCACTTAAGTATACGAATATTTAAAAAAAGGGCTGGTTATAATAATTTAACAGTTAAAAAAATCCACAACAAAAAAGTTCCATACGGACCAGGCCAGCTCTTGGTGCACGTAGGGAGTTGACGGTGCCGCTGACGCTGAAGGTCTCGCCGGCGGCTTGGTAGACGACGAGGGTGCCCGGAATTGCAGCCGTCTCAATACGTTGCGCGGTCACTCCATGCTCGCCGCCTACGCGAGACTCGCGACACCGACGACCGCACTTGTGCTGGCTGTACGTCAACTGCTCTTCCGATGCAGTTCAGACCTCTTCAGGGGCGTACACGTGCTCCCCGTCTCATCTGGGAGTAATTTTCCTTGTTTAGATCGCCGGTGCCCCTTCCGGTACCGGTGCAGGGAAGACGAGCCGGCGCCACGCTGGGTCGTTATAGTCGCCGGATGTCGTACCCCCAACACAAAAGCGCCCTTCCTGGAAGATGGGGCCCGCGGATGCTCCGAAAATTGGAGTCGTTTGTGACAATACGCCACTCAATGCGATAGTTTGGTATCGCGAGAGTGCTTGGTAAGCGACAGAGAAGGAGGGAGGGGGGTTCGTATTGGGTGAAGAAAAATGGAAACATCGACATTCTGTCACCGTCTTCCTGATCGACTTTCTTCCACTTTTGGTGTCGCTCGATCGTGCTTATTGGATTGTATTCGTTTGCACCTTCCTGTACTCCTCGCGAACTTGATCACGAGCAATTGCGTATTGCTTGGTTTTCGACATCTCGAAAAG